>CM040826.1:41904906-41929906 GCA_022828995.1 Vimba vimba
GCATAGTTATAATTTTATCCCTGATATTATCAATCTTATAAGTGAAGAAGTTCATAAAGTCATTACTGCTGTGCTGCTTGGAAACTTCTGGGCTTGAAGCTTTCTTTTTCGTTAGTTTAGCCACTGTTTCAAATAAATACCTAGGATTATGTTTATTTTCTTCTAATAGGTTTGAAAAATAAGCAGATCTAGCAGCTTTTAAAGCCTCTCTGTAAGCAATCGAGCTCTCTTTCCATGAAATGCGAAATACCTCTAGTTTTGTTTTCTTCCAGTTGCGCTCCATTTTTCTGGCTGCTCTCTTAAGGGCCTGAGTGTGCTCGTTGTACCACGGCGTTGGATTATTTTCTTTAATCTTCTTTAAGCGCAAAGGAGCAACTGTGTCTAAAGTGCTGGAAAAGAGAGAGTTAAAAGTTTCTGTTGCAATATCAAGTTCTTCTAAGCTATCCGGGATGCTAAAATGATGAAACTGATCAGGAAGATTATTAATAAAGCAATCTTTAGTGGCAGAAGTGATAGGTCTAACATATTTGTAACACGGAGTCGGCTTTGCAGCCTTGGCTAAATGTAATTTACACGAGACTAGATAATGATCTGAGATGTCATCGCTCTGCTGCAGAATTTCAACGGCATCAACATCTATTCCGTGTGATAATATTAGATCTAGAGTATGATTACGACGATGAGTAGGTCCTGACACGTGTTGTCTAACTCCAATTGAGTTTACAATGTCTTTAAATGCCAAACCCAATGCATCTTTTTCATTATCGATGTGTATATTAAAATCACCCACAATTAGTACTTTATCTGCAGCCAATATTAATTCTGATAGAAAGTCCGCAAATTCTTTGATAAAGTCTGTATGGTGCCCTGGTGGCCTGTATACAGTAGCCAGCACAAATCTCAAACGTGATTTATCATTTATACTATATATTTTTACATTAAGCACTAACACTTCAAAAGAATTATATTCGAAACTTGATTTCTTAGTGGTTTTGAAAATATTACTATAAATTACAGCAACACCACCCCCTTTGCGTTTCAGACGAGGTTCATGTTTATAACAGTAATCTTGCGGGGTGGACTCATTTAAAGTAATGTAATCGTTTGGTTTTAGCCAGGTTTCTGTCAAACACAGCACATCTAGGTTATTATCTGAAATCATATCATTAACAATGAGTGCTTTTGAAGTAAGCGATCGAATATTCAGCAACCCAAGCTTTAGCATTTGCTCATCTGTATTATAGCTGTTTTTTATTTGTTGAACATCAATTAAATTTTTAACCTTAGATAGGTTTAAAAAAATTTTGGATTTCCAAATTCGGGGAACAGACACAGTCTCTATATGATGATAGCTAGGTGAAAGAGGCTCTATGTGATAGGATTTATCTGACCTTGGTGACGTGAGGCCGCTAGCAGACGGTCGGTTTAGCCAGTGTGAGTGTGTGTGTGAGTGTGTTCATGTTTTTCTATCCCGGTGGGGACTTCAACCTGAATGCACACAGACTCATGGGGACTCGTGTCACAGTGGGTCCCCATGGGCAACCAAGCTTATAAATCATACAGAATGAGTACAGTATAAAAACCATTAAGTCTAAGGAGTGTTACCACAAAGATAGTAAACCAGACATGTGTGTGTGTGTGTGTGTGTGTGTGTGTGTGTGTGTGTGTGTGCTGCCGCTCTCAGTGGTTTGACAGACAGACCTGCTGTTATTGATGGCACAGATAAGATCATTGTCTCTAGGGAGCAATACGCAATAAAGTTATTTCTAATTGAAATTTCACAGAGGAACATGACACTCCCCGCGGCTCCTTCAGCTCGTCACACACACACACACACACACACACACACACACACACACACACACACACACACTCACTCACTCATGCACACACACTCACTCAAACACTTTCTCACATACACTCACACACATACACACACATACTCTGTGTCAGTGATTGTGTTCATTTCCTCACGGCTGGTAATTGACTTTCTACACAGGTTTGAATCTTTCGTGATGATGAACAACACTTAGTGTTTGATTTCCGGGTCACTCACTCAGTGTTTATTTTAGATAGTCAGAATTTATTTAGGTCACTCTGTGTTTGTTTGAGTCGTGAGTGTATTTCTCAGAATCAGAATGAGCTTTTATTGCCAAATGTGTTCATACACATTCGTTATGGGATTCGTAATGGTGGCATAAGCTTCAAGTACACAGAAGTACAAGGGAAAAAAGAAGAAATAATGATTATACACTAGTGTGTAAATGTTTGCGGTCGGTGAGATTCTTTAATGTTCCTTTTCGAGGTAACTCGCGCTGCGTCGAGAATCGACACATTGGGGAACGCCTTCAGCGTGATGCGTCTGAAGCCTGTATGGAACTAGTCCAATCTCGATTGGTGTTGCGTCACTATTTCACTCATGACGTCGCATGTGACGGCGATACGGAAGCTATAAAAGGACGCCGGATCACAACAGCGTCAGCTTTCTGGTCTTTGCAAGCGTTTTGTGTGCTGTACTGTCTTATTTGGTGTTGTTTGTCTGAAAATCACTATATATCATCCCTTATCCCTCTCTCTATATATATATGGCAAATAAGGAGAAACAATTCAGGCAGTGTGTGTCCCCTTGCCTGCGCTATTTGAGTGAGGGTGACACACACTCACTGTGTGTTGTCTGTCTGGGAGTGGAGCATAAACGGGCAGCGCTCGAGGGCGCTGTCTGTACAAACTGTGATTTGCTGCCTCTCAGGACGCTCCGCTCCCACCTGGCCCTGTTTGATGAATCAGGCCAGGCTCGCGTTCCCCGTGGGTCGGGACCTGTGTCTGTTGAGGCAGCGCGGCGTCTTCACTCATGGGGTTCGCAGATGGAGTTGGTGGATGATGTTGAGACGGCTGCGGGCCTTTCTCAGCAATCAGCAGCCAGCTCCATCGGTCCCGTTCAGGAGTCGGAAGCCCACTCTGCCGCTTCTTCCGCCCAGGACAAGGACCCGATGCTTGAACTATCTGGCTCTGAGCAGTTAGATATTTTGAGCATCGAAGCAGGAGAGGCGCCATCTCACTCTCCAGCCTTCGAGGAGCTGCTGGAGGTTGTGACCATGGCAGTGGCTAAGTTAAATATCGAATGGCCATCTGAAAATCAGGAAGCGACTAAATAAAGTAAACTCGATGAGCGCTTCCTGCAAGCCTGGTCACAGTCTTCGCGCCAGAGCCTTCCTTTCTTCACTGATCTCCACACCGAGGTGTCGAGATCGTGGAGTAAACCGTTCTCGTCCCGATCATCGAGCCCAAATGTTCATTTATATTCATCTATTGTGGGTTCGAAGGAGAACGGTTTTGGGGTGATGCCGCGTGTGGGAAGAAACTCTTGCATCATATCTTTCACCCGACGCTGCGTCATCCCTGAGAGCTCTGGTGCTCCCCTCCAAGCCCTGCTGTACTACATCGGCCTTGGTGGGGAAGGCATATATGGCAGCGGGTCGGGCTGGTGCATGCCTGCACACGATGGGGTTATTGCAGGCATACCAGGCCGACCTCCTCAAAGAGGTGGACGACAGCGGGGAGGTCGCCCTCGTCAACTTCGTCGAGTGGTTGACTTGTCTCTCCGTGCTACTAAAGAGACAACCTGTGCCATCGGCCGCTCTATGGCAGCATTAGTAGCTATGGAGAAACACCTGTGGCTGAACTTGTCAGGCACTGGGGAGAAGGACAGGGCCTTCCTCCTTGATGCCCCGCTTTCGCCTTCTGGCCTTTTCGGCGACGTAGTCAATACTGTTGTCGAAAGGTTTCAGGAGGCGAAGCGACAGTCAGTTGCATTTAAACAGCTAATCCCCCGCCGTTGCTCCAGATCTCGTGGGTCTGCTGCCAGGGGGCTCTCAGCACTACTCAACCGAAGTTCTCCAAACCGAAGGCAGATCTGAGGACTGTCATTCAGGCGAGGAAGGCTTCGGCGAAGAGGCCCTGACGCAATGTGCAGGCCTCTGAGGGCGGTCAACCCCTGGAAAAAGGATACAGACTTCAGTTTGAGTATCGTCCACAGAAATTCAGCGGGGTGCTTCACACGCTTGTCAGCCCCGAGCAGGGTCGTGTCATGGAACAAGAAGTTCAGTCCCTCTTAGCAAAGGAAGCCATAAGGCAGGTTCCTCTTCAAGAAAGTGAATCCGGGTTCTACAGCCGGTACTTCATAGTTCCCAAAAAGGATGGGGGATTACGTCCTATAATAGATCTAAGGGTGTTGAATCGGTCTTTTAGGAGGTTCAGATTCAAAATGTTAACCATACCTATTATCGTGAGTCAGATCAGATCTGAGGACTGGTTTGTAACGATAGATCTAAAAGACGCATATTTCCACATATCCATCCTTCCCCATCACAGGAAGTTTCTGAGGTTCGGTTTTGGGGGAAAAGCATATCAATACCGAGTTCTTCCATTCGGCCTAGCATTGTCACCTCGCACCTTCACGAAATGCATGGATGCTGCTCTAGCTCCACTGAGACTTCAGGGCATTCGCATTCTCAATTACATCGACGACTGGCTCATTTTGGCACAGTCAGAGGAGATGGCGGTTCAACATTGAGATGTTGTTCTGAGCCATCTGATGTGCTTGGGGTTAAGACTCAACGTCAAGAAAAGTTCACTAATTCCTCTTCAGAGAACGACATTCCTGGGGGTAGTGTGGGATTCAGTTACGATGCGGGCACAGTTGTCTCCTGCTCTTATAAACACCATCTTGACTACAGTCACAAGTATAAAGCTAGGCTATGCCATCACTGTCAAACATTTTCAAAGTTTTCTGGGTATTCTGGCAGCAGCTTCCAACATAATAACTTTTGGCCTGCTGTATATGAGTGCCCTGCAGTGGTGGCTCAGGACCAGAGGGTTTTCCCCGAGGGGAAACCCATTTTGCACGATCAAAGTAATGCGCACATGCCTTCGTTCTTTGGTCATGTGGAAGAAACCATGGTTCCTGTCCCAAGGCCCTGTGTTGAGAGCACCGTGTCAGAGAAAAGTAGTGACCATGGATGCGTTCCTCACAGGCTGGGGAGCGGTCATGGAGGGCCACTACACCAGGGGTCTATGGAAGGACCACCATCTCTCTTGGCACATCAATTGCCTGGAGATGTTGGCAGTTTTTCTGACTCTCAGACATTTCCTTCCGGACCTCAGAGGCCATCATGTTCTAGTGCGAATAGACAATATGTCGGTGGTCTCATATATACATCGACAGGGGGGCTTGAGATTGCGCCCTCTATGCAGACTGGCGCACCAGGTTCTTCTGTGGTCCCAGGGCAAACTTCTAGGGCAATGTGTATTCCTGGGGACAAAAATGTGGGACAGACATCCTGTCGAGGCAGGGGCTGAGGCCCGGGGAATGGAGACTCCACCCCGAGACGGTGGAGTTGATCTGGAGGAATTTCGGTCAGGCAGAAGTGGATCTGTTCGCCTCTCACGAGAAAACACACTGTCCGCCCTGGTTTTCCCTCACACATCCAGCTCCCATGGGACTGGACGCCATGGTGCAGGCGTGGCCGAGGCCTGTACAAGTTTCCCTTGATCGCTGTGCTCCCAGGGGTTCTAGAGAGGGTCCGGCGGCACGGGATCAGCTTGCTCCTAGTAGCCCCGTACTGGCCGGCCTGAGTATGGTTTTCAGACATAATAGCTCTCCTAGCAGGCCCTCCGTGGCAAATTCCTATCTGGAGGGACCTTCTGTCTCAGGCCGGGGGCACAATATATCACCCTCGGCCGGAGCTGTGGAAGCTGTGGGTCTGGCCCCTGAGGGGGACCAACTCGTAAATGCTGGTCTCTCAACTGAGGTTGTTGAGACCATCTTAAACTCTAGAGCCCCCTCCACAAGGAAACTGTATGCATTAAAATCGAATGTATTCACTTTATGGTGCAGAGAACATCAGTTGGACCCAGTTAACTGCCCAGTGGCTTCAGTGCTGGAGTTCCTCCAGAGTCGCTCCTCTGACGGGCTACGCTTAAGGTCTATGTGGCTGCCATAGCTGCCTTACACACGTACCTAGGGGTTGGGACTTTTGGGAGACATCCACTTATAATACGTTTCCTTCGTGGAGCTAGGAGGATGAGGCCTGACGTCCAGAACAGGGTCCCCACGTGGGACCTGGCAGTGGTTCTCGAAGGGTTATCCCTGGCACCCTTCGAACCTTTGGGCAAGGTGTCCGAGAAATATGTAACCCTAAAGGTAGCCTTCCTGCTAGCTATCACGTCCCTAAAAAGAGTCGGGGACCTGCAGGTGCTATCTGTTACTCCCTCTTGCCTCGAGTTTGCTCCTGGCAGAGTGAGAGGCATTCCATCCTCCACCACATGTGTCGGCTGATCAAGCTAAGCTACATCTATTATGCCCGGTCCGAGCTCTGGAGGCCTACGTACACAGGTCCTCGGGCTGGAGGAAGCCGGACCAGATGCTTGTTTGTTTTGGGTCACCTAAGAAGGGTTCCCCTGCCTCTAAACAAACTATTAGCAGATGGATTGTAGAGGCCATTTCTTCAGCTTACGAGGCGCGTAATTTGCCTTCGCCTCTCCTGATAAGAGCCCACTCAACTAGAGGAGTGGCATCCTCTAAAGCCCTGCTAGCAGGGGTTTCCCTTCAAGAGGTCTGTGATCCCACCGGCTGGGCCTCCCCACACACCTTCATAAAACATTATAGTCTGGATCTGCCCTCTACACCGGGTTCACAAACTCTCTTGTCTTGAGTGTGCCAGATTGCTTCACACCAGGGTGGGTACTAGTCAGTGTGGCACAGGGGGCATTTCGTTCCCCAATGTGTCGATTCTCGACGCAGCGCGAGGTCCCTCGAAAGGGAACGTCTCGGGTTACGACTGTAACCCTTGTTCCCTGAGAATATTTTTAATAATAATAAAGAGAGAAAATATTATTCCAATGTAAATCAGCTGTTTTCTATGTGAATATATAGTAAAGTGTAATTTATTCCTGTGATCAAAGCTGAATTTTCAGCATCATTACTCCAGTCTTCAGTGTCACATGATCCTTTGAAACATGATTCCACATGAAACATGTATGATTATTATCAATGTTGAAAACAGTTGTGCTGCTTCAGATCTTTGTGGAAACCGTCATACATTTTTTTAAGGATTCTTTGATAAATTGAAAGTTCAGCATTCATTTGAAATATAATCTTTTGTAACATTATAGAGGTATTTACTGTCACTTTTGATCAATTTAATGTGTCAGTGATGATTAAAAGAATATACTTCTTTAAAAAAAATTTTTTTCAAAATCTTACTGAACATAAACTTTTAAATGGTAGTTTAAATATATTGACATGATTTCCGAGCAGCTTTACAGAAAAATATTGCAGTGCTAATTATTCCAAAGGTCATTATTGAACACATTGAACAGAATCTCTGATGTTGAGCACATGTGACGTGTCAGTTGAGCACCAGTCACATGTGAGGGTAACTCCAGTCCAACATGTGCTGAAAAATCCAGTATAAACCAGCATGAATTTTGCATTGGTTTAGGCTGGGTTATGTGCAGTGAGACAGACAGCAGATTCAGTGTGCAGTGAGACAGACAGCAGGTGTGCAGTGTGAGACAGATAGCAGGTGTGCAGTGAGACAGGTGTGCAGGTGTGTTGTGAGACAGCAGGTGAGCAGTGAGACAGGTGGTGCTCAGTGGGGCTCAGGTCAGGAAGCAGACAGACTGGCTAAACCGACCGTCTGCTAGCTGTCTCGCGTCACCAAGGTCAGATAAATCCCATCACACAAAGCCTCTTTCACCTAGATATATGTCTACATATAGGTGTATGTTCCCCGAATTAGGAAATACAAAAAACTCCTAAACCCATTTAAGGGTAAAAATTGAATTGATGTTCAACAAATAAAAAACAGCTATAATACAGATGAACAAATGATAAAGTTTGGGTTGCTGAATATTCTTTCCCTTTCTTAAAAAGCACTCATTGTTGATGATATGATTACAGATTATAACCTAGATGTGCTGTGTTTGACAGAAACCTGGCTAAAACCAAATGATTACATTACTTTAAATGAGTCCACCCCGCAAGATTACTGTTATACACATGAACCTCGTCTGAAACGCAAAGGGGGAGGAGTTGCTGTAATCTATAGTAATATTTTCAAAACCACTAAGAAGTCAAGTTTTAAATATACTTCTTTTGAAGTGTTGGTGCTTAATGTAAAAAATTATAGTGTAAACAATAAATCACGTTTGAGATTTGTGCTGGCTACTGTATACAGGCCACCAGGGCAACATACAGACTTTATCAAAGAATTTGCGGACTTTCTATCAGAGTTAGTACTGGCTGCAGATAAAGTCCTAATTGTTGGTGATTTTAATATACACATCGATAATGAAAAAGATGCATTGGGATTGGCATTTAAAGACATTCTGAACTCTATTGGAGTGAGACAACACGTGTCAGGACCTACTCATCGTCGTAATCATACTCTAGATCTAATATTATCACATGGAATAGATGTTGATGCCGTTGAAATTCTGCAGCAGAGCGATGACATCTCAGATCATTATCTAGTCTCGTGTAAACTTAATTTAGCCAAGGCTGCAAAGCCGACTCCATGTTACAAATATGTGAGAACTATCACTTCTGCCACTAAAGATTGCTTTATCAATAATCTTCCTGATCAGTTTCATCATCTCAGCATCCCAGATAGCTTAGAAGAACTAGATATTGCAACAGAAACTTTTAACTCTCTCTTTTCCAGCACTTTAGACACAGTTGCTCCGTTGCGCTTAAAGAAGATTAAAGAAAATAGTCCAACGCCGTGGTACAGCGAGCACACTTAGAGAGCAGCCAGAAAAATGGAGCGCAACTGGAAGAAAACAAAACTAGAGGTATTTCGCATTTCATGGAAGGAGAGCTCGATTGCTTACAGAGAGGCTTTAAAGGCTGCTAGATCTGCTTATTTTTCAACCCTATTAGAAGAAAATAAATAAAACCCTAGGTATTTATTTGAAACAGTGGCTAAACTAACTAAAAAGAAAGCTTCAAGCCCATAAGTTTCCAAGCAGCACAGCAGTAATGACTTTATGAACTTCTTTAAGGCCTCCCTCCCTTCCCTTTACCTCTGTACAGATAAAGCTTTGTCATTTTATCTGTACAGAGTCACCACGTGGCTACGCTGGCACGATAAATAATTCTGTATTATACATTTTTAAGGCCAGACAAGTAGTTTGTTGAGGGTTGATTTGTAAAAAAACATGCCTGCGCACATATATATAAAAACGCGCATACCTATGGACTGAACACGTGATGCGCATGTGCGCAACGTCGGTGTTTGTGCAGAGGTTGCGTAGGTTATCGCAGACGTAACTGATAATCGTTTGTACCTTGGAACTTATTTCTGGGAGTGCATTCTCGAGAAACCAGGCACTGTTTTGTGCGGATGGGCGGCCGGAGCGCGTTGAGGGTTTTCTGTTTGAACGTGTCATGTTAGCGGCCCCTAAGTTAATAACTAATGATCTTCGCAACGGAAATGAATCAATCGATCAAAACTAACTTTAGCTGGACAATAACTGTATTGTTACTGTAATTTCCTATTATCACTGTAAAGCTGCTTTGAAACAATTCATATTGTTAAAAGCGTTATATAAATGAAGGAGACTTGACTTGACTTGACAGGTGTGCAGTGAGACAGGTGTGCAGTGAGACAGCAGGTGAGCAGTGAGACAGCAGGTGAGCAGTGAGACAGCAGGTGAGCAGTGAGACAGCAGGTGTGCAGTGAGACAGGTGAGCAGTGAGACAGCAGGTGAGCAGTGAGACAGCAGGTGTGCAGTGAGACAGGTGAGCAGTGAGACAGCAGGTGAGCAGTGAGACAGCAGGTGTGCAGTGAGACAGGTGTGCAGTGAGACAGCAGGTGAGCAGTGAGACAGCAGGTGAGCAGTGAGACAGCAGGTGTGCAGTGAGACAGGTGAGCAGTGAGACAGCAGGTGAGCAGTGAGACAGCAGGTGTGCAGTGAGACAGCAGGTGAGCAGTGAGACAGCAGGTGAGCAGTGAGACAGCAGGTGTGCAGTGAGACAGGTGAGCAGTGAGACAGCAGGTGAGCAGTGAGACAGCAGGTGTGCAGTGAGACAGGTGAGCAGTGAGACAGCAGGTGAGCAGTGAGACAGCAGGTGTGCAGTGAGACAGGTGAGCAGTGAGACAGGTGAGCAGTGAGACAGCAGGTGAGCAGTGAGACAGCAGGTGTGCAGTGAGACAGCAGGTGAGCAGTGAGACAGGTGAGCAGTGAGACAGCAGGTGAGCAGTGAGACAGCAGGTGTGCAGTGAGACAGGTGAGCAGTGAGACAGGTGAGCAGTGAGACAGCAGGTGAGCAGTGAGACAGCAGGTGAGCAGTGAGACAGCAGGTGTGCAGTGAGACAGCAGGTGTGCAGTGAGACAGGTGAGCAGTGAGACAGCAGGTGAGCAGTGAGACAGCAGGTGTGCAGTGAGACAGGTGAGCAGTGAGACAGCAGGTGAGCAGTGAGACAGCAGGTGTGCAGTGAGACAGCAGGTGAGCAGTGAGACAGGTGTGCAGTGAGACAGCAGGTGAGCAGTGAGACAGGTGTGCAGTGAGACAGCAGGTGTGCAGTAAGACAGGTGAGCAGTGAGACAGCAGGTGAGCAGTGAGACAGCAGGTGTGCAGTGAGACAGCAGGTGTGCAGTGAGACAGGTGTGCAGTGAGACAGCAGGAAGTGCTGCAGTGCAAGAGAGGTCGTGTGCTTCTCTGTTATGTAGCAGCGTCTGAGGCGGCCAGCGGCCCTATTGATTGTCTGAGGCTTATGTTTTATTGAAGAGTGTGTGTGTGTGTGTGTGTGTGTGTGTGTATGTGTGTGTGTGTGTGTGTGTGTGTGTGTGTGTGTTTGTGTTCTTCATCCTCACTAACTCAGTCTTCCTCCTGTTTCTCCCTGCTGTTGCTCTCCTCTCACTAACCCTTCTCTTTTCTATTATTTGTAGGGTGTTTTTTTCCATCTCTCTCTTGAATCCCATCATCCATCTCTTCTAATCTCTGCCTGTCTCTCTCTGGGCCGCTGTAATCATCTGTCTCACAGCATCTGATATCAGACGAGTGGTTAGTTTAGCTGTTTATCTCTCATCCCTCCAGAGACGAGGCTGTTTCTCTGATTCTCTCAGAGCTGTTTGTGTCGTCCAGATTAATATCAGACTGAAGCCTTCGATCCTCCAGCCGCCGGTGCACTGCTGATGTCATCATGACCTCACTGGTCACATGTCCAACATCAGACACTGCTCATGTCAAGTCAAGCCTCCTTCATTTATATAGCGCTTTTAACAATATAGATTGTTTCACAGCAGCTTTACAGTGATAACAGGAGATTACAGTAACAGAGATTGTTTAGGCTTTACAGCAGATCTAGAATAAAGTTATTGTCCAGATAAAGTTAGTTTTGATTGATTCACTTCTGTTGTAAAGATCATTAGTTATTAACTCAGGGGCCGCTAACACACACCGTTATAACAGAAAATTGAAAACACTTAATGTGCTCCGGCCACTCATTCGCATAACAACAGTGCCTGGTGGCCCGAGAGCAAGCCTTGAAAATTTGGGAAAAAAGGTTATCTCTGCGCAAACTAAACCTGTGAGAACGCTGACGGCGCCCACATGCGTACTACGTGTTTAGTCTATAGGTATGCGCGTTTGAATATATATGTGCGCAAGTGTGTAGTCTTTCTTTACAAATTGACCTCACCAAATAATTTGTCTGGCCTTAAAAATGTATAATTTATAAAATGTTTTATCTGTACAGAGGTAAAGGGAGGGGAGGGAGGCCTTCACAGGGGAGAGACTAGTGACACTTCAGGACTGCGCTGTCGTCATGTCCATGTGCAGGTCCTTCATCAGATCTGGAGTGTGTGTGTGTGTGTGTGTGTGTGTGTGTGTGTGTGTGTGTGTGTGTGTGTGTGTGTGTGTGTGTGTGTGTGTGTGTGTGTGTGTGTGTGTGTGTGTGTCCAGGTGCAGGTCCTTCATCAGATCTGGAGTGTGTGTGTGTGTGTGTGTGTGTGTGTGTGTGTGTGTGTGTGTGTGTGTGTGTGTGTGTGTGTGTGTGTGTCTGTGAGTGTGTGTATGTGTGTGTGTGTGTGTGTGTGTGTGTGTGTGTGTGTGTGTGTGTGTGTGTGAGTGTGTGTGTGTGTGTGTGTGTGTGTGAGTGTGTGTCCAGGTGCAGGTCCTTCATCAGATCTAGAGTGTGTGTGTGTGTGTGTGTGTGTGTGTGTGTGTGTGTGTGTGTGTGTGTGTGTGTGTGTGTGTGTGTGTGTGTGTGTGTGTGTGTGTGTGTGTGTGTGTGTGTGTGTGTGTGTGTGTGTGTGTGTGTGTGTGTGTGTGTGTGTGTCCAGGCACAGGACCTTCATCAGATCTGGAGTGTGTGTGTGTGTGTGTGTGTGTGTGTGTGTGTGTGTGTGTGTGTGAGTGTGTGTGTGTGTGTGTGTGTGTGTGTCCAGGCACAGGACCTTCATCAGATCTGGAGTGTGTGTGTGTGTGTGTGTGTGTGTGTGTGTGTGTGTGTGTGTGTGTGTGTGTGTGTGTGTGTGTCCAGGCACAGGTCCTTCATCAGATCTTGATCCGGCGGACTGCGGTAAACCTCAGGATAAACAGAGAGACTAAAATTAGCGTAGATGCCATTCTTCTCATGATGTAACGAGTACATCAGGATTTATGGGAAGTGTTCCCGGTTCCAGCTGACCTAATCTATGCAGCCTAATATTGAATTATAAAAGTCTGTAATGTATTATGTGAATGCTAGGTCAAAGAGATGTGTCTTTAATCTGGCTTTGATCTGACAGAGTGTGTCTGCTTCCCGGACAATGTTAGGAAGACTGTTCCAGAGTTTTGGTGCTGAATAGTCAAGTCAAGTCAAGTATATTTGTATAGCGCTTTTCACAATACAGATTGTATCAAAGCAGCTTCACAGTATTAAATTAAAATAATACAACAAGGTTTGTTTCTAGTGGAATTTATTGATTGATAAAATAAAATTAAATATCCCCAAAATATCCCCAAAATATCCCCAACTGAGCAAGCCAAAGGCAACAGTGGCAAGGAACCGAAAAAACTCCATCAAGTGACCTAATGGTGTCCTAAAACTCCATCAGGTGACCTAATGGAGAAAAAAAAAACCTTGGGAGAACCCAGGCTCAGTCGGGGGCCAGTTCTCCTCTGGCATTTATGAACTAGAGGCCGGATTGTAGTTTGAAACTGTGAGATTAACAATATTATATGAATGCCTGGCTGAAAAGATGCGTCTTTAATCTAGTTTTAAACTGGGAGAGTGAATCCGAGCAACGAACAGTATCAGGAAGGCTATTCCAGAGTTTTGGAGCCAAATGTGAAAATGCTCTCCCTCCTTTGGTGGATCTGGATATCCTAGGTATGACCAAAAGCCTTGAATTTATTGATCTTAAAGAGCGCGATGGATTATAGGGTGATAGAAGATCCGTTAAATAGACTGGAGCTAAGCCGTTTAGGGCTTTATAAGTCAATAGCAATACCTTATAATTAATACGGAACTTTATAGGTAGCCAATGTAGTGATGATAAAATCGGTGTTATATGATCATATTTTCTTGATCTAGTAAGAACTCTAGCGGCTGCATTTTGGACTAACTGTAGCTTGTTTATTGAGGATGCAGGACAACCGGCTAATAAAGCATTACAGTAATCTAGTCTCGAGGTCATGAATGCATGAACTAGCTTTTCTGCATCAGAAACTGATAGCATATTACGTAGCTTAGCAATGTTTCTAAGGTGGAATAGGAGAAGGATCTACCGCCAGCAGTCGATTTTGATATTCTAGGTATTATCAACTGGCCGTAATTTTGAGATCGCAATAGACGTGACGGACTATAATGCGTTAAGAGCTCGCTCAAGCACTGCGGAGCTCAACCATTTAGTGCTTTGTAAGTAATCAGCAATATTTTAAAATGTATGCGATGCAGTTTTGACAGAACCGGGCTAATATGGTCATACTTCCTGGTTCTGGTAAGAACTCGAGCTGCTGCGTTTTGGACCAGCTGTAGTTTGTTTATTAAGCGTGCAGGGCAACCACCCAGTAGAGCATTACAATAATCTAGCCTTGAGGTCATGAACGCATGAACTAATTGTTCCGCATTTGTAAATGAGAGCATATGATGTAATTTAGATATATTTTTAAGATGGAAAAATGCGGTTTTACAGACACTAGACACGTGACTTTCAAATGAAAGATTGGTATCAAAGAGCACACCCACACACACACACACACACACACACACACACACACCCACACACACACACACCCAGGTTCCTAACCGACGACGAAGACTTAACAGAGCAGCCATCAAGTGTTAGACAGTATTCTAGGATATTACGTGAGGAAGTTTTTTGTCCAATAATTAGAATCTCTGTTTTTTCAGAGTTAATTCGTAGGAAATTACTAGTCATCCAGTTTTTATATCAGCTGTGCATTCCGTTATGAAACACTTCACGCTGGAATCACTTCACACACTCACACACACACGCACACACACACACTCACACACACACACACACACACACACACACACACACACACACATACACACCCACACACACACACACACACACACACACACACACACACACTCACACACATACCCACACACACACACACACACACACACACACACACACACACACACTCACACACACTCTGTGTCACTTCACAGATCGGTTTATTCGCACTGCAGACCGTCAGCTGAAGTTCGCTTTTCTTTGGTTTGAGCATTTTGTTGCGTTTGCGTCTGAATTACTGAACAAACGGGCGTGTTCTCGACTCAAAACGGATGAATTGTAAATGTAAATGTGACTGATGAAAGTGACAAATGCATGACTAAAGAATGTTACTGAAATTCATTATTTTTAGTATGTTATTGTCTTTTTTTTTGTATAGTCATTCTGAGCCATCCGCTCAATGGGAAAAAATGGATCTTCTTTGTCATTTTATTAAGCATAATAACTTTAGTGCTTTTTAAGCATTTGTTTGCCACCTACTGGTGTAAATATGCCATCATCTAAAAAAAAACGTCACTGAACAATTTAGTGTTTTTGATGAACAGATTAAGAATACTAAGATGAATCAATTAATAATGATTAACAAAGTAAGAGTTAAGTTGTCTGGTCCATGGTATATATCTAAAACAATGACATGTATATAATCATGATGGCATGGTTCGCATTGGTTCCTTCTGAAACTCACGGCTCTAGCTTTAGTTCGTCAGAAGCACAGGTTTCAGCGAGACTCGTTCTGTGGAAAAGAGTTGACTTCATAACGGTGCCAGTAGAGACTTCTTTGTCATCTCTATAATGGGGAATTTTCCCTCTGGAACCAATTTAGTGTGTCGGACCCTTCCAGGGGCCTCAGCGGCTCCGGCGTCTCTTTACTGGTGTGTTAAGCATCTCTCAGACGCCCCGGCGGAGCTTAATAGCCCCACAACTGCAGCTGTAAACCTGGAAACTGCCTGTGTGAGATTCACCTGCTATTACTCTCCAAGAGGAGAAAAGTTGCTGAAAACAAGAGGCAGGAGTGAATTTCTTGCCTGGTAATTGGAGGATCTTTAGCCGTCTCTGCATGCGGCGTCATGCGCGAGTCAACACGACTCTGTAAACAGTGAGCAGATCGTGTTCACGCTGTGTGATTAAATGTCAGGTGAGGCATCTGCCGTCCACTCATTAACCTCGCTCGATCGAAGCCTGACCTTTTCACTCATTCATCCGCTGCGAGTGTGTGTGCCTCGTCTGGAGGCCGTTTGACCTCGTGTGAGAAACATGAACATTGAATCTGGTGTCTTGATCTGTGATTGTTGCTCGTCTGGATCATTGGAGGTTTGGCACATGAGAAGTGACACGTAATGACTGATGTGGACAGAGGAGCTGGTCAGGTCACTTCTGCTCAGGACTGATAACCCTAACCCATCCTGATGTGTCTGAGGCCTGCACCGGAGCAGCTGGAAGATGATCACGAACACCCCTCCCCATCTCCCAGTGCTCCCAGTGCTCCCAGTGCTGCCCCTGCTTCTGCTCCAGTGACAGGCTTTTAACCGGCGCTGTTGTGTTTCAGGGCCGTGCCACTGAACAAAAATAGACACGGCCAGTTAGACAATATTTGATATTTAACAATTTTTAAAGGGGTCCTATTATGTTTTTCACTTTTTCAACTTTAGTTAGGATGTAGTGTTGCTGTTTGAGCATTTAAGAGATCTGCAGGGCTAAAAAAGCTCAGTCCACTCCAAAGCGAGATTGTTTATTTAACACAATCCACTTTTCAAGAACTACAATGAACTCATGTGGACTACACTGCGATTTTTCCGGATCTTATGAAGTCATAATGTTCCTCTTTTAAATAATCCACGCCCACGGAATTTGCAAAAGAGATGTCGATTACTGTTTGAATTACCATACTTTTCTGACAAATATTATGATTAAATGGTGAATAACATTGTATCTAAAGTGTCCAAGAAAATTATAAAAACAAAACAAAACATACCACTCTGAAACGTCCTGTGAAAGCCGTGCTTGCAGAGTCCGTGAATGAAATCCGTTCTGTGCAATCCTTGTTTGTTAACATTAGTATTATTATTATTATTATTATTATTAAGTCAAAATCAGGCTCGCATTGATTTGAAATTGCCGCTATCTGAGTGAGTGGAGCTCGCTGTTATGAAGGACGGGACATTTCCCGAAGCATCAAGCATGAAAACATATTCGAGTACACCCCAAAAACAAAATCAAGACTTTGTAAAAACGCACATGCGGTGATCACTTTAAATCTTATATTTTCAGGCTGCTCCGCCACAGCTGCGCTGGTCAGTGTCAAAATGATTGAGTTGGCCAATCAAATTAAAGGAGGCGGGACTTTACTGTCCACAAGCGCAAAACACAAATTCCAGTGCGGCGCTTCAGTTATTAACCATGAAGGAGTGTAAGTAGCTAAACTGGTTTATAACACAAATGTTAAACAACCAACAGTACAAACAAGTGATGCAAAACTGCTTGAATTCTTTGTCAAATTTCACCGCTTCGTACTGAAAATATTCATGAAAATTATAACTGAATGTGAATAGCCAATAAGCATTTTCCATTTGGCATTTTCAACATATTAGGCATACGAATAAGATTGAATGGGTGCATATTTTTAAAAAATATATATTTCCCTTTCGAAAGGGAACTCGCACTGCATCGATGGCAGTGTCTGAAACACTTATCTAATCACGGCAATCCTATTGGCCGGCGACAGCCTATGACGTCACTACTAGTGCGACCCGGAAGTATTTCGTCTTCAGGGACTATCTTGTTTGTACGCTTCAACCTGAAAACTTCAACAAGGTAATCATGGCTTGTGAAAACGCTTCAGGAAGTGTGTGCAAGATATTTGATACTGGATGACACACAACTTGTGCGTTTATTGTTTGCCCCTTAAATAAAAGAATTCAAGTCATAAGGTTGAATGTCGTTGGCCACTTACTGAGGCCTCCATTCCCTTGGGTTTAGTAGACAATATAAAATCTGTCTTGTAAAAAATACAAGATAATAGGCCTCGACCCTGATACACTCCTCGGGGTCATGCTGATAGTCTTCCCCTTGTTAGGGTCATTATTTAGAGTACTTTGCTACCCATAGCTCGTATGAGATCACCCTTCACCACCCAGGCTCAGGTAGAGACAGAGTAGTTACTCCCTGGCATGTGGGATGGTTGAGCCGAAGGGATCCCTTAGAGCCGGAGCACTGCCCTGGCTGATGCCCGTGACATTCAGAGCTGTAGGCCTTACAGTAGGCCTCCTCGATAGTCCGGTAGCGTAAGATTGTGCTCCCCTTGCTTTAAAGGGTCGATAGCACTTCTGCTGAGTACACTGCCTGTTGGAAATGTAAACCCTAGAGCTGGAGGCGCTCCCCTTGTTAGGGTCCCTTTAGAGTGCCCAGCCTCCACAGGCTCTGAAGCACTGTGTAGATCCGGGATCGAGTAGAGGCACTCCCCTCGCTTAGAAGGGTTAGAAAGCGCTATGCTGAGTTCCACTCTCCAGGGTGCCCGTCTCTATGATCCGGTCTGTGAGCGATCACTGCCACTATCTGCAGTCCTCCCTATCGGATGCCTCCACAAGAGAGGAAAATAATGTTACTTAGAGACTCTGTTTAGGACACTGACGGGTTGTTGGCAAGACTAGGTCAGTAAAATAGACCAGGTCAGTCTCCCTGGTGGCATGTGGGGTTGACTTCATGTCCCCCTCATAAAGTGTGTGTGTGTGTGTGTGTGTGTGTGTGTGTGTGTGTGTGTGTGTGTGTGTGTGTGTGTGTGTGTGTGTGTGTGTGTGTGTGTGTGTGTGTGTGTGTGTGTGTGTGTGTGTGTGTGTGTGTGTGTGTGTCTCTGAGCTTTGGGGCAAATGGAAAGAGTGTGTAACCGTGGTAACTGTTCATTTCGATAAGGGAGGCTTAAACCGGACAGAATAAAGGTTTGTATAGCCGACCGCCAGCAGCAGCACTGCAGGATTTATTTGTGTGTGTGTGTGTGTGTGTGTGGTGTTTCTGCCTGTAGAGGAAAACATGAAGTAATCCTATTTGTCAAGATCACAGGTATGAAATGAGTCGCCACCTGACCTGTGTGTGTGTGTGTGTGTGTGTGTGTGTGTGTGTGTGTGTGTGTGTGTGTGTGTGTGTGTGTGTGTGTGTGTGTGTGTGTGTCAGTCCTCCATGTCTCTGTGTGAAGTCTGAAGCGTGTGCCATCAGTGAGTAAATATAAATTTAACATCTCAGACGTGATCTTTTCCATGTTAATCAGTGTTTTGAGAAGAACTGTGTGTCGGGTAGCAGTGACGATCTCAGGTACATGTGCTTTCTATAATCTTGAAAGGGTTTTGTTTGAGTTTGAGTATTATTGTGCGTGAATTTAATATATTGTAATAGCTAGAATGAATCATAAATCAAAATGCCCAAATTGTGAAACAAAAAGCTGAATCCATGATAAAGAGTAACTAGCTAATTAATATGTTAATTAATAGTTCTGAATGTTCAAAAAGTCCAGTTCATTAAAGGTCCCATATTGTCAAAACTGAAATGTCCTGGCTTATTTCATGATAGCGAGGTCAAGTCAAGTCATCTTCATTTATATAGCGCTTTTAACAATGTAGATTGTTTCAAAGCAGCTTTACAGAGATAAACGTATAATTTAAAGCCTAAACAAAGTACTGGTCTTTCCTTATAAATTTTGATACAGAATTTTATTTTATTTTGTCACTTCGGGGTAGGAACGCGAAACGAATTTCCCGAAAACGCTTTATCTGTAGAGTGGTAACGGGATCCTCCATAGGGAGAGACTAGTTGGCACTTCAGCACTGCGTTGTCATCGGGTCCAGGCGAAGGTCCTTCATCAGATCTGGATACAGCCTGGATCCGGCAGGCTGCGGGAAAACCTCGGGATAAACACAGACACTAAAATTAGCGTAGATGCCATTCTTCTCATGATGTAACGAGTACATCAGGATTTATGGGAAGTGTTCCCGGTTCCAGCTGACCTAATCTATGCAGCCTAACATTGAATTATAGAAGTCTATAATGTATTATGTGAATGCTAGGTCAAAGAGATGTGTCTTTAATCTGGCTTTGAACTGGCAGAGTGTGTCTGCTTCCCGGACAATGGTAGGAAGACTGTTCCAGAGTTTTGGTGCTAAATAGGAGAAGGATCTGCCGCCAGCAGTCGATTTAGATATTCTAGGTATTATCAACTGGCTATGGGCGATGAAAACTACAAAACAGTCGATCCACAGACAAACGCACACAGCCTGCATAAAGTAGCTGTGCCTTTTCACGAGCCGTTGTGACTTCCGTAAAAATGTGACGTCAGAACTACTCGGTCACCGCTTCAGTCTCGCCGCGAGCACTGCCCACGCCCAAGATAAACTAAAACCAAATAAAAACGATTCACAGGCCAGAACGAGTTTCTATTTATAACATGTTTGCAGCATTGAGCAATGTGGCCAATCACAGACATATGTGTTGATTTCTTGAACGCAATGGCCAATGATGTGCATCTAAGACAGAATCCACTCATCACTCAAAACTGAGCTTTTGTTCAGTGCTGAATTCTGCTGGCAAATCCTCTGATGAGAACAAACGAAGTGTTGACATTATGAAAGATGTATTGTGCAGTCAGCTTCATTGATCATAACGGAGCTTTGTGAACTGAACTGAGATATCAGCTTTCTAGGAATTATTAAGGGAGCGCACTTTGCGCTTTTTCTGTAATGCCAAACCATGCACGTAGTAGCCTATGCTTGCTTTTATGTTAAATTAACAGTGGTTTGTGAATGTTTATGCTTTAATAACAAATAATTTATCACCATCATTACAGGTGTTTTATTTACCGTACTTGTGAGCATCACTAAGCCACAGCAGGCTACAGCACACATGACCCTAGTTACCTGTGATTGGCCTGGACGTGCGTCACTCAGAAAACAACAGGCCAATCAGAAGAGAGGCTCATGAATATTAAGTAGACAGGCCAAAATCGAGCTCCTGAGAAATGAGCTGTAAAAATATATTAAGATGGTTTTTGGTACTTATACTGCAAATATATATTCTTAAGGACATCAAAACCTAAAATACAACTTCAGAAAGTTTGTACAATATGGGTCCTTTAAGTGATTGTTTTTATTTTTTATTCTTGGTTATATTGAACGTTAAGTGAACATTACATTTCATCATTCTTCTAACAATGTGAGAAGATTACTTTTGAATGTTCTCTGAACGGTCTGCAAAAAGTAGCAACATTTAAAAAACGAATGTCATCGGATCATTTCATTTGAGTTTTGGGCAACTGTTGTCCTCTTGGAGAGTAATAGCAGGAGAATCTCACACAGGCAGTTTCGGCGCTAATAAAGCGTCTGAAAGATGCTTAACACACCTGTAAAGAAATACTATTTCACTCTTTCTAGTTTTAGAAAAATTAGAAAAAAACAGTGACTTGCAATTTCTGAGTGAAAATTGTTTCAAAGTCCAGCAGAGTGTTTAGAGCTGCATTGTTTATTAAAGCAGCATTATGCAGCTTTGCCGATTTCTTCGCTGTTTTCTCGCTTTTTGCTCGCGGGTTTCTCTATAGAGCTCCCCCTACAGCTTCGGAATAAATATTTGACAACACTGTCGTCAAAACTCGTTGGCGACTCGCCCCCCTACCATCTTCTCCCGCTGGTCCTGAGCATTTGTTTTCAAAGAAGCCGGTGAACGCACGGAGCCATGTCCACTGAGGTAGCCTATGTATGATTCACAGAAGGCCAACATAGTTTAGATAGTGTATGTGTGCAGTGCCGTAAAGCAATTCGTTACATCGCGAGACCTGATATCACGCAATACTTCCTGATGCTGCGGCCCGCCGGCCCAAAGTTGCAAGTGTGGTTTTCCGCTCACAGGCGCTCGGGGGATGCGAGAAGACCACCATTCAACACGAAAACAATATAACCATTCCAATGACTCCGAAGCTGTTCGGTTAAGATAAAAAAGTTACTTAGAGCACCTTTAAAGGAAGTGTGTGTGTGTGTGTGTGTGTGTGTGTGTGTGTGTGTGTGTGTGTGTGTGTGTGTGTGTGTGTGTGTGTGTGTGTGTGTGTGTGTGTGTGTGTGTGTGTAATGCTGTCTGAAGATGAACTGGCTGATACCATGTTAACTGTATTTCCAGTGTAACTGACTCAGATGATGAAGTTGAATTCTTACTAGGGATTCTAACGATTAATCGACGATTGATTCATTGTTGATAGTAAAACGTAGCGATGGTCGATTCAGCAAGGTCATCATTAGAGTGTGTAGTTTTGAGTGTGTGTAGATTTGAGTGTGTGTAGATTTGAGTGTGTGTAGTTTTGAGTGTGTGTAGATTTGAGATGTGTGTAGTTTTGAGTGTGTGTAGTTTTGAGTGTGTGTAGATTTGAGTGTGTGTAGTTTTGAGTGTGTGTAGATTTGAGATGTGTGTAGTTTTGAGTGTGTGTAGTTTTGAGTGTGTGTAGTTTTGAGTGTGTGTAGATTTGAGTGTGTGTAGATTTGAGATGTGTGTAGTTTTGAGTGTGTTTAGTTTTGAGTGTGTGTAGATTTGAGTGTGTGTAGTTTTGAGTGTGTGTAGATTTGAGATGTGTGTAGTTTTGAGTGTGTGTAGATTTGAGTGTGTGTAGATTTGAGATGTGTGTAGTTTTGAGTGTGTGTAGTTTTGAGTGTGTGTAGTTTTGAGTGTGTGTAGATTTGAGTGTGTGTAGATTTGAGATGTGTGTAGTTTTGAGTGTGTGTAGTTTTGAGTGTGTGTAGTTTTGAGTGTGTGTAGATTTGAGATGTGTATAGTTTTGAGTGTGTGTAGATTTGAGTGTGTGTAGTTTTGAGTGTGTGTAGTTTTGAGTGTGTGTAGATTTGAGATGTGTGTAGTTTTGAGTGTGTGTAGTTTTGAGTGTGTGTAGTTTTGAGGTGTGTGTAGTTTTGAGATGTGTGTAGTTTTGAGTGTGTGTGGTCTTGAGTGAGTGTAGTTTTGAGATGTGTGTAGTTTTGAGTGAGTGTAGTTTTGAGATGTGTGTAGTTTTGAGATGTGTGTAGATTTGAGATGTGTGTAGTTTTAAGGTGTGTAGTTTTGAGATGTGTGTAGTTTTGAGTGTGTGTAGTTTTGAGATGTGTGTAGTTTTGAGTGAGTGTAGTTTTGAGATGTGTGTAGTTTTGAGATGTGTGTAGTTTTGAGTGTGTGTAGTTTTGAGGTGTGTGGTGTAAACACACTCAGACTGAAGGTTCACGGGTGTAAACACACTCAGACTGAACGTTCACGGGTGTAAACACACTCAGACTGAAGGTTCACGGGTGTAAACACACTCAGACTGAACGTTCACGGGTGTAAACACACTCAGACTGAAGGTTCACGGGTGTAAACACACTCAGACTGAACGTTCACGGGTGTAAACACACTCAGACTTGAAGGTTCACGGGTGTAAACACACTCAGACTGAAGGTTCACGGGTGTAAACACACTCACACTGAAGGTTCACAGGTGTAAACACACTCAGACTGAAGGTTCACGGGTGTAAACACACTCAGACTGAAGGTTCACGGGTGTAAACACACTCAGACTGCAGGTTCACGGGTGTAAACGCACTCAGACTGAACGTTCACAGGTGTAAACACTCAGACTGAAGGTTCACGGATGTACACACACTCAGACTGAAGGTTCACGGGTGTACACACACTCAGACTGAAGGTTCACGGGTGTAGTAGTTTTGAAATGTGTGTAGTTTTGAGTGTGTGTAGTTTTGAGTGTGTGTAGATTTGAGTGTGTGTAGTTTTGAGTGTGTGTAGTTTTGAATGTGTTTAGTTTTGAAGTGTGTGTAGTTTTGAGATGTGTGTAGTTTTGAGTGTGTGTAGTCTTGAGTGAGTGTAGTTTTGAGATGTGTGTAGTTTTGAGTGAGTGTAGTTTTTAGATGTGTATAGTTTTGAGGTCTGTGTAGTTTTTATGAGATATGTGTAGTTTTAAGGTGTGTGTAGTTTTGAGATGTGTGTAGTTTTGAGTGTGTGTAGTTTTGAGATGTGTGTAGTCTTGAGTGAGTGTAGTTTTGAGATGTGTGTAGTTTTGAGTGTGTGTAGTTTTGAGATGTGTGTAGTTTTGAGATGTGTGTAGTTTTGAAGTGTGTGTAGTTTTGAAGTGTGTAGTTTTGAGTGTGTGTAGTTTTGTAGTGTGTGTAGTTTTGAGGTGTGTGTAGTTTTGAGGTGTGTGTAGTTTTGAGGTGTGTGTAGTTTTGAGATGTGTGTAGTTTTGAGTGTGTGTAGTTTTGAGATGTGTGTAGTTTTGAGATGTGTGTAGTCTTGAGTGAGTGTAGTTTTGAGACGTGTGTAGTTTTGAGTGTGTGTGTAGTTTTGATGAGATATGTGTAGTTTTAAGGTGTGTGTAGTTTTGAGATGTGTGTAGTTTTAAGGTGTGTGTAGTTTTGAGATGTGTGTAGTTTTGAAGTGTGTGTAGTTTTGAGGTGTGTGTACCATCCACCATACCCACTTTACCCACTATACCCACTATACCCACTATACCCACTTTACCCACTTTACCCACTTTACCCACTTTACCCACTATACCCACTTTACCCACTTTACCCACTATACCCACTATACCCACTATACCCACTTTACCCACTTTACCCACCATACCCACTATACCCACTTTACCCACTATACCCACTTTACCCACTATACCCACTAGGGTTGGGTATTGGTTAGGTTTTATCCGATACCAGTACCTACTCGGTATTTTTCAAACGGTTCCGGTGCTTAAACGGTTCTTGAAACGGTACTTAAGAAAACTAAACCGCACACACTTTATCAAAAAAATAATACCTCTGTGTGTGTGTGTGTGTGTGTGTGTGTGTGTGTGTGTGTGTGTGTGTGTGTGTGTGTGTGTGTGTGTGATTTTCTGAAAAAGATTTTCTGATTTCTGATTAAATGAAAAATTGTGCCCTTTAAACACTTAAATCAAACTTCATTCACGCACATATGAAACCCTTGCATACACATGTACTAGGTAGTCACATAGGCTACATGTATACTGCTGAATGCTCAAACTAATACATATGAAATGCACAACTTCTAAAGTCGCTCACGCACACACACGCAAACTCTACACACACGAGACGCGCGGAACTCTCCGCGCACATACTCATCTGAGACGCGAGCACACACACACACACACACACTCTCCGCGCACATACTCATCTGAGACGCGAGCACGCACACACAAACTCTCCGCGCACATAATCATATAGACGGCGCCTCATAAATAGATCGATCTCCGCAACGTATTGAAGCGCGCGTCCGAGTGAAGCCAAGTGTGTGCGCGAGCCAAGAGAAAACACTGTATCCGCGCCACTGATCGCAGCGGCAACGAGCACTTTGATCACTTGATTTAAAAAACACATTTCAGCGCTAGATCTCTTATTTAACAAACGAACTAAATGAATGCTCTGCTGGTTAACTGGAGATGTTTT
>CM040826.1:41934906-41969906 GCA_022828995.1 Vimba vimba
GATTGTTTCAGATCGTCTCAAATTATATCAAATCGTCTCAGATAGTTTCAGATCGTCTCAAATCATCTCAGATTGTTTCAGATCGTCTCAAATTATATCAAATCATCTCAGATTGTTTCAGATCGTCTCAAATCATCTCAGATTATATCAAATCATCTCAGATCGTCTCTGTAGCAAGGTTTGTTGTTATGGGAAGAAGGAGGCGGGAACCGGCGAACGTTCAAAGACTTTAATAATCATAAAATAAAACACGAAACGAAAGTAAAGGCGGCACCTCATGGACGACTGCCGCCACATATGCCTCCTTTTATGCTTCCAAAGCTCCTCCTTCAGATCATCTCAGATTGTCTCAAATCATCTCAGATCATCTCAGAACATCTCATATTGTCTCAGGTTGTTAAGACCATCTCAGATCATTTCTCGTGCTCTGGATTGGGGCAAAATGCAGATCTGATTGTGTGCACTGATTCATTTGAGCCGAGTTTATGGTGTGTGTATGAATAAAGCATGAAGTGAGTTTGACAGGAGTGCCGGCAGCAGATAAAGCAGAGATCTGTTCTGAGCGGCAGCTACCAACACATTTACAGTGACAGTTCAATCTCACAGCACATATTTTTCATGACGTGCTCTGTATAGATGAAGTCATTAGCAAACGCTGAGATAGATGCTCTGCTTTCTGACCGGCGTATTGAAGCGTTTGCTACCGGCGTTACCGTGTTCCTCCCTGATATGAGCTGATGAATCTAAATGTTAATGCATTCAGAGAGAGATTCACGTCTCACTAAGTGAAATTCCACATCCTTGAGATTCCAGACATATTTAACCGAGTCCTTCATTATCTCTACTAACCCGGTTTTATCCGGTGAATATGTCGCCCAGCTGTCTGGTGAGATCCCTGATCGTAACCCCTGATCCCGTGCCGAGCTTTATATCTTCTCTTATCTCTCTGTAATCTCTGCTCAATTAAGTGTCCCGCTCCGGCGTGTTTTGCACCGCAGCGATTGTCAGTCAGAATGAAGCGTTTCTCAAGAACATAATTGAGGAAAGTAAAGCGCTAAGCTGCAGCATTAGCCTCCCCGCGGCCAGCGGCCTGTGAAATAGGCTCCACTTCATGGCTTCCACATCATCTGGCCTCCGCGGATCCGGCGATGCTTTCCGCTTCTCCGAGAACATCTGGCCGATCCGTTCGGCTCCAGGTGTTTGCTGACGCTTCAGACCCACAAACAGCAGTTTCAGACAGTAGCATCTCTGTGATTGAGCATTTACACACTCGTGTTGTTCAGGAGAAAACGCCTGATTGTTGCCCGTCTGTATGGATCGGTGCTGAACCGCGTGTTTCCATGGCAACAACATGATTTGAGCATTCAGTGCAGAATAATGCAGCACTGTTCAGTTATTAGAGTCTCTGCGAACACGATCAGCAGCGCTTAATGAGACTCTTCACTGATGTGAGCGTTTGTCTGTCGTCAATGAGACTCATGAGCTTCTGCTTGTGTTTAATTACAGTGATCAGCAGACGAACTGAGCCTGTGTGTGTGTGTGTGTGTGTGTGTGTGTGTGTGTGTGTGTGTGTGTGTGTGTGTGTGTGTGTGTGTGTGTGTGTGTGTGTGTGTGTGAGTGTGTGTGTGAGTGAGTGTGTGTGTGTGTGAGAGAGTGAGTGAGTGTGTGTGTGTGTGAGTGAGTGAGTGAGTGAGTGAGTGAGTGTGTGTGTGTGTGAGTGAGTGAGTGAGTGAGTGAGTGTGTGTGTGAGTGAGTGTGTGTGTGTGTGTGTGTGTGTGTGTGTGTGTGAGAGAGAGTGAGAGAGTGAGTGAGTGTGTGTGTGTGTGTGTGTGTGTGTGTGTGTGTGTGTGTGTGTGTGTGTGTGTGTGTCACTTATGGGAGGCCGTATGGGACGGAACACATTGAAACGCTTGCGTATTCACATTAGACTTGTAGAGACATTTGAAACACTTGTGACACACACTGAAACGCTTGCGACACACACTGAAACGCTTGCGACACACACTGAAACGCTTGCGACACACACTGAAACGCTTGCGACACACACTGAAACGCTTGCGACACACACTGAAATGCTTGCGACACACACTGAACCACTTGCGACACACACTGAAACACTTGCGACACACACTGAAACGCTTGCGACACACACTGAAACGCTTGCGACACACACTGAAACGCTTGCGACACACACTGAAACGCTTGCGACACACACTGAAACACTTGCGACACACACTGAAACGCTTGCGACACACACTGAAACACTTGCGACACACACTGAAACACTTGCGACACACACTGAAACGCTTGCGACACACACTGAAACGCTTGCAACACACACTGAAACACTTGCGACACACACTGAAACGCTTGCGACACACACTGAAACGCTTGCGACACACACTGAAACACTTGCGACACACACTGAAACACTTGCGTGTTCATTTAATTACACGTTCCTCATATTAAGCCCTTGATTCAGGGAACAGGGAAATACCACTCCAAACGCCATCTTCATTAAAAAAAATATTTTGTTTATTAAATGCAAAGTTTTTCATTTTAAAAGCATTTATAAATTCAGTTCATATTTCCAACAAACGAAACTCAGAACCATTTCCCCGCCCATAAGCGGTGATATAGTCTACATAAATAAGTTCATAAATAAAAATATAAAAATGCACATATTAATAATAATAATAATATAAACAAAAACAACACTTAGCCTATCACAGATAAGCGCCCAAAGCTGGTTTCAGTTTTGCTTTAAATAAAATAGTTTAGGCTTTAAAATAAATATTGTTTGTCGGCTAATTAATTCTACAATAATGTGTGTTTATTTTATAAGCTACTGAGCCTATATTTTTCATTTTTGTTTTGCATTGAATACCATTTAAAGGATTTGTTGTGGAAACCGCTGTGCCATCCTCTAACAGAAAGCCACGTTAAGCGTTTTCTTTATAATAACGGGTTTCCATGGGAGGAAAACGCTTAACGTGTAATTAAATGCGTTTTATTTTGGACCCATCTGCTTTTATGTAAATAGTATGGTTTATTAATAAGGTGTGTACAGAATTAGATCTTTTAATATCACTGTCTCTTAAGCCACGTTAATAGTTTTTCACGTTAAGCGTTAGCATGTCCTGCTACTATTTGCTTCAGCTTTTCGAACGTATGATAAATATATTCGAATGTATTCGAATGTAGAAGTGTCACAAATGTCGTTCAGTGTGTATTGCAAGTGTTTCAGTGTGTATCGCAAGTGTTTCAGTGTGTCACAAGTGTTTCAGTGTGTATCGCAAATGTCGTTCAGTGTGTATCGCAAGCGTTTCAGTGTGTCACAAGTGTTTCAGTGTGTATCGCAAATGTCGTTCAGTGTGTATCGCAAGTGTTTCAGTGTGTGTCACAAGTGTTTCAGTGTGTGTCACAAGTGTTTCAGTGTGTGTCACAAGTGTTTCAGTGTGTGTCACAAGTGTTTCAGTGTGTCACAAGTGTTTCAGTGTGTCACAAGTGTTTCAGTGTGTGTCACAAATGTCGTTCAGTGTGTATCGCAAGCGTTTCAGTGTGTGTCGCAAGTGTTTCAGTGTGTGTCGCAAGTGTTTCAGTGTGTCACAAGTGTTTCAGTGTGTGTCGCAAGTGTTTCAGTGTGTCACAAGTGTTTCAGTGTGTGTCACAAGTGTTTCAGTGTGTCACAAGTGTTTCAGTGTGTCACAAGTGTTTCAGTGTGTGTCACAAGTGTTTCAGTGTGTCACAAGTGTTTCAGTGTGTGTCACAAGTGTTTCAGTGTGTCACAAGTGTTTCAGTGTGTCACAAGTGTTTCAGTGTGTGTCACAAATGTCGTTCAGTGTGTGTCACAAGTGTTTCAGTGTGTGTCGCAAGTGTTTCAGTGTGTGTCGCAAGCGTTTCAGTGTGTGTCACAAGTGTTTCAGTGTGTCACAAGTGTTTCAGTGTGTGTCACAAGTGTTTCAGTGTGTGTCACAAATGTCGTTCAGTGTGTATCGCAAGCGTTTCAGTGTGTGTCACAAGTGTTTCAGTGTGTCACAAGTGTTTCAGTGTGTGTCACAAGTGTTTCAGTGTGTATCGCAAGTGTTTCAGTGTGTGTCACAAATGTCGTTCAGTGTGTATCGCAAGCGTTTCAGTGTGTGTCACAAGTGTTTCAGTGTGTGTCACAAGTGTTTCAGTGTGTGTCACAAGTGTTTCAGTGTGTCACAAGTGTTTCAGTGTGTGTCACAAGTGTTTCAGTGTGTGTCACAAGTGTTTCAGTGTGTATCGCAAATGTCGTTCAGTGTGTATCGCAAGCGTTTCAGTGTGTGTCACAAGAGTTTCAGTGTGTCACAAGTGTTTCAGTGTGTGTCACAAGTGTTTCAGTGTGTCACAAGTGTTTCAGTGTGTGTCACAAGTGTTTCAGTGTGTGTCACAAATGTCGTTCAGTGTGTATCGCAAGCGTTTCAGTGTGTGTCACAAGTGTTTCAGTGTGTATCGCAAGTGTTTCAGTGTGTGTCACAAATGTCGTTCAGTGTGTATCGCAAGCGTTTCAGTGTGTGTCACAAGTGTTTCAGTGTGTGTCACAAGTGTTTCAGTGTGTGTTGCAAGCGTTTCAGTGTGTGTCGCAAGCGTTTCAGTGTGTGTCGCAAGCGTTTCAGTGTGTATCGCAAGTGTTTCAGTGTGTGTCGCAAGTGTTTCAGTGTGTGTTGCAAGCGTTTCAGTGTGTGTCACAAGTGTTTCAGTGTGTGTCACAAGTGTTTCAGTGTGTGTTGCAAGCGTTTCAGTGTGTGTCGCAAGTGTTTCAGTGTGTGTCACAAGTGTTTCAGTGTGTGTTGCAAGCGTTTCAGTGTGTGTCGCAAGCGTTTCAGTGTGTGTCGCAAGCGTTTCAGTGTGTGTTGCAAGCGTTTCAGTGTGTGTCACAAGTGTTTCAGTGTGTATCGCAAGTGTTTCAGTGTGTGTTGCAAGCGTTTCAGTGTGTGTCACAAGCGTTTCAGTGTGTGTCACAAGTGTTTCAGTGTGTGTCACAAGTGTTTCAGTGTGTCACAAGTGTTTCAGTGTGTGTTGCAAGCGTTTCAGTGTGTGTCACAAGTGTTTCAGTGTGTGTCACAAATGTCGTTCAGTGTGTATCGCAAGCGTTTCAGTGTGTGTCACAAGTGTTTCAGTGTGTCACAAGTGTTTCAGTGTGTGTCACAAGTGTTTCAGTGTGTATCGCAAGTGTTTCAGTGTGTGTCACAAATGTCGTTCAGTGTGTATCGCAAGCGTTTCAGTGTGTGTCACAAGTGTTTCAGTGTGTGTCACAAGTGTTTCAGTGTGTGTCACAAGTGTTTCAGTGTGTGTCACAAGTGTTTCAGTGTGTGTTGCAAGCGTTTCAGTGTGTGTCGCAAGCGTTTCAGTGTGTGTCGCAAGCGTTTCAGTGTGTATCGCAAGTGTTTCAGTGTGTGTCACAAGTGTTTCAGTGTGTGTCACAAGTGTTTCAGTGTGTGTCACAAGTGTTTCAGTGTGTATCGCAAGCGTTTCAGTGTGTATCGCAAGTGTTTCAGTGTGTGTCACAAGTGTTTCAGTGTGTATCGCAAGTGTTTCAGTGTGTGTCACAAGTGTTTCAGTGTGTATCGCAAGTGTTTCAGTGTGTGTCACAAGTGTTTCAGTGTGTGTCACAAGTGTTTCAGTGTGTGTCGCAAATGTTTCAGTGTGTGTCACAAGTGTTTCAGTGTGTATCGCAAGTGTTTCAGTGTGTGTCACAAATGTCGTTCAGTGTGTATCGCAAGTGTTTCAATGTGTGTTGCAAGCGTTTCAGTGTGTGTCGCAAGCGTTTCAGTGTGTGTCGCAAGCGTTTCAGTGTGTGTCGCAAGCGTTTCAGTGTGTGTCGCAAGTGTTTCAGTGTGTATCGCAAGCGTTTCAGTGTGTATCGCAAGTGTTTCAGTGTGTGTTGCAAGCGTTTCAGTGTGTGTCGCAAGCGTTTCAGTGTGTGTCGCAAGCGTTTCAGTGTGTGTCGCAAGTGTTTCAGTGTGTGTCGCAAGCGTTTCAGTGTGTGTCACAAGCGTTTCAGTGTGTGTCGCAAGCGTTTCAGTGTGTGTCGCAAGCGTTTCAGTGTGTGTCGCAAGTGTTTCAGTGTGTATCGCAAGCGTTTCAGTGTGTATCGCAAGTGTTTCAGTGTGTGTTGCAAGCGTTTCAGTGTGTGTCGCAAGCGTTTCAGTGTGTGTCGCAAGCGTTTCAGTGTGTGTCGCAAGTGTTTCAGTGTGTGTCACAAGCGTTTCAGTGTGTATCGCAAGCGTTTCAGTGTGTGTCGCAAGCGTTTCAGTGTGTGTCGCAAGCGTTTCAGTGTGTGTCGCAAGTGTTTCAGTGTGTATCGCAAGCGTTTCAGTGTGTATCGCAAGTGTTTCAGTGTGTGTTGCAAGCGTTTCAGTGTGTGTCGCAAGCGTTTCAGTGTGTGTCGCAAGCGTTTCAGTGTGTGTCGCAAGTGTTTCAGTGTGTATCGCAAGCGTTTCAGTGTGTATCGCAAGCGTTTCAGTGTGTGTCGCAAGCGTTTCAGTGTGTGTCGCAAGCGTTTCAGTGTGTGTCGCAAGTGTTTCAGTGTGTATCGCAAGCGTTTCAGTGTGTATCGCAAGTGTTTCAGTGTGTGTCGCAAGCGTTTCAGTGTGTGTCGCAAGTGTTTCAGTGTGTGTCGCAAGTGTTTCAGTGTGTGTCGCAAGTGTTTCAGTGTGTGTCGCAAGTGTTTCAGTGTGTGTCGCAAGTGTTTCAGTGTGTGTCGCAAGTGTTTCAGTGTGTGTCGCAAGTGTTTCAGTGATCTCATCTCATGGACTTCCATTATTTTTTATATAAGGTTAATGTTATCTTTGTAACACATTAGTTAATGCATTACTTAAAGTGCCCCTATTATGTTTTTTTGAATATTCCCTTTCATGCAGTGTGTATTATAGCTGTTTGTGAATGTAAACGTTCTGTAAAGTTGAAAATGTTGCACTATAAATAAAGAATCCTAAAAGAAAGAATCGACTCTGCCTTTACGAGTCGTTTGTTTTTCGAATCCCACTGCTTTATGGTTCTACGTCACTAGAAGATACATGTGCATATAATGTCCACCCGCAAACAACTTGACACGCCCTCAAACGTCACTTTACTGACGAATGCTTCATTCAACGCGGGATTCGCAAAACGCTCTAGAAAGACGGGTCAGTAATCAGTTTATCTGGACCAGTTTGCTCCTCAGAATTACAACCTGTGAGTATGAATAATTATTGATGTATATATTTTCTACCGGGTGTTCAAAATACGTAGTTTTGTGTTATATATTGTGTAAGTTTCCAGCTATTCCTGTCTTACTGAAATACTTCTGCAATCAGCTGTGAGCCACTATTACATAAAACTGAATCTATTAATGCAGATCATCTGTCGTTCTCACTACTTTGAGTAAAGATAAAGGATGGAGCAAGATTTGTTTTACCAACGTTTATGTTACATTAGTCATGCACGTTAGTGCTGGGCAAACATATGCACCTTTATTGATACAGTTCCCACATGTGCACCACAATAAATTATTAATATACACATGGGTTTGTTGATGAACATACTCTTGTTAATGCTGATGGAATTACAGTTGCAATATCTCATAATGTTCCTCAAACTGAGTAGCGTATCTCTGAGAAACACTGAGTCCTGCTCGAGCCGTCCTTGCGATGGAGGTTCGGGTTGAATAACTAATTCTTCCAGTGTTGCATCATCGGACTTGCGCTCGGATTGATATGGTAAAATTGACGACATCATTCGTTACTGTCTTTAGTTTACAGTGTGTATAACTGTTAAGCTGTAGGAAGCCTCCGGAGCTGAAGTTCAGTAATGGGCGTTTTTGTTTCCGACAAACGCGGTACGCGGTAGACCAATCACAGCAGACTGAGCTGTCTGGCCAATCAGAGCAGAGTAGCTCACGGAAAGGAGGGATTTAGAGAGACTGATTCATCCATCGAGTCGTTTGAGAACTCGTTTTGAACCGACCCGTCAGAGCAACCTGTGCAAAACACTAGATTGAAAGAGAAACAAGATTTGGCCGATTTATGAGCATTTTTAGCATGTAAAATGTCCTCAGTTGTCATGGTATGTAGTTCATATTAATCACATGTACACACACTGACACTCAGGAGAAGCAGAGGAGGTGATTTGAGAAATCACACACACACACACTCACACACACACTCACACACACACACACACACACACACACACACACACACACACTCACAACATCTTCTCGTCAGATCTGCAGGGCGTCTGCCATTCATTCAGAGCGATGACACCCTCACTGTAGCAACACTCACCGCCCGCACACACACACACACACACACACACACACACACACACACACACACACCATCTGCACATTAAGTCATTTTACCTGCGGCGTCGCATTTCATGGGTGCAGAGAAAAGTGATGCGCAGAGACCTCGCTGAAATGAAAGGCATCACTCAGTGCAGCTGACAGCGGGAATATTCAGGAGACACACACACTCACACACACACACTCACACACACACACTCACACAATCACACACACACACTCACACTCACACACTCACACACACTCACACACTTACACATTCTGACACACACACACTCACACTCACACACTCACACACACTCACACACTTACACATTCTGACACACACACACACACACACACTCACACACTCACACACTTACATATACTGACACACACTCACACAATCACACACACACACACACACACACACACACACACACTCACACACTCACACACACTCACACACTTACACATTCTGACACACACACACACACACACTCACACACTCACACACTTACATATACTGACACACACACACACACTCACACACTTACACATACTGACACACACTCACACACTTACACATACACACACACATACTGACACATACACACACACACACACACACACACACACACACACACAAACACTCACATGGCCAAACGTGATTTAGCGCTCAGAAACCCTAACGCTCCAGTGAAGCTGTAATCAGAACACTAGCATATCAGGATTCTCTCAGAACGCTGGAACTGGTTCCTTCCTTCATCAGATCAGATGCTGCAGGAAGAGCACAGATGCATGATGGGTAATCGATATTTGCAACCTTTCTCTGTGTCTGTAGGGCGTTTGGACGACTCTAGTTTTAATGTGGAAACCTCAGAGGAGACGAGGAGGAAAGTCATGCTTTGACTGGTTCAAACTAAACATCGGGTCACAATTAACTAAACCAGATCAATCCTGGCTGTTTTCTCTTACTGTCAAAACCCATCAATTAAGTTTTTACCCTTAAATGGCTTTAGGAGTTTTTTGTATGTCCTAATTCAGGGAACAGACACAGTCTCTATATGATGATATCTAGGTGAAAGAGGCTCTATGTGATGGGATTTATCTGACCTGGGTGACGCGAGGCCGCTAGCAGACGGTGGGTTTAGCCAGTCTGTCTGCTTCCTGACCTGAGGCCCAGATTGTCATGTTTGAGCTCTAAGACTATGGGCCCTATTTTAACGATCTAAGAGCATGGTCTAAAGCGCATGGCGCAAGTGCAGTTAGGGCATGTTCAAATCCACTTTTGCTAGTTTAACGACGAGAAAAATGGTTGGCGAGCCAGGGTTGTCCCTATTCTCTGAATAAGTAATGAGGCTTTACGTGCAATAAACCAATGAGACTCATCTCCCATTCCCTTTAAATGCCAGTTGCGCTCACGCCATGGCGGATTCGCTATTTTCATGAGGGAATTTGATAGTGGAAAGACAGAACACGGGCCCTATTTTAACGATCTGAAACGCAAGTATCAAGCGCAAAACGCAAGTAATTCTCGGCGATGTTGCTATTATACCGGCGGGATAAATGACTCTTGCTCCCGACGCAAATCTAAAATGTGTTGGTCTGAAGTCGCTTCATTACACATAGGTGTGGTTTTGGGCGTAACGTGAAATAAACCAATCAGAGCGACATCTCACATTCCCTTTAAGAGCAGGCGCGCTTGTTCCATGGCGGATTCCTATTATAACGGCGGATTTGCCAGGAGCACGCCAGGAGCGGTTCACAGCCGAGGAGACCGACGTTCTCGTCAGGGCCGTAAAACACAGAGAGTGACATTGGGGATGGAGAAACACACCCAGATTAGCTTCGGTTAAACAGGGGTATGATAATTTGGGTAAATGTGTAAGATAGATTTATGCCTATTCTTTCACATCTTCATGGACACAACAATGATTTCCCTCGTGTGGAATATTTTTCCCTGTAATTATGTACGGTTTTCAAAAATGGGAATTGCTGCGTCTGTGTGTAGATGAGAGAAGCAAAGTGAATGTGCGTTCTACACACGATACATAAAATAGCATCTGAACGCACCACTGAAAATGCGCCACTGACTTTAGACGAGGTTTCTCTTGGTCTGTGGCGGAATTGTTTTCTGAAACTGCAAAATAGCACGAGGGAACGTTTGCGCTGGAACACGCCTCCTCCTCTCTTCACTGAACCGCCCTCGGGAGCGCAAGTTCATTCCCTAATTTACCGACGTGCGTCTGTCGAGGGAAAAGTCCGCTGTGCGTCGGGTGAGAAATAGGAATGACACATGCGTCGTGTACAAAGTCAATTGCGCTGGGTGCAAGATAGGGTCCCACGTGCCATATTACTAGAGAGAAGAGCAGCACCATCCCAGGAGGGGTGAATACCATCTCTTTTCAACAGGTCAGGTTTGCCCCAAAAACTTTTCCAATTGTCTATGAATTCTATATTATTTTGCGGACACCACTTAGACAGCCAGCCATTGAGTGAGGACAGTCGGCAGTATCTCATCACTCCTGCGAACAGGAAGGGGCCAGAGCAAATTACAGTGCCTGACATCGTACTTGCGAGTTCACACACCTTTTTAACGTTAATTGAATTATTAATTGAATAATAATCTTAGAGAATTTACGATTAGCATTAGCCAGCACTTTTAAATTTGCTTTGATGTCAGGTGCTCTGGCTCCTGGCAAACATGTGACTATGGTGGCTGGTGTCTCTATTTTCACGTTCCGTGTGATCGAATCACCAGTTACTAGGGCACAATCAGCAGGATTCACAGTGGGTGTTTCACTGAGCGGGGAGAATCTGTTTAATGTTGTTATCGGAATGTTAACTGGCTAGTGAAATGCTAGCACGTTGTGCGAGCGATAGTGATTTAGATTAAAGCAGATCAATGTGACAGACAAAATGAGATAATATCAGATATATTGCGGTGATTAAGTTATATTATGCAATATAAACGGCAGGAAAGATAGAAGATCTTAGTTATACGGAGCTACAATGTAGTTCACTCAGACCAGTGAAAGTGGAATTCAACTGAAGCTGGAGAAAGTTCTGGTTCTGGCCTTCTGAGTTCTCATCCGTCTAACCCTCTGTGTGTGTGTGTGTGTGTGTGTGTGTGTGTGTGTGTGTGTGTGTGTGTGTGTGTGTGTGTGTGTGTGTGTGTGTGTGTGTGTGTGCGTGTGCGTGTGCGTGTGAGCATGAGTGTTTGCGTGTGTGTGTTAATAATTCAGGATCTGCTAGACAGGGAGTGCTCAGACTACAGAATGAGTGACATCAGCGCATCATACGTGTTTCAGTGTAACTGATGAAATCCTGCAGTCATCCGGATGTTCAGTGAAGGATCCCGGGAGAAAGGAATACAGGAAAAACGTTCAGCTCCAGTGAATCAGCTGTCCATCAACAACCAGAATAATGAGAGGAATAGCAGAAGAGTGAAACCTGAACGTCTGTGTGTTGAAGCTGGTCCTCAGACACTTTATGTGTGGATTCTGCTGCACTTACTGTTTTCAATGTTCTTCTTTATCGATCAAGCGAAGAGCAAACCCGTCCTTGACAAAAGCAGTGTGTCGGAGGTCCTGAAAACAGAAGAAAAGCAAACGCCATCAGCAGAAACATGAAGAACAGACATAAAGTGACACAATTCATCACCATCATCATCTGCTCAGCTTTATTTCTACAGCACAGATCGTGTTAAAGCAGCATATGAGACACATTATGAGCTCTACAGAAGAACTATTGAGTTCAGTTTGGTTGTGATGATGGAGTCATTCGTTTAGAAGCAGATCCAGAGTCTCAGTGACAGAGTTTAATGAGTTAAACACAAGTGTTTTCATCATCATCATCATCATTCAGCGCTGTGGAACTGAGAACAGTCAACATGGATCAAAGCATCATGATTTAATCTGAAGCACAAGAATTCAAGTTCCTAAATGTAATGCTGATGATGAGGACATGCCAACTGGCCGTTAGTCCATTCCACTGAAAACAGTTCAGTCAGAACCACTTCGCCAAGTATATCATCTATTACAGTTATAGCATACTGTTAGTGTTGGCGGTATGGTTGTGTCCATGCATCTGTGCCTGAGCAGCAAGTCAAACTCGGGGTACAGAACAGAACCAGTGCATATACATGACTGCAATTCAGTTGTGGAAATACAAATACATGATAGAGAATGCTTGCAATGTAGTGAACTGTGCAGAAAAACAAAATAATAAAAGGTCAGATTGATTGCAGGTTGGGTTGGAGGAGGGAGTTAGATTGCGAGCAGCGATGTGATCGAGGAGATGCGTGAGGAATGGGAATGTGCCGCTGTGATAGAAGTCGAAACCGGATACACGTCGGGAACGGGGCCTGCCTGATCATTTTAAATAAAAAATAAAATGAACTTTAATAATTTCTTTGCATCACACTGCAAGAACAAACCGGTAATGAAAATAAGAATGAATTCCACATGTGTGTGTGAGCACAGAGCCGGAGGAATCGTCTCGACTCCGCAGGAGGAACTTCAGAGACTCTGAAACGTCTTGATGTCAGTCGATCTGTCAGAGATCTGCTCTCCTCAGAGAATCACTGACATCTGATTGTTATATTCTTATGCGTAACTCATGAGAGGATTTCCATTCTGTATAAAAGCTCGTCCTGAGAGCAAGAGTCTCTGATTGGTGACTTTAATGATGACTGTTTGCTGTCGGAAGTTAATCCAGCTGACAGAGAACGTTCTTGCAAGATTCTCTAAGTCATGAACAAACGTTCTTCCAGTAACATTAATTCAACGTTCGTTCAAAGTTATCTGGTCTTTAATAATGTTCTCAGAACAATAGCACAAAAACATTATTTATACATCTTTCATGGAGCATTTATACCTGGAACATTTCAGTTAGACGTTCATCTAACATTTTTTAAATGTAACTACTTGTTTCAGAACGTTCAGAGAACATTCAAATGTAACGTTCTAATAGTGTTTTAAGAATAATACAATGTAATGTTAGTGACACACTCATAACACTTTAAAAAAATTGGATGTTTGGTACATTCAGAGAACATTTAGAAATAACGCTTCTGGAACAAGAACAAATGTGGGCGGAGCTTGATTGTGTCTGTGGGGAATTGATTGGATGGTTGTGGTTTGCTATTGGCTGATCTCATGTGAGTGACAGGTTGCCCCGTCCACATCATCAGAGAAGAGAAGAGATGAGGGGAAGTTATTCTGATTCATGATTATTAAAACAATAATGATGTGCACCTATCAATCATTTATAATAAACACTGCAATATTCCATAAAAAAACAAAAAAACAAGAATTGCCTTTTTTAATTTCATGGTTGAATTTAAACTGTAGACACAGACATTTACCCGTTCAGCATCAAGTAACTCGTGTTGTTTGCTGTTTGTGTGATGATATGAGTGACCGCACACATGAATCATGTATTGTAACTGTATGAGTGTTAGTCCTTCATGTGTCTTAATGAAGTGTTTGTTCAGCGTGAATCACAGCTGTATCTGCAGATCTCGTGTGTGTGTGTGTGTGTGCGCGCGTGTGTGCATGTGTGTGTTTGTGTGTGTGTGAGAGAGAGAGAGAGAGAGAGAGAGTGTGTGAATCACAGCTGTATCTGCAGATCTCCTGTGTGTGTGTGTGTGTGTGTGTGTGTGTGTGTGTGTGTGTGTGTGTGTGTGTGTGTGTGTGTGTGTGTGTGTGTGTGTGTGTGTGTGTGTGTGTGTGTGTGTGTGTGTGTGTGTGTGTGAGAGTGTGTGTGTGCTCCTGGGAAACCCTACACTGAGCCCAACCATCTTTGTGAATGGGCAAAAGCTTTCAGCCGTTGACAAGTTTATTTACCTTGGTAGTACACTGTCTCGTGCTGTGCACTTAGATGATGAAGTTAACATCAGGATTGTCAAGGCCAGCGCAGCCTTTGGACGTCTACGTGACTCGGTATGGGAAAGGACTGGCATCAAGCAGGAGACAAAACTGAAGGTCTACCGGGCTGTTGTCTTACCAACTCTTCTGTATGGGTGCGAAGCCTGGACAGTCTACCAGCGCCATGCCAAAAAATTGAATCATATCCACTTGAGCTGTCTGAGGAAACTGCTGAGGATCAAGTGGCAAGACAGAATCCCTGACACGGAAGTCCTCAGCAAGGCAAATATCCCCAGCATCTACACCATGCTTGTGAAGGAACAGCTTAGATGGACTGGCCACGTGACCAGAATGCCCTACGTGAGACTTCCAAAACAAGTCTTTGGCGAGCTGAAAAATGGCAAGCGAGCACAAGGTGGCCCCAAAAAGTGCTACAAGGACACCCTTAAAGTTTCCTTGAAGAGCTTTAGACTCAACCTGAAAAGCTGGGAATCCCTAGCACAGGACCGACCTGCCTGGAGAAGAAAAGTCCAGGACGGTGCAGTCCTCTGTGAGAGCAGGAGAAGCTCCTGTGCTATCTTGAAGAGGCAGCAGCGCAAATCTACCAAGGAAGTAGAGGCTGAGGCTGCACCTCAGAGCTCTACATCCTCCCTGACCTGTCCAGTGTGCCACAGGGAATTCCAGGCTCGGATTGGCCTCTTCAGCCATCTGCGCACTCATCAAAACCCAACAAAATGACAAACGTGCCCTGGTTATCATCAACTTTGATGGACGAACAAGAAGAAGTGTGTGTGTGTGTGTGTGTGTGTGTGTGTGTGTGTGTGTGTGTGTGTGTGTGTGTGTGTGTGTGTGTGTGTGTGTGTGTGTGTGTGTGTGTGTGTGTGTGTTTTGTGTGTGAGTGTGATTGTGTGTGTGTGAGAGAGCTGATTAAACTCATACAGATACTGAAGCTCTGTCTGTCTCTCACTGCCTCAGCAAATCTCCTGTCTGTCTCATTAGTGTCTGACACACTGACTCCCTCAGGCGAGCCCACAGCGAGTGTCCAGCTCTCTCACACACACACACACACACACACACACACACACACACACACACACACACACTGAGCTGCCTGTCAGAGAGACAGACAGTGAGAGAGACAGACAGCTGCTGGTTAGCAGAGTCTCTCAGCAGTTTAATTGGAGGAAACTCTGTGTGTGTGTGTGTGTGTGTGTGTGTGTGTGTGTGTGTGTGTGTGTGTGTGTGTGTGTGTGTGTGTGTGTGTGTGTGTGTGTGTGACCGTCAGCCTGTCGCTCTCTCTCTGAATGTTCGCTCATGAACGTGAATGAACGTGTCATCTGTAGTTCTTCATGTCCTCAAATGAGCGCTGGAACAGTGAAAGCCGGCCATTAAAACTCACTCAGACTTCAGTGAGTACAGTGACGCCTGACGGTGTTTGTCTTCAGTCGAGCTTCTTCACAACAGACCAGAATCTGAATCACTCTCTTATTTAATCAAGTTCATCATTCCTGTTTATTACTGTGAAGCTGCTTTGAAGCAATCTATGTTGTATAAGGCGCTATAGAAATACATGTGAATAGCACACATATGAAGGGCTCACATGTAGTTTGTGGCTGTGATGTCTAAGAGCCTAACCTGAGCTGTTTTCTGTCAGGTGTTATGTGGACGATAAGGTGTCGAAGGTGGCCTGGCTGAACCGCTCCAACATCATCTTCGCGGGCGAGGACAAGTGGTCCCTGGACCCGCGAGTGGAGCTGGTGACCCAGGGTCAGCTGGAGTACAGTCTGAGGATCCAGAAGGTGGACGTGTTCGACGAGGGCCCGTATACCTGCTCCATCCAGACCAAACAACAACCCAAGACCTCACAGGTGTTCCTCATCGTTCAAGGTGAGCGCCGCGTGATTGACAGGCTGTCAGACCAATGACGGCTCATCTTCTGTTAATCTCCCGCCACACACTCCCGTCAGTCGCTCCCGTCACACACTCCCGTCACACACTCCAGTCACTCGCTCCCATCACACTCTCCCGTCACACTCTCCCGTCACACACTCCCGTCACACACTCCCGTCACTCACTCCCGTCACACACTCCCGTCACACACTCCCGTCACTCGCTCCCGTCACACTCTCCCGTCACACGCTCCCGTCACACACTCCCGTCACACACTCCCGTCACTCACTCCCGTCACACACTCCCGTCACTCACTCCCGTCACTCACTCCCGTCACTCACTCCCGTCACACGCTCCCGTCACACACTCCCGTCACTCGCTCCCGTCACTCGCTCCCGTCACACGCTCCCGTCACTCGCTACCGTCACACTCTCCCGTCACACACTCCCGTCACACTCTCCCATCACTCGCTCCCGTCACTCGCTTCCGTCACTCGCTCCCGTCACACACTCCCGTCACACACTCCCGTCACACGCTCCCGTCACTCACTCCCGTCACTCGCTCCCGTCACACACTCCCGTCACACGCTCCCGTCACTCACTCCCGTCACACACTCCCGTCACACACTCCCGTCACTCGCTCCCGTCACTCGCTCCCCTCACACGCTCCCGTCACTCGCTCCCGTCACTCGCTCCCGTCACACGCTCCCGTCACTCGCTCCCGTCACACTCTCCCGTCACACACTCCCGTCACACTCTCCCGTCACACACTCCCGTCACACTATCCCGTCACACGCTCCCGTCACTCGCTCCCGTCACACTCTCCCGTCACACACTCCCGTCACACTATCCCGTCACTCGCTCCCGTCACTCGCTCCCATCACTCGCTCCCGTCACTCGCTCCCGTCACTCGCTCCCGTCACACACTCCCGTCACTCGCTCCCGTCACACTCTCCCGTCACACGCTCCCGTCACTCGCTCCCGTCACACTCTCCCGTCACACACTCCCGTCACACACTCCCGTCACACGCTCCCGTCACTCGCTCCCGTCACACTCTCCCGTCATACACTCCCGTCACACACTCCCGTCACACACTCCCGTCACTCGCTCCCGTCACTCGCTCCCATCACACACTCCCGTCACTCGCTCCCGTCACTCGCTTCCGTCACTCGCTCCCGTCACACACTCCCGTCACACTCTCCCGTCACACACTCCCGTCACTCGCTCCCGTCACTCGCTCCCGTCACTCGCTCCCATCACACACTCCCGTCACACGCTCCCGTCACACGCTCTCCAGTTACTCGCTCCCGTCACTCGCTCCCGTCACTCGCTCCCATCACACACTCCCGTCACTCGCTCCCGTCACTCGCTTCCGTCAATCGCTCCCGTCACTCGCTTCCGTCACTCGCTCCCGTCACACACTCCCGTCACTCGCTCCCGTCACTCGCTCCCGTCACTCGCTACCGTCACACACTCCCGTCACACTCTCCCGTCACACACTCCCGTCACTCGCTCCCGTCACTCGCTCCCGTCACTCGCTCCCGTCACACTCTCCCCTCACTCGCTCCCGTCACACTCTCCCCTCACTCGCTCCCGTCTCACTCTCCCGTCACTCGCTCCCGTCACACTCTCCCCTCACTCGCTCCCGTCTCACACTCCCGTCACTCGCTCCCGTCACACGCTCTTGTCACTCGCTCCCGTCACACTCTCCCCTCACTCGCTCCCGTCTCACACTCCCGTCACTCGCTCCCGTCAACACTCTCCCCTCACTCGCTCCCGTCTCACACTCCCGTCACACACTCCCGTCACACGCTCTTGTCACTCGCTCTTGTCACTCGCTCCCGTCACACTCTCCCGTCACTCGCTCCCGTCTCACACTCCCGTCACTCGCTCCCGTCACACTCTCCCGTCACTCGCTCCCGTCTCACACTCCCGTCACTCGCTCCCGTCACACTCTCCCCTCACTCGCTCCCGTCACTCGCTCCCGTCACACACTCCCCTCACTCGCTCCCGTCACTCGCTCCGGTCACACACTCCCGTCACTCGCTCCCGTCACTCGCTCCCGTCACTCGCTCCCGTCACACTCTCCCGTCACACACTCCCGTCACTCGCTTCCGTCACTCGCTCCCGTCACTCGCTTCCGTCACTCGCTCCCGTCACACACTCCCGTCACTCGCTCCCGTCACACTCTCCCCTCACTCGCTCCCGTCTCACTCTCCCCTCACTCGCTCCCGTCACACTCTCCCCTCACTCGCTCCCGTCACACTCTCCCCTCACTCGCTCCCGTCTCACACTCCCGTCACTCGCTCCCGTCACACTCTCCCCTCACTCGCTCCCGTCTCACTCTCCCCTCACTCGCTCCCGTCACACTCTCCCCTCACTCGCTCCCGTCTCACACTCCCGTCACTCGCTCCCGTCACTCGCTCCCGTCACACTCTCCCCTCACTCGCTCCCGTCTCATGCTCCCGTCACTCGCTCCCGTCACTCGCTCCCGTCACACTCTCCCCTCACTCGCTCCCGTCTCACACTCCCGTCACTCGCTCCCGTCAGACGCTCTTGTCACTCGCTCCCGTCACTCGCTCCCATCTCACACTCCCGTCACTCGCTCCCGTCACACTCTCCCCTTACTCGCTCCCGTCTCACTCTCCCCTCACTCGCTCCCGTCACACTCTCCCCTCACTCGCTTCCGTCTCACACTCCCGTCACTCGCTCCCGTCACACTCTCCCCTCACTCGCTCCCGTCTCATGCTCCCGTCACTCGCTCCCGTCTCACTCTCCCGTCACTCGCTCCCGTCACACTCTCCCCTCACTCGCTCCCGTCTCACACTCCCGTCACTCGCTCCCGTCACACGCTCTTGTCACTCGCTCCCGTCACTCGCTCCTGTCTCACACTCCCGTCACTCGCTCCCGTCACACGCTCCCGTCACACTCTCCCCTCACTCGCTCCCGTCTCACGCTCCCGTCACTCGCTCCCGTCACACTCTCCCCTCACTCGCTCCCGTCTCACACTCCCATCACTCGCTCCCGTCTCACGCTCCCGTCACTCGCTCCCGTCACACTCTCCCCTCACTCGCTCCCATCACACTCTCCCCTCACTCGCTCCCGTCTCACACTCCCGTCACTCGCTCCCGTCACTCGCTCCCGTCACACTCTCCCCTCACTCGCTCCCGTCTCACACTCCCGTCACTCGCTCCCGTCACTCGCTCCCGTCACACTCTCCCCTCACTCGCTCCCGTCTCACGCTCCCGTCACTCGCTCCCGTCACACTCTCCCCTCACTCGCTCCCGTCTCACGCTCCCGTCACTCACTCCCGTCACACTCTCCCCTCACTCGCTCCCGTCTCACACTCCCGTCACTCGCTCCCGTCACACTCTCCCCTCACTCGCTCCCGTCTCACGCTTCCGTCACTCGCTCCCGTCACACTCTCCCCTCACTCGCTCCCGTCTCACACTCCCGTCTCACACTCCCGTCACTCGCTCCCGTCACTCGCTCCCGTCACACTCTCCCCTCACTCGCTCCCGTCTCACACTCCCGTCACTCGCTCCCGTCACACTCTCCCCTCACTCGCTCCCGTCTCACGCTCCCGTCACTCAGTATCAGATAGTACAGTACCAATGATCTCTTTGTGAAGCCAGAGACATTTTAATGGCTGATGATCTAATATCATCATGTCACACAGACAAGTTAGTGTTAAGTGTGTGTGAGGTGTGTGTTGTTCCTCTAGCGTGAGTGTTGTTCACTCCAGTGAGAGTCGCCGTGTCTCTGTCATCTGTGAGTGTGTGTGTGTGTGTGTGTGTGTATGTGTGGGTGGGTGTGTGTTTGTGTGTGAGTGTGTGAGAGTCGCCATGTCTCTTTCATCTGTGCAGAGATTCTCATGTCAACGCTCTCGTCACACTCCACTAATCACTGCGATGGACGATCTGTAACAGTGAAGTTATTTAATCCAAAGACGTGTGAACATGTTGGCCGTTTGTTTGGCTCTCCTTAATTATCCAGCGTTAATTTCACACTCATTACTCTCTGCCTCTGCTGACAAGAATGTGTGTCTCTTAGAGTCTGAACAGAAATACTCTCACCTGCTTGCCTGATTATTTATAAAAGCCATATTATACCTTTCTCAAAGTCCTGATATTGTTTTCAGGCTCTACTAGAACAGGTTTTACTGCTTGAATGTTGATTATTTTCGTCATATTCTCCATTGTTGCAGCTCCTCTCTTCCCAGTCTGTCAGTAACGCTCTGTTTACTTCCTGTCTCTATGAAGCCCCTCCTTCTGAAAGGCACACTGTGCTCTGATTGGTCGGCTGGAGCAGTGTGTTGTGATTGGTCGAGTGCTTCAAATGTGTTTGGGAAATGACGTTCAGACGTTTAAATGATATTGCTGTGGATAATTAAGGGCGTGGCCACTTGAGTGACAGGTGGATTGCCGCTGCTGTCACTACTAGCCGTTTGTCTGCTAGCTTTAGCGTCACGTCACCTCAGCTAATCTGCCTCTTTGCCCATTTTCAGTTATCTGGGGGTGACGCGCGGCCAAGATGGCGATGGCCGGCTCTTCAGAAACATCGGGTGACGTCATGGACACTGCTTCCATATTTTTATACAGTCTATGGTTTCAACACACTACTAACTAACACAACCAGGCCCCGCCCCTTTATTCTGAGTATGAATTATTTAAATGAGGAATATTGTGACGTGTTCGTTCCCAGAAGAAACTCAAGACTACAATGGAGGCGTTTCAGGGAGTTCAGAAACACTGACACTGATATAGAGAAGAACTGGTCTATACTGAGATGCTGTATCCCACAATGCAGTGCACTCAGCTTGGCTTTTAAGCATTTCTCGACCAGTGTTTAGTTTCTCTGATAAGCATTAACATGATTTTCTGTAAAGCTGTTTTGAAGCTCTACTCAGTCGCATGTGCAGGTTCTCCTGGCGCTCATGTTCTCCACGTCAGTGTTTTTGGCCAGATTTACTGTATTCCTGCCGCCTCCCGGGAGCAGAAAAACGCCCATTCTTGTTTTCCATGCAGGAACATGTTCATTAGTCTTTGTATTGTATGGTGCAGTTTTGTTTTTGCAAAATCATAAATCTTTATACAATTAGAGAAGATCCACTTGGCTGTGCAAGTTTTCCTCAAGATTAATACGAGCAGCTCTGCGACGCAGCACAAAATAAAGGACGGCTCCTGACTAAATAAATTACAGCCAAATGTCGTTCATCTTCAGAATCGATTAAACTCGGGAGGTTTATTGTTCTGGTGTGCATTTTAGACAGAAAGGAAGCGTTCGCTCTGACGATCCTCAACACAGACACAATATGTGTGTGAGTGTGTGTGAGAGTATGTGTGAGTGTGTGTGTGTGCGCGCGTGTGTGTTACGTGCTTGAAGATGTTAACGGGATGATTGCGCAACATTTAAATGAGATACAACTGTTGCCATGGGTGCAAGTAGCAGAAACAACCAAGAAGCAGAAAAATTTACGTTAAGTATGTTTTAATTGAAAAGGTGCAATGAGTTTACAAAACAGTTTATAAATATAAAAGAAAGACAAGTAAACAGAAATCCAAGAAAACAAAAGTGTCACCAAATCAATGAAATAATCAAAATAGAATTTCCATAACTATTTAACCCAAAGCTCTAAAACTAAAACCAAAAGAAAAATGCAGAAACAAACCCGATATCTTCAGCGTATACGACGCCTTAAATAAACTACGGTGGCTAAAACAGAAAATATACAGTGTATGACAAACACACTTCAACTAACTAACAAAAAACGATGCTATCTACCATTGTTTTTGAAGATTTATAAAGGCCAACAATCAGTAGAATATGAGGTCAACAAACAAAAACTAAAATCAAGTCAAAATGCTAAGTGGTTACTACCTACAACACACCGCATTTGAATCAGATTATCCGTGTGTAAACACAGGATATGACTGATCAGTCACACACACACATACACACACACACACACACACACAGACATCTGCACTTAATACGAGTTTTGAGTGATCTAGCACTGAGACAGTGCATTCTCTCAGAACTGTGCAATAATACATCAGCAACAACAATTAACAAAACCCCAAGGTGTGTTGATTTCGAAACCACTGCATAAACAAACATTAACATATCTTGATCATGACTTGATATTGACATTTTAACTCAAAGGCACGGGTGTTGAATGAGATCTGGTGATGATCTGCTCACTCCTTGTCAATGGGGCCTTTTAAACTGCCAGAACGTCAGCGGATTGGTCTAACGTCAGTTGTGATGTGTAACGTTGTTACGTCATGTATATAATGATGGACAGCCGTATTTTCCAATGATCATAACCTATGAATAATTTGTAGAAACAAATAGAAACAAAAGCACAAAAGAGAAAAAGAGAAAAACAATACAAAATACAAAAACACACGTGGAATGTAACAGTGTGTGTGTGTGTGTGTGTTTGTTTGAGTGTGTGTGTGTGTGTGTGCTCTCGCAGAGTCTGACACAGTAGAGCAACGGTTCCCAAACTGTGTGTGTTAACATCCTTCTGCGTTCCCCCTCTCTTCCACTACAGGCACACCTTTTCCTTTCAGGGACAACATTTGCCCCCTTAAATATCTTTAGAAAATAAATAATATTTTTTATAAAAATGTTCAATAGAGAAATATGCATTGATGGTAAAAGTGAAGTGATCCTTTAAAAAATGAGACTAAAACCATCAGTAGGATGCAGTTAGTTACTGTGTTATTGAGTGAGCCATCGAGTCATTTATGAATGGGTCATTGAATCATTGACTCTCACGATTCGTTCAAAGCCCTAGATTCATTCATGAAACGCTGCTGTGTGTTGCAGTGCTGTGGTGGAACCCTAGTCGAGCCACAGACCCCCTTCCTCCGCTCACCTCGACTCAACGCGACTCAATGCGACTCAACGTGACTAAATACGACTTGACACGACTCAACGTGACTCAACACGACTCAACGCGACTACATACGACATAACACGACTTAACACGAGTCAACACAACTCAACACAATTCAACACGACTGAACACGACTAAACGTGACTAAACGCAACTCAACACGACTAAACGCGACTCAACGTGACTCAACACGACTCAACGCGACTCAACACGACTCAACACAACTCAATGTGACTCAACACAACTCAACACGACTAAACGCGACTCAACGTGACTCAACATGACTCAATGTGACTCAACGTGACTCAACACGACTCAACACGACTCAACGTGACTCAACACGACTCAGTGTGACTCAACACGACTCAACACGACTCAACATGACTCAATGTGACTCAACGCGACTCAACACGACTCAACACAACTCAATGTGACTCAACACAACTCAACACGACTAAACGCGACTCAACATGACTCAACATGACTCAATGTGACTCAACGTGACTCAACACGACTCAACACGACTCAACGTGACTCAACACGACTCAGTGTGACTCAACACGACTCAACACGACTAAACGTGACTCAACGTGACTCAACACGACTCAACGTGACTAAACACGACTCAACGTGACTCAACACAACTCAACACGACTAAACGCGACTCAACGTGACTCAACACGACTCAACGTGACTCAACGTGACTCAACACGACTCAATGTGACTCAACGTGACTCAACACGACTCAACGCGACTCAACGCGACTCAACACGACTCAGCGCGACTCAATGTGACTCAACACAACTCAACACAACTAAACGCGACTCAATGTGACTAAACGCTACTCAACGTGACTCAGCACTACTCAATGTGACTCAACGTGACTCAACACGACTCAACGTGACTCAGCGCGACTCAACACGACTCAGTGTGACTCATCGTGACTCAACACGACTCAACGCGACTCAACACAACTCAATGTGACTCAACACAACTCAACACGACTAAACGCGACTCAACGTGACTAAACGCGACTCAACGCGACTCAACGTGACTCAACACGACTCAATGTGACTCAACGTGACTCAACACGACTCAACGCGACTCAACGCGACTCAACACGACTCAGCGCGACTCAATGTGACTCAACACAACTCAACACGACTAAACGCGACTCAACGTGACTAAACGCGACTCAACGTGACTCAGCACTACTCAATGTGACTCAACGTGACTCAGCACTACTCAATGTGACTCAACGTGACTCAGCACTACTCAATGTGACTCAACGTGACTCAGTGCGACTCAACACGACTCAACCCGACTCAACGTGACTCAACACCTCTGAATGTCCACCTCTGATGATGGCTCTGGGATGTTCGCATGGCAACACTACCCTCGCCTCCATCTGCAGGACATCCAGCCTACTCTTCCTATCTTTCGGCCCTGCCAGCGGCCCATACCTCCTATCCAAGGTTTGAAATTAACACCCGCCAACCCACCAAATGCGGGTAAAAATCAACTGTGGTGGGTAACGCTGTCAAATCACTAGCCAATTTGGCGTGTTATTATCTTCACTCACTTTGCTGGGGAAGTTTGCATAAGACAAATCTGCCCGGATTTAGCGCAAATACTCAAATCATGAGACAGCATGATATATTAAATACAGCGTATTGTGCAGAATCTGCTCATATCTGGCTTACTTGAACACACGTCACTACTCAACAAATAATGGCGCTGATTCATTTGCATTGAAGCAATAGCGAAGATTAAAAAGCATTTGTTTTACAGAAAAGACATTGTTATTTTCCAACATCCTACACATTTTTAATGTTCTTTGTCCTGTTTTGATCTGTCCACCTAAAACACATTTTTGGTGAAAATAATGAGGATGAAAGGATGACAGGATTTTGTTTGAATAAGAAATTAATGTATGAAATCCAAATTATATATATATATATATATATATATATATATATATATATATATAAGCTGTGACGTAGTGAATCTGATAAATTTTTGGCCAGTAGACGTTCTGAATGGCTGGTAACTTAAAAATGTAGTAGCCAAATTGGCCGGTGAGTGAAGAAGTTAATTTCAAACGCTGCTCCTATCGCAGAATGGACAGTAGTAGTCTAGAGACGAGCACTGATGAAGGCAGACGTGCAGTTTTTGCGTGGGTTAAACAAAGCCCAGCTGTATACTGTGGCGAACAGGACGAGGCCGAGTGCCGTAGGAGTACTGTGTCTTTTATTTTCGTTTTGTATTTGTTTTATTTTTTATATTAAAATCTGTTGAATGTTCGCCGGTTTCCGCCTCCTTCTTCCCACAGTGACGAACTTTGTTACATATACTGTATATCGTGGTAGTGGTCGTGGTAGTCCATCGATAACGATGATGACGATACTTTGCACAGCTCATCTATTGTGGACTCGTAGGTGGCTGTAGAGTCCAATCCTTGAACGGCACAGCCGTTCACAGTAGGGGCATGGGAACTGTCCTAGTTCAGCAGGTGCAGATGCAACAATCTTCCTCCTTGCCCGGGCCGCAGTGATCTGTGCACGGCGTCTCACCTCAAAGGTGCATTGTGCCTGCATTGAGAGTGTACCCCAGCCAGTTCTGTCTTGTGCACGGTGCTCTAGCTCTTTTGGGGCAATCCCAGCAAGTGTCATGTTGGACTTTACACAGTCTTTGAACCTTTTACGTGGTCTGCCTTGCTTGCGTTTGCCTGAGCAAAGTTCACCATATAGGAGCTGTTTTGGCAATCTGCTGTCATCCATGCGGATGACATGCCCTGTCCACCGAAGCTGAGATTTCAAGATCATGCCTTCGATGCTGGTTGTCTCGGCTCTGTCCAGGACCTCGAGGTTCGTTTTGCGGTCTTGCCAGCAGATGCAAAGAAGTGACCTCAGACTGCCTGAGGTCACTTCTTTGCATCTGCTGGCAAGACCGCGTTACATATACTGTATATACGGTATATGTATATATAACTGTATATATCCCTATAACCAACAAGTAGCGAAGAGAGCGAGCAAAGCCTGCAAGGCCCCAAACTCACGTCTCTCAACATCAACATCCTCCTCCTGCACAAGCCCAGCCCTGTGTGTGTGTGTGTGTGTGTGTGTGTGTGTGTGTGTGTGTGTGTGCGGTTATGAGTCTATTCTTGTTGGGCTTGGAGAAACATGTATTTTCTTGTCAGTCCTGCTTCAACTACAATTCCAATTTCATGCATGTTAGAGAGAAAGACAGAGCCGCTCTGAGGAGAGAGAGTGTGTGTGTTTTAAAAAAGGCAACAGTGATTGGTTAAGGAGAGCACAAAGAGAGAGAGAGCGAGAGAATAGAGTGTAGTGCCACTGCTGTGAGGAACAGACTCAATCTGCCACCTAGTGAACATCATTTATCAGACACTGACAGCTGTCCATTTACTAACCCACAGTCGAGGACTTGAGGTCTTCATCTCGTCTATCTACTAACGTACGGTCTTCATCTCGTTCTGAACAGCTCTGAGCTCTCGTTCTGCCGGATGCTTTAATGGCCTCGCATTCAACGGTTACTTTTTCCCCAGCAGTCATATTATATGATGTCAGTCCAGGCTGTAATGAATTTCGTATTCTGTGGTCATTTCCACTGTACCTTTAACACAAAGAGCTCTCTGCACATTGTGATCAGTGTAAATGTTGTAGGCGTGTAACCTGATTTGCATAATTCCTTTATTGAACTGAACTCCCTTATGCTGGGTACACACCAAAAGATTTTTTACATCTTATAAGATTTTCAAAATGTGACCACAAACATGAGGACAAAAAAATCCTAGATTTAACCGTTTTGCTCCTATAGTGTGTGGTGTGCCATGATGTGACAAAGACCATGCACAAACAGATTTTCAACCAGAGTCTCGACTGTGAACACAGGAAATCTCGCAAAATCTCACGAGACCTCAGAATAAGCATGGCGGACGATATGCAGGAAGAAATTGCGATTATAGTGTATTAACATTTGTGCTGTTGCCACAAATCAACAAGCTGATCCTCCATCTCTGCTGTCCACATCAATTTCACTTTGTGCTGCGCCATGACTGTGTTTGTTATGCTTCCATCTTCCATCATCTCGCTTTCTGATTGGATATTGTTTTTTTCACGTGATAATCTCCAGAGCGTGTGCGCGTTTGTCCTCGGGCTTCCCCCCACACATCAGGATTTCTGATCGTAAATATTAAACATGTTGAATATTTACGATTCGTGATCGGGGCGGCTCCGACATTCCTCCGATCAGGTTCGGACACTTTTAACACACCTCACACCAAGGAAAATCTGATAAGATAATCTGTAGAACCATCAAGATAATCGGGACACAGCTAGGATTGTTGGAAGGGGGGAAATCGGCCCAAAATCAGCCCGATTTTCTTTTGGTGTGTACCCAGCATTATTGAACTGAACTCCTCAGAGCGGTGGGGGACAGACCTGGGCGGAGTTTGAGACTGAACGGGTGGAGTTTGGGGCCGAAGGGGCGGAGTTTGAGATTGAATGGGGCGGGGTTTGATGGCAGCGACTGAACGAGTGAATGTTCACAGACTGAATAAACGACTCTCTATCTGATTTATTGCAGGTTTGCTTTGCTGAAGCTGCAGCTCTGAGTTTGTTTCAGTCTTGATCTCAGACTCAGTAAATCAAGAAAATGACAAAGAGCGTCATTAAATGGCGCATGGGTTTGATGAATATGTGGGATTGTGTGTGCATTGATCAGACAAGTGTTGGTGTAATGGATGAGAGTGTCTGCGGCCCGTAACAAATGATGTGTGTGTGATATTTTCACATGCGTTTGACTTTATTGATGCTCTGCAATATCCTCATTAAACACAGAGTTTATTATGAGCGTACGTCACGAGGTCAGGCGGACTGAAGAGACCTGTATCTGAACACAGATCTTCCAGCATCCCTCCGCTCATGTCGTTCTGCTCTGGTTTTTCTCTTTCAGTTCCTGCGATCATCTATAAAGTGTCGGAGGACATCACTGTGAACGAGGGCAGTAACGTGACGTTGACGTGTTTGGCCAATGGGAGGCCAGATCCCTCCATCACCTGGAGACTGCTCAACCCGTCAGGTGAGAGAGAGCCAATCAGCTGCTGGCAATCCTCTGGTCGTCAGGTCAGTCTTCGCTATAGGCTGCAGGACTCTTGAACATCAGACAGAAGAAGATATAGAAACCACTCATAATACCCTAGCAACCGTCAGTCTAGAGTGATTGTTGGTTCAGACTCACAGAAGAACTCCATCGCTCTGACTGGATTCTGTCAGCATGTTCTTTCTGTCAGACAGGAGTGTCAGCGAGAGAAACGTGTGTGTGAATCATGTGGAGCAGCTTTTTGATTAGCGTGTGTGTGTGAGTGTGTGTGTGTGTGTGGTTGATCAGTGGTTTCATGTTCACAGTGTATCTGTTGTCCTGAAGATCTTTCTCATCGACTGCAGCAGACGCGCTGGGAGCCACATTTACTGAAAAGAGCTGAATGCTGTTTAAAGTATTGACCAGCGGTGTGTGTGTGTGTGTGTGTGTGTGTGTGTGTGTGTGTGTGTGTGTGTGTGTGTGTGTGTGTGTGTGTGTGTGTGTGTGTGTGTGTGTGTGTGTGTGAGGCACTGGATCGATGCTCTCCACATCAAGTCACTAAAGGTCAGAGACGAAGGCTTTTTACCAGCTGGAACATTAATCAAGTGTTATCAGTGTAACATTAAACCAGTTCTGAGCCCTAAACCAGCCCTAAACCAGCTCAGTCTTCACATTAACCGACTCGTGTGTCGTGTGTCTGTAATCGAGTCACTTCTGCTGTGAGTCTCAAACATTGAAAATGTCTTTGAAACAGGTCAGATGAGATGAGCTCGATTAGTGATTTAGATTCAGATTCATCTTAAATAACACATTTGTACTAAAGGATTCATGTTAATCATTGAACAGAAACACAAGCTTCACATTTCTGCTGTTTGGTGACTCACAACACAAACTTTCTTCATTTCTACATTTTTAATAAAAAAAATCGTTTAGTATGTTTATTTTGCATTTTGAATTACAAGGACATTGGAATGCCCTCATAATGCAGGGGGTGTGGCCTGAAACCTGAATACACACTACAATATAAGGACTGTGCATCCTCATAATGTAGGTCAAAACAGTGTGCGCGCACACACACACACACACACACACTCACACTCACACACACACACACACACACGCACGCACACACACACACACACACACACACACACACACACACACACACACTCACACTCACACACACACACACACACACACACACGCACGCACACACACACACACACACACACACACACACACACACACACACACACTCACACTCACACACACACACACACACACACACACACACGCACACACACACACACACACACACACACACACACATGCACACATGAGTGTGTGTGCTTTCAGGTTGAAGTCCCCACCGGGATAGAAAAACATGAACACACACACACACATACTCACACATACACACACACTCACAGTAGATGCGTGTGTCACTGCACGTGTGATTATTGTGTTTTTTACACAAATGGGGAGTTTGTTACAGTTGTTATCTTTGAACTGAAGCTGGTTTTCTGTGTGTCAGAGATCATCAGTCTTCTAGACGACACCGATCATCCTCATGTGAGGGACCACCGTTATTACAGGGCTTTTATAAACACCCAGTTGAAATATGTATATTATAAATCTAAAATTAGTTTAAATTAAATTACATAATTATTATATTTTTTTCTACTATAGTGATGCACCAGTGTGTGTGTGTGTGTGTGTGTGTGTGTGTTTGTGTGAAAACATTTAGTGTATTTATTGTGTCTGTGATCTTTCAGTTCTGCTGAACTTTGCCAATTTCATGGTTTTACATAAATTAGTATTCACTAAATAAAAGCATTGTACCTCACTGTGGTAAATGATGCTCATTTATAAAACATGAGTATGCAAAAATGAGCACCCCCTCTGCTCACTCGTGCTCTGAAACGCTTTTCAACTTCCTGATGAAAAGCTGACCAGATCAGTGTGTGTGTGTGAGTGTGTGTGCGAGCGATGTTTTTCTCAGCTAGGTTGTTGATGTTGCAGGATTATTATTCCTCACTCACTGATGTTGTGTTAGTGCTGTGATCTGGAAGAGCCTCACATGCTCCCTCTGCTGGACAAGCCAAACTATGATGATGACGTGTGTGTGTGTGTGTGTGTGTGTGTGTGTGTGTGTGTGTGTGTGTGTGTGTGTGTGTGTGTGTGTGTGTGTGTGTGTGTGTGTGTGTGTGTACCCCAGCTGAAGCTCTGGACGTGGGCGAGTATCTGGAGATCTCTGGGATCGTTCGCTCTCAGGCTGGACGTTACGAGTGTAAAGCAAGCAATGACGTGTCCACACCCGATGTCAAATACGTCAATGTGGTGGTCAATTGTAAGTAGATGTCCATAAGATCAGACTGTTGTGTGACACACTTGTGTGTTTGTGAGAACAGACTGATGTGTGTGTCCACAGACCCGCCGTATATAAAGGAGGTGCGCAGCTCCGAGACGCCAGTGGGACAGGCAGGAGTTCTGCACTGCGAGGCGTCTGCGGTTCCTCAGCCAGAGTTCGAGTGGTTCAGAGAGGAGCGCAGGTCAGCCAACCCCAACCCTAACCCTAACCCTAACTCTACCCTAACCCTAACCCTAACTAACCCTAACCCTAACTCTAAATCTAACCTAGCCCTAATCCTAACCTAACCCTAACCCTAACTAACCCTAACCCTGTAACCCAGCCAGTGAGGTTTGGTTCCCAGAACCTTCCCAAAACAACCATCGTAGGGGTTACTTTTTTTAAAAAAATGTTCAAATATGTAAAATAACTTGGATGACCCCAATATTAAATATGTTAAATGAATGAAATGGACACTAAATAGAATAAATGATTATTATAAAACATTGTACACTAATCTACACTATTTTAATGTTGCTGTGGGACAATGTGAGGGACACCTGTAAATATTATCATTACTATAGTGGAACAAAACAACACAATAGATGGTTTAGAACGTTTAATATTTATTGCACAGACCACAACTGGCCAACAAATAATTATAAAAATAAATAGTGCTTCTTCAGAAATGTACCAAAAATTAATAAATAATAATAACAAATATTCATACACTCTTTGTGTTTTATCTTATAAAACGTTCCCAAAACGTTCCCTGTTATTTTTAGGTTTTATTTTTATAACCTTAACAGAACCTTCCCAGAACGTTCCTTGCAGGTTATTTTTAGATATTTTTTTATAACCATGTAAAATAACTAAAACGTTGCAGATTATACACCGCATTTTATTGTTAGTAACTGTAACAGTGTTGTAACGGGGGAAACAGTAATTCGTTTGATTACTCGTTACTGAAAAAAAAAATGCTGTTAGTAACGCCATTTATTTATAACGCCGTTATTCCCATCACTGCATTCAACTAACATACAACTAAAGTTGTTTGTTTGTTTAGTTAAGTTTATTTGTATAGCACATTTAAAAACAACGTGAGTTGGCCAAAGTGCTTTCCATTAAAACAATATTCCAACAGCATAAATAACCAAAAATACAAAAAATATTAAACACCACACCAAACCAAATACAATTAAAATGCAAGACAACAGTAAAACAAGATACACGCAACTACTAGCTCAACCATCAGCCTGGGCAAGTAATTGTGCCCTCAACCGTGATTTAAAAATACTCAATTTAGTACAACATCTAATGTCCGAAGGCAGGTTATTCCAGAGGCGGGTTGCAGCAACTGAAACGGCACCATCCCCTTTGGACTTTAGATGTGATTTAGGGATCTTTAAAAGTGATGTTTGAGATGACCTCATAATGTTCCCCTAACATTTAACTAACATTTAACTAACGTTCCCCTAACATTCAATTAACCCCTAACATCCCACTAACATTCCCCTCACATTCAACTAATATTCAACCAATGTTCCCTATATTTAACTAACATTCACTTAACAATAAACTGTTCCCCAATATTCCACTAACATTCCACAAACATTAAAGTTCACCCAAAAAATGAAAATTAGCCCATGATTTACCTTCAAGTCATCCTAGGTGTATATGACTTTCTTCTTTCAGACGAACACAATCAGAGTTATATTCAAACATGTCATGGCTCTTTCAAACTTTGAAAGGCAGTGAATGGCTTTATATTTTTTGAAGTCCATCATAAAAGTGCATCTCTAAAAGTGCTTCACACGGCTCCATTAACACGGTTAATAAAGGCCTTCTGAAGTGAAGTGATGCGTTTGTGTAAGAAAAATATCCATATTTAAAACTTTAATCGACTAAAATAACCAGTTTCTGGCAGACGGCCGTAAGCATTGATTTACTGCGAAAGAGTAACGCTTGGCCCGATGCATGACGTAAAGATGAACATGGAAGTGCAGAGGATAGAGCAAAACAAAACACCAGTCACGAATTAGAAGTAAGAAATGTGGGAGGAGCTTGAATTTGTTGCCCAGCCCTGTTTGTTTGAACCACGAGAGGCGTCTAAGCTTACGCTACTCCTACATCTACGTCATACATCGTCAAGTGTTACTCTTGGGGCGTAAGTCAACTTGCATACGGTCGTCTTCCGGAAGCTAGTTAATTTAATTGATAAAGTTTTAAATATGGATATTTTTCTTACACAAACGCATCACTTCACTTCAGAAGGCCTTTATTAATCCCCATAGCCTGTAGAGTACTTTATGATGGATAGATGCACTTTTATGATGGACAGATGCACTTTTATGATGGACAGATGCACTTTTATGATGGACAGATGCACTTTTATGACGGAGAGATGCACTTTTATGACGGAGAGATGCACTTTTATGATGGATAGATGCACTTTTATGACGGAGAGATGCACTTTTATGATGGACAGATGCACTTTTATGATGGACAGATGCACTTTTATGATGGACAGATGCACTTTTATGATGGATAGATGCACTTTTATGATGGATAGATGCACTTTTATGATGGATAGATGCACTTTTATGATGGACAGATGCACTTTTATGACGGAGAGATGCACTTTTATGATGGACAGATGCACTTTTATGATGGACAGATGCACTTTTATGATGGACAGATGCACTTTTATGATGGATAGATGCACTTTTATGATGGACAGATGCACTTTTATGATGGACAGATGCACTTTTATGATGGACAGATGCACTTTTATGACGGAGAGATGCACTTTTATGATGGACAGATGCACTTTTATGATGGACAGATGCACTTTTATGATGGACAGATGCACTTTTATGATGGATAGATGCACTTTTATGATGGACAGATGCACTTTTATGATGGACAGATGCACTTTTATGATGGACAGATGCACTTTTATGACGGACAGATGCACTTTTATGACGGAGAGATGCACTTTTATGATGGACAGATGCACTTTTATGATGGACAGATGCACTTTTATGATGGATAGATGCACTTTTATGATGGACAGATGCACTTTTATGATGGACGGATCCACTTTTATGACGGACAGATCCACTTTTATGATGGACAGATGCACTTTTATGATGGACAGATGCACTTTTATGATGGATAGATGCACTTTTATGATGGACAGATGCACTTTTATGATGGACAGATGCACTTTTATGATGGATAGATGCACTTTTATGATGGATAGATGCACTTTTATGACGGAGAGATGCACTTTTATGATGGACAGATGCACTTTAATGATGGATAGATGCACTTTTATGATGGACGGATGCACTTTTATGATGGACAGATCCACTTTTATGATGGATAGATGCACTTTTATGATGGACGGATGCACTTTTATGATGGACAGATCCACTTTTATGACGGAGAGATGCACTTTTATGATGGACGGATGCACTTTAATGATGGATAGATGCACTTTTATGATGGATAGATGCACTTTTATGATGGACAGATGCACTTTTATGATGGATAGATGCACTTTTATGATGGACGGATGCACTTTTATGATGGACAGATCCACTTTTATGACGGAGAGATGCACTTTTATGATGGACGGATGCACTTTTATGATGGATAGATGCAGGGGGGATTCTATGATTTTTTCAACTGGGGGCACAATTAATACTGAGGGGCCAATCTTATTTTGTGTTTATATGTAAAACTGTAGATATCCAAATCATTTAAAGTTCAGTAAGCTTTAAAATCCGCAATAAACAGTGATACCTTATTTTCTTTTAATGGCATTTATTCAATGCTGTAAATAAGAACAGTCAAATTCAATTTGTATCAACTTTTCACTTTTCAGAAGTCAAAAACTGTAATAAATAAAATAATCCAATCTGTGAATAGAGTACAACTCACAAAAATAATAAAACTCAACATTAGGTTATACAAACTTTACACAAATCCTCACAAATGAGAGTAAATCATGGGCTAATTTTCATTTTTGGGTGAACTCATCCTGACTGAAGAACCGAAGTTTTTCATCCAATAATTATATTTTGTTTTTGTTTTTCCAGCTTTTTTTTAATTAGCGAAAATACATTTTAATAGATCAAGTTTTCGTTAATGATAAGAGAAGAGATTCATAGAAAACAACAAACAAGAAACAATATTAATGAATGAACCAAAAATAATAAAATGAAGGTCCTTACATAAATCAATAAATAATAGAGTAAATTTAATAATTAATACATTCAGGACTAGAGTTTGAACTGGGGTCATTTATGTTAGTGTTCATCTGTCTGACAGTAAATCAGACAGTACAACTCAGTTGATTTACAGCAGTAATAATGCATGATTGTGTTTGTGTTTGTCAGACTGTCCAGCTCTCAGAGCGTCAGTATTCAGATCAGCGGATCTCGAACGCTCCTGGTGGTCGCAAACGTCACGGAGGACGATTATGGAAACTACACGTGTGTCGCTACCAACAGACTGGGCATCCACAACGCCAGCGTGTTTCTCTACAGTAAGACTCTCTCTCTCTCTCTCTCTCTCTCTCTC
>CM040826.1:41972406-42009906 GCA_022828995.1 Vimba vimba
CATTTCCACCAGCAGATGTCCACATTCACCACATGTGTGTGTCTGATTCTCTCTCTCAGAACCGGGGATGGGGCGGGACATCAACGCCTCAGGCTGCATGTGTCAATCATTCTGGCTCCTCCTTCTGTGTGTTCTCTCGGCTCTTCTCCAGTGTTAATGTTCAGCGGTCGATCGTCTCGGACTGTTTCCATCCGTCATCCACGCTCACCCTTACGCCCCGGCAGGACGACCGTCTTATTATCAGGAGAAAAATATGACATGGAGAAAAGAAAGAAGGTGCTCTTTTTAAGAACTGAATATTGTCATTCACTGACTTCCAGTGGCGTCCGTGTGTCTGAAAGGTTGAGTGCATGTGTGTGATTCCCCACAGAAAACTGGAGCAGAGTTCCGACCACACGATCAGCTAGTAATGCTGAAAACACTTCATTTCATTGTGTTTTCCCATAATACTGTTGCGAAATCTGCCTGATGTAAACTAATGAAAGAATCATTTAGATGTGGTTAATAACAGAAGGACTGTATTGTGACAGACATGTGTTCTGCTGTATCTTCTTCGTTCATGAAGATTCTCTGAGATCAGAACAATCACCGGCTGAATGAGACGTCAGTGTTGGTCGTGATTGATCGTAGAATCTTCTCACAGAGCCAAGACCCGCCCATATGTGTAGCTCCACCCTCTTTGCGCCATACTAAGCTCCTCCCATGTCCCCAGCCCCGCCCACATCAGTCCTAGACGGATCTGCATTGCTTCTTCAGGGTTCCTGTGTCCTCATGGAAAACCATCGGAAGTTTCTCTAGTGAAAATAAATGGTGTTTTTGTTTTGGAGGGAAATCTGTAGAATTCTGTGGAATGATTCTTACCATGGTAAAGTGTGTCCCGAACGAACATGCCCGTGTGTCTGCGAAGTGTTCATCTTTCCACCGTGTGAACTTTGAAATGTACGACACCGATGAATGCTCAGCTTCGATTCGCTGCTCATTCCCATAGAATCTTCTCCACGTGTCTGTAAATGTTGTTTTGAATCGAATGTCCTCAAATTGAACAGAAATAAATCTTCAGTTTGGGATTCTTCATATGTAGTTAAGCTTTGATGCTTCCTGTAACAAACTGAAATTAGATACTAAACTTTTTAATACAAATATTTAAATATTTCATTCTAAAACTAGATTTACCTTTGAAGCGGCTGCACTACTATTCTTATTATTTATAGAGACTGAACATTTATGTTCATTAGTTATTATAATAGTAGTTGTACAGAAATGAGCTGAATCCACTGACTGCCAAACGATTAAAGATCCCATTATATATTACAATTAAAGCCATGTTAATTAAATTAAGCATCCGTCGTCTTTTCTTATTTCTCAAAGAGCATAAAACAGGTTGTATGTACACATTTATATAATAAAGGAAAAAGAATGATATATAAATAACAGCAGTGAGCTCTTAACCCACAGCCCTTTGATTGACAGCTCACAGCCACTAAGCTTTCAGTGTGTGTGAGCTCTGATGCCTTGATTGGATGAACCCGCTCGTGTCAGTGTGAACACGGGATTTAAAGGGCTAGTCATGTGTCTCCTGTAGTCCGCAGAAGCTCTGCGCTCGGATATTTGGGTTTAATCTGATCCAAAGTCAAGCGTCCTGGAGTCCAGAACAGGACTCGTTTTGTATCTGATGCATGCCTCTGCGTGTGTTTGATAGTGACGCAAGCTACAACAAACATTTGACTTTAATTTCATCATGATTAGTGCGTGTGTTTTACTCCTGATGCTCTGTAACATGACAAGAAAAGCAGACAGTGTGTTTTTGTCTATCCTCTTTTGCTATGGGACCCCGGAGTTTCAGTGAGAATTTCCCGCTAGTTTGACTGACATCTTCATGAAAAGCAATGAACATTTTCTAACTGTGTTTATTTACTCTAAAGTTTCCGCAGTCATTTTTTAAACCCTTCTGCACTGTAAAGTACTTCATGAAATGTTTAAAATGGAAATAAAGTCTTTGAATTTGATGTATTTGAAAGTGGGTTTATGAAGAAAGAAGATTGTAATTTTTGGTGAGAAAATGAGGATTATGAATTCTGTTAATCATGTAACATGCAAATAAAGGAATATAAAGATTGTTAGATCTCCCTTTAAATGGTTGTTATTGTGTTTTTTATCTAAAGGTCAATGTTAACTTCCCTTTTCAGAGACGTCAGTAAATCCTCTTCAGAGTGGATCTGACAAGCCTTTTTAAAAAACGATTTATACCACTCTCATCAGCCTGCAGCAGAACAGCTCCCGCTCCAACCTGACTAGCATCCACCTGAAGTTTGAATGGTTTATCAAGTCGAGGAGCCGTCAGGACAGGGGACGATGTGAGCAATCGTTTAACATTCTCAAAGGCGCTTTCACATTTTGTAGTCCACACAAATTTAGCCTTTGCTTGCAACAAATCTGTAAGCGGGGCAACAACAGAAGAAAAGTTTGGACAAAAACTTCTGTAATACCCAGCCATTCCTAAAAATCTCATCAATTCACGTTTAGTCTGAGGGCTAGGAAATTTGTCAATCGCTATGACTTTAGCACGTACAGGCCGCACCTTGCCCATTCCGACAATCTTGCCCAGATAAGTCACAGTCGCCCTGGCAAACTCACACTTTGCCAGGTTGACTGTGAGTTTGGCATCAGACAAACGCTCAAACAGCGCACGAATTCGGATAAGGTGTTGATCCCATGTGTCATTATAGACAACAATGTCATCCAGGTATACGGCACAACCCTCTAAACCAGCTGTCACTCTGTTCATTAAACGCTGAAATGTAGCTGGGGCATTTCTGAGACCAAAGCTCATTACGGTGTAAGAATATAATCCAAATGGTGTAATGAAAGAGGAAATTTCCTGTGCTCGGGCGGTCAGAGGCACTTGCCAGTACCCTTTGAGCAAATCAAATTTACTGACATAGTTAGCTGATCCAACTTGGTCAACGCAGTCTTCCATCCTAGGCAATGGATATGAGTCAGGTCTAGTTAGTATATTTACTCGTCTATAATCTGTGTAAAAATGCTGAGTGCCGTCTGATTTTCCAACTAACAAACAAGGTGAAGCCCAATCTGAAAAGGAAGGCTTTGCTATGTTGTTTTCAAGCATGTAATTGACTTCAGCCTCCAATTTCTGATGTTTGTCAAATGATACACGATAAAATCGTTGTCGGACAGGTTTAACATCGCCTACATCAATATCGTGTTCAATCAAGTGTGTACGAGAAGGAGTATCTGAAAAAAGAACAGAAAATTCAGTCAGCATAGAATTTAACTCAGAACGTTGTTTGCAAGATAAATGTTTTACCCATCCTTCTAAATTAGCTAAGGTCTCAGAGTTTTTTAGGCGAGGTTGTAAAATGACATCATCAGGTGATTTCACATCCTGTTGCACGTCACCTATTTGACTCAAACTAGCTAACGCAACTGAGGAAGGAATGACTTCAGGAGCAGCATTACGAGAATAAAAGGGCTTTAACAAATTCACATGGCACAACTGGGTATGTTTCCTGCGCTCAGGGGTAGAAAGAATATAATTTTGATCAGACACTTTTCGAAGCACAGTGTAAGGTCCTAAAAACTTCGCACAGAAAGGAGAATCTGTTAACGGAAATAAGGCTAACACCTGATATCCTGGACTAAACATGCGAATCTCAGACTTGCGATCAAACCAGCCTTTCATCTTTTCCTGAGTTTTTTCCAACTTTTCTTTTGCCAATTCCCCAGCCAAAACTAAACGTCGACGAAACCCCTATATATACTGAATCAGACTCTGTGGTGGCTCCTCCGGTAAAGCAGCATTACTCAGTACCGCCAGGGGTCCCCGTACACAATGTCCAAAGACTAACTGATTGGGACTAAATCCCAAACTCTCCTGAATAAATCAAATCAAGTATATTTGTATAGCGCTTTTTACAATACAGATTGTATCAAAGCAGCTTCACAGTATTAAAATAAAATAATACAACAAAGTTTGTTTCTAGTGGAATTTATTGATTGATAGAATAAAATTAAATATCCCCAAAATATCCCCAACTGAGCAAGCCAAAGGCAACAGTGTGGCCAACAACAACCAAGGTAGACCTTCCTCCCAATCACCTTTTAACTCAGTGCAATATGCCCTCAACAAAGATTTTAACGTCTGGTGAAAACGTTCTAGGGCACCCTGACTTTCCGCATGGTACGCACTGGATTTGTTGTGTCTAATGCCAAGCTGCCGCAGAACCTCTTGAAACATGTTAGATGTAAAGTTTGTCCCCTGATCACTCTGAACAACTTTTGGAATTCCAAAAATAGAAATGAACTGGGACAAGGCTTTTACAACCGATCGTGTGGTGATTGAACGCAAAGGAAATGCAGCAGGATATCGAGTGCTCTGACACATCACTGTCAATAAGTAAACGCTACCAGACTTTGAAGGTGGTAAAGGCCCAACACAATCCACCAGAAGATGCTGAAAAGGCTGTTCCATAACAGGTATGGGATACAAAGGCACAGGTTTTATGGTCTGGTTTGGTTTTCCAGTCAGCTGACAGACCGAACAAGTCTTAATATACTGCCTTACATCACTCTTAACACGAGGCCAGTAAAAATACTGCAGCAAATGTTGGTAGGTCTTATTTACACCCAAATGACCAGACAACCCGCCATGAGCAGAATCCAACACAGCATTTCGCAAAGAAACAGGCACAACTACCTGTATAATTGGTTCAGTCAAACCTCCCTCTGAGTTAGAAGTCCATTTCCGCAATAGTACCCCATTTTCAATGAAGTACCCATTAACAGAACTCTCTGCTACATCAGGAGATAAAGCAGCATCAAACAGCAAGTTCAGAGATGAATCCTCTTTCTGAGCAGACACCCAGACCTGATGGGGAATAGAAGGCAAAGCAAGGAGACCAGGCACTACCCTCTTAGAGGTAAACAAATCCTTCACATCACTTAGTTTTGCATCGGCTGATTGTTTACGCATTGCACGCGTAAGTGCACAAGACACAAATACCTCTGGATACTGCTGGGAGATATCAGTGTCACCCAATGGAGCAGGACAAGTAGCAACCACAGGTGGAGGTGGAACATCACGCCATACACGGTCACCCGCCAGATTATTCCCCAAAATCACTGAAACTCCTTCCATTGGTAATGAAGGACGGACTCCCATCACCACTGCTCCATTTACTAAATCAGATTGGAGAAACATGTTATGTAGGGGTACAGACAATGTTTGCAAGCCAATGCCACGAATCAGCACACTGCTTCCTGTATTGGACTCCTGAGTAAAAGGAAGGACAGTTTGCAAAATGAATGATTCCGATGCACCCGTGTCTCTGAGAATCTTAATAGGAACCTTCTCAGTACTTCCAAGCAATGACACATAGCCTTCTGTAATGAAGGGAGCATATCCAACATCTCCAACATTGCAAGGTACCACTGGTTTCTCCAGATTCTGTAAAATATCAAAACAGTCAGAATTATTATCTGTCTGAACAGATGAAATAGCAAGAGCAGGCTTAGGTTCAGGTTTAACATGCATCAGTTTTCCTTTAAGTGCTAAACAATCCTTTTTCCAGTGTCCTTTTAAATGACAATAAACACACCGGTCATTTTTATCAGCGTAACTTTTAAAACTCCTCTCACTCTTATCAGACAATGTCACTAAAGCCACATTCTGAAAACGGGTTGTTTGGAGAGACTGCTTATGATTTATGGAGATTAAAAAAAAAGGAGTGAGTGGATTTTTATCACTGTAGGGTGGTTGTGTACACACACTGCCAACACACATTTATGTCCAAACACCATACAAAAGTGAATTTTGCATAATAGGTCCCCTTTAACTTTTTTTCTTTGGTGGTTAAACAGATCTCATACCTAGCGGCCACCTCCAACAACTGTTCTTTCGTTAGTTGATCAAACAATCCCTCACTAGGAGACTCAAAAAATACATCTAAAACAGAAGCCATTATCTATTTTCTATTCAGCAGAACCAGTGGCGGCTGGTGCTAAAAAAATTTGGGGGGGCACAACAAACTGAATTTTTAATTCAGGACTGAATGTAGGCTTATTGTTAAATAACAATTTAACAGTGATAATAATGTGCTATCATTAGCCTAAAGTTAAGCTAAAACTTCAGCCGGTAGGGTTAGGAAATAGCCAATTGCCAAATAAATCTGAATTTTTGGGCTAAATGGCGATGTATGGTATAATCTGAGTATTTAATTATTATTTTTCTATTTGAATAAAAAAAAACCTGTATTTTAAAATGTAAAGTTTAATATCCTGATCAATATTGTCCTACAAACAATGTTCATATTGAAGGTTATAAAAACAAACATAGTGTAACCGTGCTGTCTATCTGCAGTCTATCCAAAAAAGGGGTCAAATCACATTACATTCTAACATTGCAACATTACAATCTAAAAACAAAATAATGCTTTTTAAAGAAGTAGTTACATTTACTAAACTTAAAAAAAAAAAAAAAAAAGCTAATATCATAAAAATACACATGTAGGTTTGAAATTCTCTAGCACATTTATGTTCACCAACAACAACAAATATTCAACAACAAATGTTTTAGCTAAATATATTTATAATTTAGTGCTAATGTATATTTTAGTCAGAATAATTGCGCTCCTATTCTATTGCGCTCTGTCTGTTCGGCGCGCATGCACGCGGCGGCGCTCGTTCACGGAAGTTTAGCTTGCAGAAAGCGCGTTCACTCATGACAGAAAACTGGACTTTCTATCATTTACAGATGGAGAATATGTCCGTGAAATGTAAGTTATGCACTGAGGAAATTATTGGATGTCACTTCAGCTTATGGCTAAATACTATTAGAGGTATATTTGTTTCCACCAATCGCTGCACAAGTTAAGGTTACGTATGATGACGTAAACACGTTAGTGCGAGCCCTCCCGGAACCCATAGAGAATGCATTGCAGTGCCTGCAGTTCGAAAAAAAAAATCTTTGAATGTAAGTCTATGGGAACACTCTGGGCGATTCTCAGCCAGAGTGAAATCGGCCAAAAAGAGGCGGTACTCCACAGAACGTGACTCGGCGCTGATTGGACTATATCCAGAGGCAGAACAACAGTGAGTGACTGCTAGCGTAACTCTGGGGTTGAATGAGATAGTGATTGAAAAAGTCCCTTTCACACTTTGGTGGTGCGTCGCCCGATCGCCCTAATGAAGAAACCGCCGCTGAGCAGAACTCGTAACCGATTGCTTTAATTTACAAGCACCAACAAGTGATTATTCCCCCTACTCTCTCTCCTCCCCCCTAAAATAACTCAACCCTAGTCTTCATGCCTCCACCAAGAGTCGAGTATTTTTAAGCACTCAAATACCGTCAGATGTATAAACTCACGGACAAACCAGTGAGACATACAAAAGCGGTAGCGCTCTCAACTCAGCGTCAGCACAAAAACAACAAACTAAAATAAAAAAAGATCAACGCAGTGCATTGCTAAACCTAACGGGGAACATCACCATTAGTATAACAAAATACAGAGTTCGCTGACAAATTACCTTTCAGCAATATTAGCTCACCGAGTAGAGTACACATACACAACAAAATCCTGCCAGAGCTAACGTTACACTGTATAGCCTACTACCAGAGAGAAAAAAACGTTTTTACAAGGGGAACTCTTAAGAGAAATCAATACACTTACCATATGTAATACGGTCTATTTCGGTTACCACTTATTTTCTCTTCAGTTGAGAACAAGGAAGAAAATCCACCGTTTTAAAGACACCGAAACCTCTCGCGCACATTTCCCAGTAACAAACAAAACACCCACTGTTTGTTAGCGCTAGCACGCCAAGCAACACGCAGGTGAATCGAATACCCGTCAAATACGCTCCGGCTATACATACACACAAGCGCTAGCGAAAATTTTACAAGTAATACGTTTTTTCCTTGTTCTTATCAACAGAAGCTGGACCTTCCAAATTCTATCAAACATTTGAGGACGAGCCCCCAATTGTTACATTCCGGCTCAAGGAAGTAACAAAATAAAGGGATCAGAGATCAAAAATGAATTAGACAAAATATTTATTTACGTCTAGGGATTACATAATAAAGAAAATAGATGTTCAACAGAAAATAAGCAAACAATAAAGAGAAAAACAATATGAAGGTCCAGCTCCTGAGCACAACTGCAGGATAGGGGTCAGCACTCCCTCCCACAAAGGACAGATACTGCTTTCCAAATTCAACACAGGTGTGGATCCTTATCTGGCAACCTATAAGAAAAAGAGAAAACAACAGAACAAACCCAAAACAAAACTGAGCCGTAACACCTATACCCACTAAACTACTGAAGGAAGTGTTACCTGTAGTGGAAGAGCCTCTCCTCAACATTATTAACTCATCTTTATCTTTAGGTCATGTTCCAATAACATTTAAAATGGCAGTTATAAAACCTCTCATTAAGAAACCACAATTAGATCATAATAATCTAGCAAATTATAGACCCATTTCAAATCTTCCTTTTATGTCTAAAATACTAGAAAAAGTTGTGTCTGCCCAACTGGGCTCTTTCTTGCAAGAAAATGACATCTATGAAAAGTTTCAGTCTGGATTCAGACCGCATCATAGCACTGAAACTGCGCTCGTTAAAATCACAAATGATTTACTCTTAGCTTCTGACCAAGGCTGTATCTCAATACTAGTTTTACTTGATCTAAGTGCTGCGTTCGATACTATAGATCACACAATACTCTTAGATCGACTACAAAATTATACTGGTGTTCAAGGACAAGCATTAAGCTGGTTCAGATCATACTTATCAGATCGCTACCATTTTGTCTATTTAAATGGAGAAAAATCGATCATAATTCCAGTAAACTATGGAGTGCCGCAGGGATCTGTGTTAGGCCCTCTATTATTCTCAATATATATGATACCACTTGAAAATATTATAAGGAAACATGGAATTAGTTTCCATTGTTATGCTGATGACACTCAAATATATATTTCATCACGGCCGGATGAAAACGCTAAATTATCCAAATTGACAGAGTGTGTTAAAGATATAAAAGATTGGATGATGCGCAATTTTCTTTTATTAAATCCAGACAAGACAGAGGTAATACTTATCGGTTCAAAAAATCTCCCACAAAATCTCCCACAAAACCTCTCACAATACAACTTTAACATAGTAGGATGTCCTGTTACTTTATCCTCTACAGTAAAAGACCTGGGTGTTATACTTGACTGCAACCTGTCTTTTGAAAATCATATTTCATATGTTACAAAAACAGCCTTTGTCCACCTTAGAAACATTGCTAAGCTACGTAATATGCTATCAGTTTCTGATGCAGAAAAGTTAGTTCATGCATTGATGACCTCGAGACTAGATTACTGTAATGCTTTATTAGCCGGTTGTCCTGCATCCTCAATAAACAAGCTACAGTTAGTCCAAAATTTGACCATATAACACCAATTTTATCATCACTACATTGGTTACCTATAAAGTTCCGTATTAATTACAAGGTATTGCTACTGACTTTGTTGAAGATTTTATTATTTAGAAAATAAGTAATTTAACTGTATTTGTGTACACTATTATCTCCTTTCTGTGTGTCTTTTGATTGACTTTGAATTGACTTTAGCAGCCTGAGAGCTGTGCTGTTGCAGCAGAGAATTCTATTTCAGTAATGTCACATGGTACAAAACTATTTCTCAAAAATACCTATAGAATGTATTACCATCATGTATTACCATCTTTGGAGCAAAGAGAAGGTATATACGTTAGAGCTGGACACTGCTTGGGAGCGTCTTTCTGCAGAAGGGCAGAGTGTGCTTGTGAAATAAAGTCTAATATTTCTGGCATCTGAGATCTTTGAGAAGTCAGGGTTAGGGTTAGGGTTAGGTTAGGCTTTGAGGATATTACAACGACTCCCCCCCACTTAAACATTTGCTTAAGAAGGTTTGGAATAGGGAGACCGAGGAAGTGCACGGGCCTACGCATGTTTGACTATTACCCTTACCTGTGGGTGACACCTGTTTGGGCGTCCTATTAGCTTGTTTGGGCGTAAGGCCTTTTGATTAAGGGGGTGTTTTGTAGTTATAGGTTTGATTTAAATTCTTTTTTTTCTTTTTATCCTCCGTAAATCTAATAGTTTTCGTTAGAGGTTCATAATTTGTGTTCAATTCCTAGTCTCCCAAAACAGGTAGTGTGAGAGAAATATTTGAGACATTTCTTCAGTGGTGTACCTCAGGATCCTCAAGTGTTTCGGCACCTTAGACAACCAGACACTCTCCTCTGAGGCGGCCCGCTTGGGGTGATCAATTCCCAGCGAATGTCTCATAGCCAATTCCTAATATGGGTGTAAACAGAATCTCAATTGAATGCTGTTGGATTCTGCATCCTGACTAAGAGATTTTTTCACGATTCTTTTGGTATCAGTGTGTCTGGGGTGTTGAAGTGCCAATGTGCTGTTGTATGAGTGGCCTAGATAGCCATACAAAACTGGGCATCCATTTAAGACCCGTTTGCCCTAGGTCACCCTCCCTGTGTGCAAGCCCGAAGGTACAGGGGGGCTGGATACTTACCACTCTCCCAAGTGACCCTTTGTTGTCACCGTGAGGTTGCCCAGGTCACCCGAAAAGAGTCTGCAGTCTATTAGTCTCATCTTGGGGCATACTCTGCGTACAGAGCCTGAGATCGTTGGATCCCCGGGAACCCGCCGTAGGCAGACCCCCCGAAATCCTCAGATCCCCTCGCCCAAGTCAGTTGAACCTCTAACCGGTTCCAGATTTCTCTGGCTGACTTTGGTTTGGGGCCTTCCCCGGCTAGGCCAGAGAGCGGGCTCCCCCAAGGTCTCCCAGCATCCAGGCGAACCCGGAGTACCAAGGAACCCTGAGCAAGCCCTTTGCCCAAATCAGTCGGATCCGGAGACCCGGCCGATTTTGCCCGGAGTACCCCGATCTCCCCAAGAAGTCCCCTGGGCAAAGGGCACGCGTTCCCGCCTGACCAGAGACCCTAGGAACCCCCAACGAGAGTCGGAAATACCCTATCAGAGTCCACTGGCCCCCACAATGCGGCCCCCGACCAAGCATGGAAACGATTCCCTCCGCAACCCATGCCATCTGTCGGAGCCCCCACCTAAGGACCAGCGTAACCCCTCGGAGGCACCCTAGTGCGCACCCAACGGCCCCAGGCCGCAAACGGGCCCCGGACAAGTCCGGTGCCCATTCGCAACCCGGGGGCCCCGGAAGCCCACCGTGGCATCCCCCAGAGCCCCCCTTAGCCTCCCGAGGTCCCGGGTATGAGAGGAGCCCGAAACTATCGTTGGCCCCCCCTAGTCAATACACGAGACCCGACATGGAAGCCAGAGAGGCCCCTGCGGGCATTCCTAGGACCCCCCGTCCACCATGTTAAATGGGCGGTTTTTTAAGGGCCTAGGTCGAGGTTCCGGTTGGCGGATGCACCAGGTGGTACATCAAGCTTCTACCAACCTTCCCCCCTAGAGTGAAATGCAAGAACCAAACCGACGTTATCCTTACCAAGGACGACCGCTGGGAGCATCCACCCTGAAGGATTCTATGGCTCTCCTGTGGGTATATATTAAACGGTCTAGTGATTATGATGACGGTAAGTTTTATTAAAATATTAATTTTCATGTTTAGTCCCTTGAAACTGACTCGGGGTGACCTTATGTTACTGTATTCATGTAAAAAAAATTTTTTGCGCGTTTGGGGTGTACATTTTCATCACAAAATTGTCCTAAATTGGCTTCTTTTTCCTAATTGCTCCTTAATTGGTTGTTCTGTAATCTGATTGGCTAACGACCCCTATTAGGGACTATTTGACTTATTATAGTTATATTGGATTGATTAATTGCAAGGTTTCTTTTATTTTTTAATTTCTTGAGAGATGTGATAGGCTTCTGGTGGTTTCTGATGGTTCATGGTTGGTTTTAGATGATTTTCCTGGTGGTTTTTGGTGGTTTCTGGTAGTTTTATGTGGTTTTTGGTGGTTTTTGATGGTTTTGGTAACTGTTAATGATTTTTTAGGAAGAGTTGATGGTTTTTGTGTGTGTTTTTGGCGGTTTTTGATGTTCTTTTCTTGTTGGGTTTGAGTGGTTTGTGGTGGTTTTTGGTGGTTCTGGAGGTTTTTTGATAGTTTTTGGTGGTTTTGGGTGGTTTTGAGTGGTTGTTGATAGTTTCTGGTGGTTTTTGGGGGGGGGGGGGGGGGGGGGGGTTTCGGTGGGCTTTGATGGTTTTCGGTGGTTTTAAATGGTTCCTGGTGGTTTTTGGGCGGTTTTTGGTGGTTTTGAGTGGTTTTTGATGGTTTTTGGTGGTTTTTGATGGTTTTTGGTGGATTTTGGTGGTTTTTTGATGGTTTTTGGTGGTTTTGAGTGGTTTTTGATAGTTTATGGTGTTTTTTTGGTGTTTTTTTGGGTGGTTTGTGGTGGTTTTTGATGGTTTTTGGTGGTTTTGAGTGGTTGTTGATAGTTTCTGGTGGTTTTTTTTGGTTTCTGGTGGGCTTTGATGGTTTTCGGTGGTTTTTAATGGTTCCTGGACGGTTTTTGGTGGTTTTGAATGGTTTTTTGATGGTTTTAGGTGTTTTTTTATGGTTTTTGGTGTATTTTGGTGGTTTTTTGATGGTTTTTGATGGTTTTTGGTGGTTTTGAATGGTTGTTGATAGTTTCTGGTGTTTTTTTTGGTTTCTGGTGGGCTTTGATGGTTTTCAGTGGTTTTTAATGGTTCCTGGTGGTTTTTGGGTGGTTTTTGGTGGTTTTGAGTGTTTTTTTGATGGTTTTAGGTGGTTTTTTTATGGTTTTTGGTGTATTTTAGTGGTTTTTTGATGGTTTTTGGTGGTTTTGAGTGGTTTTTGATAGTTTCTGGTGGTTTTTTGTTGGTTTTTGGTGGATTTTGTTGGTTTTTGCTGGTTTTGGCTGGTTTTGGTGGTTTTGGGTGTTTTTTGATGGTTTTCTGGTGGTTTTGAGTGGTTTTTGGTGGTTTTTTTTGGTGGTTTTTGCTGATTTTGGCTGGTGTTAGTGGTTTTTCGGAGGTTTTTGGTGGGTATTGAGTGGTTTTTGATAGTTTCTGAAGGTTTTTTGATGATTTTCGGTGGGTTTTGATGTTTTTTGGTGGTTTTTAATGGTTCTTGGTGGTTTTTGATGGTTCTTGGTGGTTTTTGGGCGGTATTTGGTGGTTTTGAGTGGATTTTGCTGGTTTTAGCTGGTTTTGGTGGTTTTTGCTGGTTTTTGATGGTTTTCTGGTGGTTTTGAGTGGTTTTTGGTGTTTTTTTGTTTTTTTGTTTTTTTGTTTTTTTTGCTGATTTTGGCTGGTTTTAGTGGTTTTTCGGAGGTTTTTGGTGGGTATTGAGTGGTTTTTGATAGTTTCTGGTGGTTTTTTGATGATTTCCGGTGGGTTTTGATGGTTTTTGATGGTTTTTAATGGTTCTTGGTGGTTTTTGATGGTTCTTGGTGGTTTTTGGGCGGTATTTGGTGGTTTTGAGTGGTTTTTGATGGTTTTTGGTGGGTTTTTTTGGGGTGGTTTTTTTGAGGTTTTTTTTGAGTTTTTTTTGGCGGATTTTGGTGTTTTTTGATGGTTTAGAGCTGGAGTAGGTATAGCCATAGTTAGGGTTAAATAGGTAGGTTTTAGGTCCAGAATGGTTATAGCCGTATAAATAACCGATGGATAGGTTTCAGGGTTAGGGTGGATGTAGCCCCGGGGGTATCAATGGGTAGGTATATGGGTGGGTTTTAGTGTTAGAGTGGGTGTGGGTATAGGAATTAAGGTTAGGTTAGGCTTAGAGTGGGTGTAGCCACAGAAATTACTAGTGAGTAGGTTTGGGGGAGGAGTAGATATCACCATAGGGAGTGTAAGAGGGTAGGTTTTAGGTCCAGGGTGGATGTAGCCCCAGGGGAACCAGTGGGTGGATAAATGGGTAGGTTTAGGGTAGAGTAAGTGTGGATATAGGGATTTACTAATGGGTAGGATTTAGGGCTGGAGTGGGTGTTGGTATAGAAAATTATTAACGGGTAGGTTTTTAGGGTTAGTGGGTGTAGCCACAAAAATTACTAATGGGTAGGTTTAGGGCTGGAAGGGGTGTGGTTATAGGGTTTACCAATGGGTAGGTTTAGGATAGGAATAGATATAGCCATATGGAGTTTAAGAGGGTAGGTTTTAGATCCAGGGTGGATGTAGCCTCAGGGGTATCAGTGGGTAGATAAATGGGTAGGTTTAGGGTAGAGTAAGTGTGGGTATAGGGATTTACTAATGGGTAGGTTTTAGGGCTGGAGTGGGTGTTGGTATAGAAATATATTAACGGGTAGGTTTTAGGGTTAGAGTGGGTGTAGCCACAAAAATTACTAATGGGTAGGTTTTAGGGGTAGGGTTAGGGCTGGAAGGGTTAGGGTTAGGTTAGGTAGGGAGGTAAAAACGACTTTCACCCTCATTAGTAACCACCCTCATTTGCATAAAGGGCATCTGATTGGCCGAATCTTAACTGTCCATATATCTGCAACGGTGTGTTTTATCTGTACGAAACTTGGTTTATATAGTAATTGATGTATGGCTAGTCGACTGGTGGTGGTTTGGTGCGCCTCTAGCGCCACCAGGTGTGTAGACACGGTACTGCACTTTATTTTTTAGATTTGTTTTTTTTTAACAGGGGTCTATTTTATAAATTGCTGTTGTATCTAGGGTTATTTTATATAGGGGTGGTCTATCCTGGTATATTTTGGGTAGGGTTTGTTTAGGTCCCGCCAGTGGTCAGTGTTTTTTGGTTTTGTTTTCTGTTTTTTTGTGCAGGTGGTGGGTAGGGTTAGCTGGTTAGGTGAGGTAGCGTGCCAGGCCTTTGGCCTTTGACCCTGCATCCATGCAGACGCCCTGACGCAAACTGAACTTGAGTTTTCCCCCAGCTGTTCACCTGTCAATGCAAAATGGTTGCATTTGCCGTGCATATCAGCACGAGTGCTGAAACAGCACCAATGCTGACAGGTAAGTGTCTATTTCTATAGATAGATTGATGGATGGAGTGATGGATGGATGGATGGATGGATGGATGGATGGATGGATGGATGGATGGATGGATGGATGGATAGATAGGTACATGAGTTTAAACAACTTTTTGTTAAAAAAAATGTTTTTGTTAAAAAAAATGTTTTTGTTTGAAAAAGTGAATGTTTTTTAGGCCTGTGTTACATTGATGGATGGAGTGATGGAGTGATGGATGGATGGATGGATAGATAGATGAATAGATGAATATATAGATACATGAGTTTAAACCACTTTTTGTTAAAAAAAATATGTTTTTGTTTGAAAAAGTGAATGTTTTTAGGCCTGTGTTATACATGGATGGATGGAGTGATGGAGTGATGGATGGATGGATGGATGGATGGATGGATAGATAAATAGATAGATAGATGAATAGATGAATATATAGATACATGAGTTTAAACCACTTTTTGTTAAAAAAAAAAAGTTTTTGTTTGAAAAAGTGAATGTTTTTAGGCCTGTGTTATACATGGATGGATGGAGTGATGGAGTGATGGAGTGATGGAGTGATGGATGGATGGATGGATAGATAGATGGATAGATGGATAGATGGATAGATGAGTTTGATCGACTGTTTGTTCATATTTTTTTATTGTTTTGTGTTAAATATTGAAAGTAGTCTTTGGCCTAATGGTTAGTTTGGGTTTAGGGTTAGTTTGGGGCTATGGTTAGGTTAGGGTTAAAATGGCATATAGGTAGGGAGGTAAAAACGACTTTCACCCTCATTAGTAACCACCCTCATTTGCATAAAGGGCATCTGATTGGCCGAATCTTAACTGTCCATATATCTGCAACGGTGTGTTTTATCTGTACGAAACTTGGTTTATATAGTAATTGATGTATGGCTAGTCGACTGGTGGTGGTTTGGTGCGCCTCTAGCGCCACCAGGTGTGTAGACACGGTACTGCACTTTATTTTTTAGATTTGTTTTTTTTTAACAGGGGTCTATTTTATAAATTGCTGTTGTATCTAGGGTTATTTTATATAGGGGTGGTCTATCCTGGTATATTTTGGGTAGGGTTTGTTTAGGTCCCGCCAGTGGTCAGTGTTTTTTGGTTTTGTTTTCTGTTTTTTTGTGCAGGTGGTGGGTAGGGTTAGCTGGTTAGGTGAGGTAGCGTGCCAGGCCTTTGGCCTTTGACCCTGCATCCATGCAGACGCCCTGACGCAAACTGAACTTGAGTTTTCCCCCAGCTGTTCACCTGTCAATGCAAAATGGTTGCATTTGCCGTGCATATCAGCACGAGTGCTGAAACAGCACCAATGCTGACAGGTAAGTGTCTATTTCTATAGATAGATTGATGGATGGAGTGATGGATGGATGGATGGATGGATGGATGGATGGATGGATGGATGGATGGATGGATAGATAGGTACATGAGTTTAAACAACTTTTTGTTAAAAAAAATGTTTTTGTTAAAAAAAATGTTTTTGTTTGAAAAAGTGAATGTTTTTTAGGCCTGTGTTACATTGATGGATGGAGTGATGGAGTGATGGATGGATGGATGGATAGATAGATGAATAGATGAATATATAGATACATGAGTTTAAACCACTTTTTGTTAAAAAAAATATGTTTTTGTTTGAAAAAGTGAATGTTTTTAGGCCTGTGTTATACATGGATGGATGGAGTGATGGAGTGATGGATGGATGGATGGATGGATGGATGGATGGATAGATAAATAGATAGATAGATGAATAGATGAATATATAGATACATGAGTTTAAACCACTTTTTGTTAAAAAAAAAAAGTTTTTGTTTGAAAAAGTGAATGTTTTTAGGCCTGTGTTATACATGGATGGATGGAGTGATGGAGTGATGGAGTGATGGAGTGATGGATGGATGGATGGATAGATAGATGGATAGATGGATAGATGGATAGATGAGTTTGATCGACTGTTTGTTCATATTTTTTTATTGTTTTGTGTTAAATATTGAAAGTAGTCTTTGGCCTAATGGTTAGTTTGGGTTTAGGGTTAGTTTGGGGCTATGGTTAGGTTAGGGTTAAAATGGCATGGGTTAGGGTTAGGGTTAGGGTTAGGGTTAGGGTTAGGGTTAGGTAGGGAGGTAAAAACGACTTTCACCCTCATTAGTAACCACCCTCATTTGCATAAAGGGCATCTGATTGGCCGAATCTTAACTGTCCATATATCTGCAACGGTGTGTTTTATCTGTACGAAACTTGGTTTATATAGTAATTGATGTATGGCTAGTCGACTGGTGGTGGTTTGGTGCGCCTCTAGCGCCACCAGGTGTGTAGACACGGTACTGCACTTTATTTTTTAGATTTGTTTTTTTTTAACAGGGGTCTATTTTATAAATTGCTGTTGTATCTAGGGTTATTTTATATAGGGGTGGTCTATCCTGGTATATTTTGGGTAGGGTTTGTTTAGGTCCCGCCAGTGGTCAGTGTTTTTTGGTTTTGTTTTCTGTTTTTTTGTGCAGGTGGTGGGTAGGTTTAGCTGGTTAGGTGAGGTAGCGTGCCAGGCCTTTGGCCTTTGACCCTGCATCCATGCAGACGCCCTGACGCAAACTGAACTTGAGTTTTCCCCCAGCTGTTCACCTGTCAATGCAAAATGGTTGCATTTGCCGTGCATATCAGCACGAGTGCTGAAACAGCACCAATGCTGACAGGTAAGTGTCTATTTCTATAGATAGATTGATGGATGGAGTGATGGATGGATGGATGGATGGATGGATGGATGGATGGATGGATGGATGGATGGATGGATGGATGGATGGATAGATAGGTACATGAGTTTAAACAACTTTTTGTTAAAAAAAATGTTTTTGTTAAAAAAAATGTTTTTGTTTGAAAAAGTGAATGTTTTTTAGGCCTGTGTTACATTGATGGATGGAGTGATGGAGTGATGGATGGATGGATGGATAGATAGATGAATAGATGAATATATAGATACATGAGTTTAAACCACTTTTTGTTAAAAAAAATATGTTTTTGTTTGAAAAAGTGAATGTTTTTAGGCCTGTGTTATACATGGATGGATGGAGTGATGGAGTGATGGATGGATGGATGGATGGATGGATGGATAGATAAATAGATAGATAGATGAATAGATGAATATATAGATACATGAGTTTAAACCACTTTTTGTTAAAAAAAAAAAGTTTTTGTTTGAAAAAGTGAATGTTTTTAGGCCTGTGTTATACATGGATGGATGGAGTGATGGAGTGATGGAGTGATGGAGTGATGGATGGATGGATGGATAGATAGATGGATAGATGGATAGATGGATAGATGAGTTTGATCGACTGTTTGTTCATATTTTTTTATTGTTTTGTGTTAAATATTGAAAGTAGTCTTTGGCCTAATGGTTAGTTTGGGTTTAGGGTTAGTTTGGGGCTATGGTTAGGTTAGGGTTAAAATGGCATATAGGGTAGGGAGGTAAAAACGACTTTCACCCTCATTAGTAACCACCCTCATTTGCATAAAGGGCATCTGATTGGCCGAATCTTAACTGTCCATATATCTGCAACGGTGTGTTTTATCTGTACGAAACTTGGTTTATATAGTAATTGATGTATGGCTAGTCGACTGGTGGTGGTTTGGTGCGCCTCTAGCGCCACCAGGTGTGTAGACACGGTACTGCACTTTATTTTTTAGATTTGTTTTTTTTTAACAGGGGTCTATTTTATAAATTGCTGTTGTATCTAGGGTTATTTTATATAGGGGTGGTCTATCCTGGTATATTTTGGGTAGGGTTTGTTTAGGTCCCGCCAGTGGTCAGTGTTTTTTGGTTTTGTTTTCTGTTTTTTTGTGCAGGTGGTGGGTAGGTTTAGCTGGTTAGGTGAGGTAGCGTGCCAGGCCTTTGGCCTTTGACCCTGCATCCATGCAGACGCCCTGACGCAAACTGAACTTGAGTTTTCCCCCAGCTGTTCACCTGTCAATGCAAAATGGTTGCATTTGCCGTGCATATCAGCACGAGTGCTGAAACAGCACCAATGCTGACAGGTAAGTGTCTATTTCTATAGATAGATTGATGGATGGAGTGATGGATGGATGGATGGATGGATGGATGGATGGATGGATGGATGGATGGATGGATGGATGGATAGATAGGTACATGAGTTTAAACAACTTTTTGTTAAAAAAAATGTTTTTGTTAAAAAAAATGTTTTTGTTTGAAAAAGTGAATGTTTTTTAGGCCTGTGTTACATTGATGGATGGAGTGATGGAGTGATGGATGGATGGATGGATAGATAGATGAATAGATGAATATATAGATACATGAGTTTAAACCACTTTTTGTTAAAAAAAATATGTTTTTGTTTGAAAAAGTGAATGTTTTTAGGCCTGTGTTATACATGGATGGATGGAGTGATGGAGTGATGGATGGATGGATGGATGGATGGATGGATAGATAAATAGATAGATAGATGAATAGATGAATATATAGATACATGAGTTTAAACCACTTTTTGTTAAAAAAAAAAAGTTTTTGTTTGAAAAAGTGAATGTTTTTAGGCCTGTGTTATACATGGATGGATGGAGTGATGGAGTGATGGAGTGATGGAGTGATGGATGGATGGATGGATAGATAGATGGATAGATGGATAGATGGATAGATGAGTTTGATCGACTGTTTGTTCATATTTTTTTATTGTTTTGTGTTAAATATTGAAAGTAGTCTTTGGCCTAATGGTTAGTTTGGGTTTAGGGTTAGTTTGGGGCTATGGTTAGGTTAGGGTTAAAATGGCATATAGGTAGGGAGGTAAAAACGACTTTCACCCTCATTAGTAACCACCCTCATTTGCATAAAGGGCATCTGATTGGCCGAATCTTAACTGTCCATATATCTGCAACGGTGTGTTTTATCTGTACGAAACTTGGTTTATATAGTAATTGATGTATGGCTAGTCGACTGGTGGTGGTTTGGTGCGCCTCTAGCGCCACCAGGTGTGTAGACACGGTACTGCACTTTATTTTTTAGATTTGTTTTTTTTTAACAGGGGTCTATTTTATAAATTGCTGTTGTATCTAGGGTTATTTTATATAGGGGTGGTCTATCCTGGTATATTTTGGGTAGGGTTTGTTTAGGTCCCGCCAGTGGTCAGTGTTTTTTGGTTTTGTTTTCTGTTTTTTTGTGCAGGTGGTGGGTAGGTTTAGCTGGTTAGGTGAGGTAGCGTGCCAGGCCTTTGGCCTTTGACCCTGCATCCATGCAGACGCCCTGACGCAAACTGAACTTGAGTTTTCCCCCAGCTGTTCACCTGTCAATGCAAAATGGTTGCATTTGCCGTGCATATCAGCACGAGTGCTGAAACAGCACCAATGCTGACAGGTAAGTGTCTATTTCTATAGATAGATTGATGGATGGAGTGATGGATGGATGGATGGATGGATGGATGGATGGATGGATGGATGGATGGATGGATGGATGGATAGATAGGTACATGAGTTTAAACAACTTTTTGTTAAAAAAAATGTTTTTGTTAAAAAAAATGTTTTTGTTTGAAAAAGTGAATGTTTTTTAGGCCTGTGTTACATTGATGGATGGAGTGATGGAGTGATGGATGGATGGATGGATAGATAGATGAATAGATGAATATATAGATACATGAGTTTAAACCACTTTTTGTTAAAAAAAATATGTTTTTGTTTGAAAAAGTGAATGTTTTTAGGCCTGTGTTATACATGGATGGATGGAGTGATGGAGTGATGGATGGATGGATGGATGGATGGATGGATAGATAAATAGATAGATAGATGAATAGATGAATATATAGATACATGAGTTTAAACCACTTTTTGTTAAAAAAAAAAAGTTTTTGTTTGAAAAAGTGAATGTTTTTAGGCCTGTGTTATACATGGATGGATGGAGTGATGGAGTGATGGAGTGATGGAGTGATGGATGGATGGATGGATAGATAGATGGATAGATGGATAGATGGATAGATGAGTTTGATCGACTGTTTGTTCATATTTTTTTATTGTTTTGTGTTAAATATTGAAAGTAGTCTTTGGCCTAATGGTTAGTTTGGGTTTAGGGTTAGTTTGGGGCTATGGTTAGGTTAGGGTTAAAATGGCATATAGGTAGGGAGGTAAAAACGACTTTCACCCTCATTAGTAACCACCCTCATTTGCATAAAGGGCATCTGATTGGCCGAATCTTAACTGTCCATATATCTGCAACGGTGTGTTTTATCTGTACGAAACTTGGTTTATATAGTAATTGATGTATGGCTAGTCGACTGGTGGTGGTTTGGTGCGCCTCTAGCGCCACCAGGTGTGTAGACACGGTACTGCACTTTATTTTTTAGATTTGTTTTTTTTTAACAGGGGTCTATTTTATAAATTGCTGTTGTATCTAGGGTTATTTTATATAGGGGTGGTCTATCCTGGTATATTTTGGGTAGGGTTTGTTTAGGTCCCGCCAGTGGTCAGTGTTTTTTGGTTTTGTTTTCTGTTTTTTTGTGCAGGTGGTGGGTAGGTTTAGCTGGTTAGGTGAGGTAGCGTGCCAGGCCTTTGGCCTTTGACCCTGCATCCATGCAGACGCCCTGACGCAAACTGAACTTGAGTTTTCCCCCAGCTGTTCACCTGTCAATGCAAAATGGTTGCATTTGCCGTGCATATCAGCACGAGTGCTGAAACAGCACCAATGCTGACAGGTAAGTGTCTATTTCTATAGATAGATTGATGGATGGAGTGATGGATGGATGGATGGATGGATGGATGGATGGATGGATGGATGGATGGATGGATGGATGGATAGATAGGTACATGAGTTTAAACAACTTTTTGTTAAAAAAAATGTTTTTGTTAAAAAAAATGTTTTTGTTTGAAAAAGTGAATGTTTTTTAGGCCTGTGTTACATTGATGGATGGAGTGATGGAGTGATGGATGGATGGATGGATAGATAGATGAATAGATGAATATATAGATACATGAGTTTAAACCACTTTTTGTTAAAAAAAATATGTTTTTGTTTGAAAAAGTGAATGTTTTTAGGCCTGTGTTATACATGGATGGATGGAGTGATGGAGTGATGGATGGATGGATGGATGGATGGATGGATAGATAAATAGATAGATAGATGAATAGATGAATATATAGATACATGAGTTTAAACCACTTTTTGTTAAAAAAAAAAAGTTTTTGTTTGAAAAAGTGAATGTTTTTAGGCCTGTGTTATACATGGATGGATGGAGTGATGGAGTGATGGAGTGATGGAGTGATGGATGGATGGATGGATAGATAGATGGATAGATGGATAGATGGATAGATGAGTTTGATCGACTGTTTGTTCATATTTTTTTATTGTTTTGTGTTAAATATTGAAAGTAGTCTTTGGCCTAATGGTTAGTTTGGGTTTAGGGTTAGTTTGGGGCTATGGTTAGGTTAGGGTTAAAATGGCATATAGGTAGGGAGGTAAAAACGACTTTCACCCTCATTAGTAACCACCCTCATTTGCATAAAGGGCATCTGATTGGCCGAATCTTAACTGTCCATATATCTGCAACGGTGTGTTTTATCTGTACGAAACTTGGTTTATATAGTAATTGATGTATGGCTAGTCGACTGGTGGTGGTTTGGTGCGCCTCTAGCGCCACCAGGTGTGTAGACACGGTACTGCACTTTATTTTTTAGATTTGTTTTTTTTTAACAGGGGTCTATTTTATAAATTGCTGTTGTATCTAGGGTTATTTTATATAGGGGTGGTCTATCCTGGTATATTTTGGGTAGGGTTTGTTTAGGTCCCGCCAGTGGTCAGTGTTTTTTGGTTTTGTTTTCTGTTTTTTTGTGCAGGTGGTGGGTAGGTTTAGCTGGTTAGGTGAGGTAGCGTGCCAGGCCTTTGGCCTTTGACCCTGCATCCATGCAGACGCCCTGACGCAAACTGAACTTGAGTTTTCCCCCAGCTGTTCACCTGTCAATGCAAAATGGTTGCATTTGCCGTGCATATCAGCACGAGTGCTGAAACAGCACCAATGCTGACAGGTAAGTGTCTATTTCTATAGATAGATTGATGGATGGAGTGATGGATGGATGGATGGATGGATGGATGGATGGATGGATGGATGGATGGATGGATGGATAGATAGGTACATGAGTTTAAACAACTTTTTGTTAAAAAAAATGTTTTTGTTAAAAAAAATGTTTTTGTTTGAAAAAGTGAATGTTTTTTAGGCCTGTGTTACATTGATGGATGGAGTGATGGAGTGATGGATGGATGGATGGATAGATAGATGAATAGATGAATATATAGATACATGAGTTTAAACCACTTTTTGTTAAAAAAAATATGTTTTTGTTTGAAAAAGTGAATGTTTTTAGGCCTGTGTTATACATGGATGGATGGAGTGATGGAGTGATGGATGGATGGATGGATGGATGGATGGATAGATAAATAGATAGATAGATGAATAGATGAATATATAGATACATGAGTTTAAACCACTTTTTGTTAAAAAAAAAAAGTTTTTGTTTGAAAAAGTGAATGTTTTTAGGCCTGTGTTATACATGGATGGATGGAGTGATGGAGTGATGGAGTGATGGAGTGATGGATGGATGGATGGATAGATAGATGGATAGATGGATAGATGGATAGATGAGTTTGATCGACTGTTTGTTCATATTTTTTTATTGTTTTGTGTTAAATATTGAAAGTAGTCTTTGGCCTAATGGTTAGTTTGGGTTTAGGGTTAGTTTGGGGCTATGGTTAGGTTAGGGTTAAAATGGCATATAGGTAGGGAGGTAAAAACGACTTTCACCCTCATTAGTAACCACCCTCATTTGCATAAAGGGCATCTGATTGGCCGAATCTTAACTGTCCATATATCTGCAACGGTGTGTTTTATCTGTACGAAACTTGGTTTATATAGTAATTGATGTATGGCTAGTCGACTGGTGGTGGTTTGGTGCGCCTCTAGCGCCACCAGGTGTGTAGACACGGTACTGCACTTTATTTTTTAGATTTGTTTTTTTTTAACAGGGGTCTATTTTATAAATTGCTGTTGTATCTAGGGTTATTTTATATAGGGGTGGTCTATCCTGGTATATTTTGGGTAGGGTTTGTTTAGGTCCCGCCAGTGGTCAGTGTTTTTTGGTTTTGTTTTCTGTTTTTTTGTGCAGGTGGTGGGTAGGTTTAGCTGGTTAGGTGAGGTAGCGTGCCAGGCCTTTGGCCTTTGACCCTGCATCCATGCAGACGCCCTGACGCAAACTGAACTTGAGTTTTCCCCCAGCTGTTCACCTGTCAATGCAAAATGGTTGCATTTGCCGTGCATATCAGCACGAGTGCTGAAACAGCACCAATGCTGACAGGTAAGTGTCTATTTCTATAGATAGATTGATGGATGGAGTGATGGATGGATGGATGGATGGATGGATGGATGGATGGATGGATGGATGGATGGATGGATGGATAGATAGGTACATGAGTTTAAACAACTTTTTGTTAAAAAAAATGTTTTTGTTAAAAAAAATGTTTTTGTTTGAAAAAGTGAATGTTTTTTAGGCCTGTGTTACATTGATGGATGGAGTGATGGAGTGATGGATGGATGGATGGATAGATAGATGAATAGATGAATATATAGATACATGAGTTTAAACCACTTTTTGTTAAAAAAAATATGTTTTTGTTTGAAAAAGTGAATGTTTTTAGGCCTGTGTTATACATGGATGGATGGAGTGATGGAGTGATGGATGGATGGATGGATGGATGGATGGATAGATAAATAGATAGATAGATGAATAGATGAATATATAGATACATGAGTTTAAACCACTTTTTGTTAAAAAAAAAAAGTTTTTGTTTGAAAAAGTGAATGTTTTTAGGCCTGTGTTATACATGGATGGATGGAGTGATGGAGTGATGGAGTGATGGAGTGATGGATGGATGGATGGATAGATAGATGGATAGATGGATAGATGGATAGATGAGTTTGATCGACTGTTTGTTCATATTTTTTTATTGTTTTGTGTTAAATATTGAAAGTAGTCTTTGGCCTAATGGTTAGTTTGGGTTTAGGGTTAGTTTGGGGCTATGGTTAGGTTAGGGTTAAAATGGCATATAGGTAGGGAGGTAAAAACGACTTTCACCCTCATTAGTAACCACCCTCATTTGCATAAAGGGCATCTGATTGGCCGAATCTTAACTGTCCATATATCTGCAACGGTGTGTTTTATCTGTACGAAACTTGGTTTATATAGTAATTGATGTATGGCTAGTCGACTGGTGGTGGTTTGGTGCGCCTCTAGCGCCACCAGGTGTGTAGACACGGTACTGCACTTTATTTTTTAGATTTGTTTTTTTTTAACAGGGGTCTATTTTATAAATTGCTGTTGTATCTAGGGTTATTTTATATAGGGGTGGTCTATCCTGGTATATTTTGGGTAGGGTTTGTTTAGGTCCCGCCAGTGGTCAGTGTTTTTTGGTTTTGTTTTCTGTTTTTTTGTGCAGGTGGTGGGTAGGTTTAGCTGGTTAGGTGAGGTAGCGTGCCAGGCCTTTGGCCTTTGACCCTGCATCCATGCAGACGCCCTGACGCAAACTGAACTTGAGTTTTCCCCCAGCTGTTCACCTGTCAATGCAAAATGGTTGCATTTGCCGTGCATATCAGCACGAGTGCTGAAACAGCACCAATGCTGACAGGTAAGTGTCTATTTCTATAGATAGATTGATGGATGGAGTGATGGATGGATGGATGGATGGATGGATGGATGGATGGATGGATGGATGGATGGATGGATGGATGGATAGATAGGTACATGAGTTTAAACAACTTTTTGTTAAAAAAAATGTTTTTGTTAAAAAAAATGTTTTTGTTTGAAAAAGTGAATGTTTTTTAGGCCTGTGTTACATTGATGGATGGAGTGATGGAGTGATGGATGGATGGATGGATAGATAGATGAATAGATGAATATATAGATACATGAGTTTAAACCACTTTTTGTTAAAAAAAATATGTTTTTGTTTGAAAAAGTGAATGTTTTTAGGCCTGTGTTATACATGGATGGATGGAGTGATGGAGTGATGGATGGATGGATGGATGGATGGATGGATAGATAAATAGATAGATAGATGAATAGATGAATATATAGATACATGAGTTTAAACCACTTTTTGTTAAAAAAAAAAAGTTTTTGTTTGAAAAAGTGAATGTTTTTAGGCCTGTGTTATACATGGATGGATGGAGTGATGGAGTGATGGAGTGATGGAGTGATGGATGGATGGATGGATAGATAGATGGATAGATGGATAGATGGATAGATGAGTTTGATCGACTGTTTGTTCATATTTTTTTATTGTTTTGTGTTAAATATTGAAAGTAGTCTTTGGCCTAATGGTTAGTTTGGGTTTAGGGTTAGTTTGGGGCTATGGTTAGGTTAGGGTTAAAATGGCATATAGGGTAGGGAGGTAAAAACGACTTTCACCCTCATTAGTAACCACCCTCATTTGCATAAAGGGCATCTGATTGGCCGAATCTTAACTGTCCATATATCTGCAACGGTGTGTTTTATCTGTACGAAACTTGGTTTATATAGTAATTGATGTATGGCTAGTCGACTGGTGGTGGTTTGGTGCGCCTCTAGCGCCACCAGGTGTGTAGACACGGTACTGCACTTTATTTTTTAGATTTGTTTTTTTTTAACAGGGGTCTATTTTATAAATTGCTGTTGTATCTAGGGTTATTTTATATAGGGGTGGTCTATCCTGGTATATTTTGGGTAGGGTTTGTTTAGGTCCCGCCAGTGGTCAGTGTTTTTTGGTTTTGTTTTCTGTTTTTTTGTGCAGGTGGTGGGTAGGTTTAGCTGGTTAGGTGAGGTAGCGTGCCAGGCCTTTGGCCTTTGACCCTGCATCCATGCAGACGCCCTGACGCAAACTGAACTTGAGTTTTCCCCCAGCTGTTCACCTGTCAATGCAAAATGGTTGCATTTGCCGTGCATATCAGCACGAGTGCTGAAACAGCACCAATGCTGACAGGTAAGTGTCTATTTCTATAGATAGATTGATGGATGGAGTGATGGATGGATGGATGGATGGATGGATGGATGGATGGATGGATGGATGGATGGATGGATAGATAGGTACATGAGTTTAAACAACTTTTTGTTAAAAAAAATGTTTTTGTTAAAAAAAATGTTTTTGTTTGAAAAAGTGAATGTTTTTTAGGCCTGTGTTACATTGATGGATGGAGTGATGGAGTGATGGATGGATGGATGGATAGATAGATGAATAGATGAATATATAGATACATGAGTTTAAACCACTTTTTGTTAAAAAAAATATGTTTTTGTTTGAAAAAGTGAATGTTTTTAGGCCTGTGTTATACATGGATGGATGGAGTGATGGAGTGATGGATGGATGGATGGATGGATGGATGGATAGATAAATAGATAGATAGATGAATAGATGAATATATAGATACATGAGTTTAAACCACTTTTTGTTAAAAAAAAAAAGTTTTTGTTTGAAAAAGTGAATGTTTTTAGGCCTGTGTTATACATGGATGGATGGAGTGATGGAGTGATGGAGTGATGGAGTGATGGATGGATGGATGGATAGATAGATGGATAGATGGATAGATGGATAGATGAGTTTGATCGACTGTTTGTTCATATTTTTTTATTGTTTTGTGTTAAATATTGAAAGTAGTCTTTGGCCTAATGGTTAGTTTGGGTTTAGGGTTAGTTTGGGGCTATGGTTAGGTTAGGGTTAAAATGGCATATAGGTAGGGAGGTAAAAACGACTTTCACCCTCATTAGTAACCACCCTCATTTGCATAAAGGGCATCTGATTGGCCGAATCTTAACTGTCCATATATCTGCAACGGTGTGTTTTATCTGTACGAAACTTGGTTTATATAGTAATTGATGTATGGCTAGTCGACTGGTGGTGGTTTGGTGCGCCTCTAGCGCCACCAGGTGTGTAGACACGGTACTGCACTTTATTTTTTAGATTTGTTTTTTTTTAACAGGGGTCTATTTTATAAATTGCTGTTGTATCTAGGGTTATTTTATATAGGGGTGGTCTATCCTGGTATATTTTGGGTAGGGTTTGTTTAGGTCCCGCCAGTGGTCAGTGTTTTTTGGTTTTGTTTTCTGTTTTTTTGTGCAGGTGGTGGGTAGGGTTAGCTGGTTAGGTGAGGTAGCGTGCCAGGCCTTTGGCCTTTGACCCTGCATCCATGCAGACGCCCTGACGCAAACTGAACTTGAGTTTTCCCCCAGCTGTTCACCTGTCAATGCAAAATGGTTGCATTTGCCGTGCATATCAGCACGAGTGCTGAAACAGCACCAATGCTGACAGGTAAGTGTCTATTTCTATAGATAGATTGATGGATGGAGTGATGGATGGATGGATGGATGGATGGATGGATGGATGGATGGATGGATGGATGGATAGATAGGTACATGAGTTTAAACAACTTTTTGTTAAAAAAAATGTTTTTGTTAAAAAAAATGTTTTTGTTTGAAAAAGTGAATGTTTTTTAGGCCTGTGTTACATTGATGGATGGAGTGATGGAGTGATGGATGGATGGATGGATAGATAGATGAATAGATGAATATATAGATACATGAGTTTAAACCACTTTTTGTTAAAAAAAATATGTTTTTGTTTGAAAAAGTGAATGTTTTTAGGCCTGTGTTATACATGGATGGATGGAGTGATGGAGTGATGGATGGATGGATGGATGGATGGATGGATAGATAAATAGATAGATAGATGAATAGATGAATATATAGATACATGAGTTTAAACCACTTTTTGTTAAAAAAAAAAAGTTTTTGTTTGAAAAAGTGAATGTTTTTAGGCCTGTGTTATACATGGATGGATGGAGTGATGGAGTGATGGAGTGATGGAGTGATGGATGGATGGATGGATAGATAGATGGATAGATGGATAGATGGATAGATGAGTTTGATCGACTGTTTGTTCATATTTTTTTATTGTTTTGTGTTAAATATTGAAAGTAGTCTTTGGCCTAATGGTTAGTTTGGGTTTAGGGTTAGTTTGGGGCTATGGTTAGGTTAGGGTTAAAATGGCATATAGGTAGGGAGGTAAAAACGACTTTCACCCTCATTAGTAACCACCCTCATTTGCATAAAGGGCATCTGATTGGCCGAATCTTAACTGTCCATATATCTGCAACGGTGTGTTTTATCTGTACGAAACTTGGTTTATATAGTAATTGATGTATGGCTAGTCGACTGGTGGTGGTTTGGTGCGCCTCTAGCGCCACCAGGTGTGTAGACACGGTACTGCACTTTATTTTTTAGATTTGTTTTTTTTTAACAGGGGTCTATTTTATAAATTGCTGTTGTATCTAGGGTTATTTTATATAGGGGTGGTCTATCCTGGTATATTTTGGGTAGGGTTTGTTTAGGTCCCGCCAGTGGTCAGTGTTTTTTGGTTTTGTTTTCTGTTTTTTTGTGCAGGTGGTGGGTAGGGTTAGCTGGTTAGGTGAGGTAGCGTGCCAGGCCTTTGGCCTTTGACCCTGCATCCATGCAGACGCCCTGACGCAAACTGAACTTGAGTTTTCCCCCAGCTGTTCACCTGTCAATGCAAAATGGTTGCATTTGCCGTGCATATCAGCACGAGTGCTGAAACAGCACCAATGCTGACAGGTAAGTGTCTATTTCTATAGATAGATTGATGGATGGAGTGATGGATGGATGGATGGATGGATGGATGGATGGATGGATGGATGGATGGATGGATAGATAGGTACATGAGTTTAAACAACTTTTTGTTAAAAAAAATGTTTTTGTTAAAAAAAATGTTTTTGTTTGAAAAAGTGAATGTTTTTTAGGCCTGTGTTACATTGATGGATGGAGTGATGGAGTGATGGATGGATGGATGGATAGATAGATGAATAGATGAATATATAGATACATGAGTTTAAACCACTTTTTGTTAAAAAAAATATGTTTTTGTTTGAAAAAGTGAATGTTTTTAGGCCTGTGTTATACATGGATGGATGGAGTGATGGAGTGATGGATGGATGGATGGATGGATGGATGGATAGATAAATAGATAGATAGATGAATAGATGAATATATAGATACATGAGTTAGGGTTAGGGTTAGGGTTAGGGTTAGGTAGGGAGGTAAAAACGACTTTCACCCTCATTAGTAACCACCCTCATTTGCATAAAGGGCATCTGATTGGCCGAATCTTAACTGTCCATATATCTGCAACGGTGTGTTTTATCTGTACGAAACTTGGTTTATATAGTAATTGATGTATGGCTAGTCGACTGGTGGTGGTTTGGTGCGCCTCTAGCGCCACCAGGTGTGTAGACACGGTACTGCACTTTATTTTTTAGATTTGTTTTTTTTTAACAGGGGTCTATTTTATAAATTGCTGTTGTATCTAGGGTTATTTTATATAGGGGTGGTCTATCCTGGTATATTTTGGGTAGGGTTTGTTTAGGTCCCGCCAGTGGTCAGTGTTTTTTGGTTTTGTTTTCTGTTTTTTTGTGCAGGTGGTGGGTAGGGTTAGCTGGTTAGGTGAGGTAGCGTGCCAGGCCTTTGGCCTTTGACCCTGCATCCATGCAGACGCCCTGACGCAAACTGAACTTGAGTTTTCCCCCAGCTGTTCACCTGTCAATGCAAAATGGTTGCATTTGCCGTGCATATCAGCACGAGTGCTGAAACAGCACCAATGCTGACAGGTAAGTGTCTATTTCTATAGATAGATTGATGGATGGAGTGATGGATGGATGGATGGATGGATGGATGGATGGATGGATGGATGGATGGATGGATGGATGGATAGATAGGTACATGAGTTTAAACAACTTTTTGTTAAAAAAAATGTTTTTGTTAAAAAAAATGTTTTTGTTTGAAAAAGTGAATGTTTTTTAGGCCTGTGTTACATTGATGGATGGAGTGATGGAGTGATGGATGGATGGATGGATAGATAGATGAATAGATGAATATATAGATACATGAGTTTAAACCACTTTTTGTTAAAAAAAATATGTTTTTGTTTGAAAAAGTGAATGTTTTTAGGCCTGTGTTATACATGGATGGATGGAGTGATGGAGTGATGGATGGATGGATGGATGGATGGATAGATAGATAAATAGATAGATAGATGAATAGATGAATATATAGATACATGAGTTTAAACAACTTTTTGTTAAAAAAAAAAAAGTTTTTGTTTGAAAAAGTGAATGTTTTTAGGCCTGTGTTATACATGGATGGATGGAGTGATGGAGTGATGGAGTGATGGAGTGATGGAGTGATGGATGGATGGAGTGATGGATGGATGGATGGATAGATAGATGGATAGATGGATAGATGGATAGATGAGTTTGATCGACTGTTTGTTCATATTTTTTTATTGTTTTGTGTTAAATATTGAAAGTAGTCTTTGGCCTAATGGTTAGTTTGGGTTTAGGGTTAGTTTGGGGCTATGGTTAGGTTAGGGTTAAAATGGCATATAGGTAGGGAGGTAAAAACGACTTTCACCCTCATTAGTAACCACCCTCATTTGCATAAAGGGCATCTGATTGGCCGAATCTTAACTGTCCATATATCTGCAACGGTGTGTTTTATCTGTACGAAACTTGGTTTATATAGTAATTGATGTATGGCTAGTCGACTGGTGGTGGTTTGGTGCGCCTCTAGCGCCACCAGGTGTGTAGACACGGTACTGCACTTTATTTTTTAGATTTGTTTTTTTTTAACAGGGGTCTATTTTATAAATTGCTGTTGTATCTAGGGTTATTTTATATAGGGGTGGTCTATCCTGGTATATTTTGGGTAGGGTTTGTTTAGGTCCCGCCAGTGGTCAGTGTTTTTTGGTTTTGTTTTCTGTTTTTTTGTGCAGGTGGTGGGTAGGGTTAGCTGGTTAGGTGAGGTAGCGTGCCAGGCCTTTGGGTTAGGGTTAGGGTTAGGGTTAGGGTTAGAGTTAGGGTTAGGGTTAGAGTAGGTTAGGGTTAGGGTTAGGGTTAGGGTTAGGGTTAGGGTTAGGGTTAGGGTTAGGGTTAGGGTTAGGGTTAGGGTTAGAGTTAGGGTTAGGGTTAGGTTAGGGTTAGAGTGTTAGGGTTAGGGTTAGGGTTAGGGTTAGGGTTAGGGTTAGAGTTAGGGTTAGGGTTAGGGTTAGGGTTAGGTAATAGGGTAAAATGCGAACTTGAGCCCCCCCTTGAGTTGAGCCCCCCCCCTATATCTCGAGTTCTATAGGTCCCAGAGGGCTGAAACTCCGCCCATATACTAATTAGGGGGCGGGGAGTCGATTGCACGTGGTTTGGGAGCTCTAGCGCCACCAGGCGCCGAGATATGGTACTGCAACTAGGGGTTGACTTTCCCAAATCAGGGTTAGGGGTTGACTTTCCCAAATCAGGGTTAGGGGTTGACTTTCCCAAATCAGGGTTAGGGGTTGACTTTCGCAAATCAGGGTTAGGGGTTGACTTTCCCAAATCAGGGTTAGGGGTTGACTTTCTCTATACAGCTTTTTTTTTTTTTTTTTTTTTTTTTTGGGGGGGGGGGGCGGGGGGGATGGGGGGACCTGTAATATACTGTACTTAGGGGGGAGGGACTTGTGTTTGAGTTGGGTGGGACTTGTGCTTTTTGGGGTGGGACTTGTGTTTTTTTGGGGTGGGACTTGGGTGGGACTTTTTTTTTTTGGGGGTGGGACTTGTGTTTTTTTGGGTTGGGACTTGGGTGGGACTTGTGTTTTTTTGGGGGTGGGACTTGTGTTTTTTTGGGGTGGGACTTGTTTTTTTTGGGTGGTACTTGGGTGGGACTTGTGTTTTTTTTGGGTGGGACTTGTGTTTTTTTTGGGTGGTACTTGGGTGGGACTTGTGTTTTTTTTGGGTGGGACTTGTGTTTTTTTTGGGTGGTACTTGGGTGGGACTTGTGTTTTTTTGGGGTGGGACTTGTGTTTTTTTTGGGTGGTACTTGGGTGGGACTTGTGTTTTTTTGGGGTGGGACTTGTGTTTTTTTTGGGTGGTACTTGGGTGGGACTTGTGTTTTTTTGGGGTGGGACTTGTGTTTTTTTTGGGTGGGACTTGTGTTTTTTTTGGGGTGGGACTTGTGTTTTTTTTTGGGTGGGACTTGGGTGGGACTTGGGTGGGACTTGTTTTTTTGGGGTGGGACTTGTGTTTTTATTGGGTGGTACTTGGGTGGGACTTGTGTTTTTTTGGGGTGGGACTTGTGTTTTTATTGGGTGGTACTTGGGTGGGACTTGTGTTTTTTTGGGGTGGGACTTGTTTTTTTTGGGTGGGACTTGTGTTTTTTTGGGGTGGGACTTGTGTTTCTTTTTGTGGGTGGGACTTGTGTCCTCCCATATACTAATTAGGGGGCGGGGAGTCGATTGCAATTGGTTTGGGACCTATAGCGCCACCAGGCGCCGAGATAAAGTAGTGAACCCCCCTTGTTTTTGTACCTAGATGGTTGAAACCCCTCCCATTTTACTAATAAGGGGGCGGGGAGTCGATTGCACTTGGTTTGGGGGCTCTAGCGCCACCAGGGGCCGAGATATGGTAGAATTAGGGGTAGAATTAGGGGTAGACTTAGAGTTAGACTTAGACTTAGACTTAGACTAGGGTTAGGGTTAGGGTTAGGGTTAGGGTTAGGGTTAGGGTGAGTTAGGGTTAGGTTAGGGTTAGGGTTAGGGTTAGGGTTAGGGTTAGGGTTAGGGTTAGAGTTAGGGTTAGGGTTAGGTAATAGGGTAAAATGCGAACTTGAGCCCCCCCTTGAGTTGAGCCCCCCCCCTATATCTCGAGTTCTATAGGTCCCAGAGGGCTGAAACTCCGCCCATATACTAATTAGGGGGCGGGGAGTCGATTGCACGTGGTTTGGGAGCTCTAGCGCCACCAGGCGCCGAGATATGGTACTGCAACTAGGGGTTGACTTTCCCAAATCAGGGTTAGGGGTTGACTTTCCCAAATCAGGGTTAGGGGTTGACTTTCCCAAATCAGGGTTAGGGGTTGACTTTCGCAAATCAGGGTTAGGGGTTGACTTTCCCAAATCAGGGTTAGGGGTTGACTTTCTCTATACAGCTTTTTTTTTTTTTTTTTTTTTTTTTTTGGGGGGGGGGGGCGGGGGGGATGGGGGGACCTGTAATATACTGTACTTAGGGGGGAGGGACTTGTGTTTGAGTTGGGTGGGACTTGTGCTTTTTGGGGTGGGACTTGTGTTTTTTTGGGGTGGGACTTGGGTGGGACTTTTTTTTTTTGGGGGTGGGACTTGTGTTTTTTTGGGTTGGGACTTGGGTGGGACTTGTGTTTTTTTGGGGGTGGGACTTGTGTTTTTTTGGGGTGGGACTTGTTTTTTTTGGGTGGTACTTGGGTGGGACTTGTGTTTTTTTTGGGTGGGACTTGTGTTTTTTTTGGGTGGTACTTGGGTGGGACTTGTGTTTTTTTTGGGTGGGACTTGTGTTTTTTTTGGGTGGTACTTGGGTGGGACTTGTGTTTTTTTGGGGTGGGACTTGTGTTTTTTTTGGGTGGTACTTGGGTGGGACTTGTGTTTTTTTGGGGTGGGACTTGTGTTTTTTTTGGGTGGTACTTGGGTGGGACTTGTGTTTTTTTGGGGTGGGACTTGTGTTTTTTTTGGGTGGGACTTGTGTTTTTTTTGGGGTGGGACTTGTGTTTTTTTTTGGGTGGGACTTGGGTGGGACTTGGGTGGGACTTGTTTTTTTGGGGTGGGACTTGTGTTTTTATTGGGTGGTACTTGGGTGGGACTTGTGTTTTTTTGGGGTGGGACTTGTGTTTTTATTGGGTGGTACTTGGGTGGGACTTGTGTTTTTTTGGGGTGGGACTTGTTTTTTTTGGGTGGGACTTGTGTTTTTTTGGGGTGGGACTTGTGTTTCTTTTTGTGGGTGGGACTTGTGTCCTCCCATATACTAATTAGGGGGCGGGGAGTCGATTGCAATTGGTTTGGGACCTATAGCGCCACCAGGCGCCGAGATAAAGTAGTGAACCCCCCTTGTTTTTGTACCTAGATGGTTGAAACCCCTCCCATTTTACTAATAAGGGGGCGGGGAGTCGATTGCACTTGGTTTGGGGGCTCTAGCGCCACCAGGGGCCGAGATATGGTAGAATTAGGGGTAGAATTAGGGGTAGACTTAGAGTTAGACTTAGACTTAGACTTAGACTAGGGTTAGGGTTAGGGTTAGGGTTAGGGTTAGGGTTAGGGTGAGTTAGGGTTAGGTTAGGGTTAGGGTTAGGGTTAGGGTTAGGGTTAGGGTTAGGGTTAGAGTTAGGGTTAGGGTTAGGGTAATAGGGTAAAATGCGAACTTGAGCCCCCCCTTGAGTTGAGCCCCCCCCCTATATCTCGAGTTCTATAGGTCCCAGAGGGCTGAAACTCCGCCCATATACTAATTAGGGGGCGGGGAGTCGATTGCACGTGGTTTGGGAGCTCTAGCGCCACCAGGCGCCGAGATATGGTACTGCAACTAGGGGTTGACTTTCCCAAATCAGGGTTAGGGGTTGACTTTCCCAAATCAGGGTTAGGGGTTGACTTTCCCAAATCAGGGTTAGGGGTTGACTTTCGCAAATCAGGGTTAGGGGTTGACTTTCCCAAATCAGGGTTAGGGGTTGACTTTCTCTATACAGCTTTTTTTTTTTTTTTTTTTTTTTTTTGGGGGGGGGGGGCGGGGGGGATGGGGGGACCTGTAATATACTGTACTTAGGGGGGAGGGACTTGTGTTTGAGTTGGGTGGGACTTGTGCTTTTTGGGGTGGGACTTGTGTTTTTTTGGGGTGGGACTTGGGTGGGACTTTTTTTTTTTGGGGGTGGGACTTGTGTTTTTTTGGGTTGGGACTTGGGTGGGACTTGTGTTTTTTTGGGGGTGGGACTTGTGTTTTTTTGGGGTGGGACTTGTTTTTTTTGGGTGGTACTTGGGTGGGACTTGTGTTTTTTTTGGGTGGGACTTGTGTTTTTTTTGGGTGGTACTTGGGTGGGACTTGTGTTTTTTTTGGGTGGGACTTGTGTTTTTTTTGGGTGGTACTTGGGTGGGACTTGTGTTTTTTTGGGGTGGGACTTGTGTTTTTTTTGGGTGGTACTTGGGTGGGACTTGTGTTTTTTTGGGGTGGGACTTGTGTTTTTTTTGGGTGGTACTTGGGTGGGACTTGTGTTTTTTTGGGGTGGGACTTGTGTTTTTTTTGGGTGGGACTTGTGTTTTTTTTGGGGTGGGACTTGTGTTTTTTTTTGGGTGGGACTTGGGTGGGACTTGGGTGGGACTTGTTTTTTTGGGGTGGGACTTGTGTTTTTATTGGGTGGTACTTGGGTGGGACTTGTGTTTTTTTGGGGTGGGACTTGTGTTTTTATTGGGTGGTACTTGGGTGGGACTTGTGTTTTTTTGGGGTGGGACTTGTTTTTTTTGGGTGGGACTTGTGTTTTTTTGGGGTGGGACTTGTGTTTCTTTTTGTGGGTGGGACTTGTGTCCTCCCATATACTAATTAGGGGGCGGGGAGTCGATTGCAATTGGTTTGGGACCTATAGCGCCACCAGGCGCCGAGATAAAGTAGTGAACCCCCCTTGTTTTTGTACCTAGATGGTTGAAACCCCTCCCATTTTACTAATAAGGGGGCGGGGAGTCGATTGCACTTGGTTTGGGGGCTCTAGCGCCACCAGGGGCCGAGATATGGTAGAATTAGGGGTAGAATTAGGGGTAGACTTAGAGTTAGACTTAGACTTAGACTTAGACTAGGGTTAGGGTTAGGGTTAGGGTTAGGGTTAGGGTTAGGGTGAGTTAGGGTTAGGTTAGGGTTAGGGTTAGGGTTAGGGTTAGGGTTAGGGTTAGGTAATAGGGTAAAATGCGAACTTGAGCCCCCCCTTGAGTTGAGCCCCCCCCCTATATCTCGAGTTCTATAGGTCCCAGAGGGCTGAAACTCCGCCCATATACTAATTAGGGGGCGGGGAGTCGATTGCACGTGGTTTGGGAGCTCTAGCGCCACCAGGCGCCGAGATATGGTACTGCAACTAGGGGTTGACTTTCCCAAATCAGGGTTAGGGGTTGACTTTCCCAAATCAGGGTTAGGGGTTGACTTTCCCAAATCAGGGTTAGGGGTTGACTTTCGCAAATCAGGGTTAGGGGTTGACTTTCCCAAATCAGGGTTAGGGGTTGACTTTCTCTATACAGCTTTTTTTTTTTTTTTTTTTTTTTTTTTGGGGGGGGGGGGGGGCGGGGGGGATGGGGGGACCTGTAATATACTGTACTTAGGGGGGAGGGACTTGTGTTTGAGTTGGGTGGGACTTGTGCTTTTTGGGGTGGGACTTGTGTTTTTTTGGGGTGGGACTTGGGTGGGACTTTTTTTTTTTGGGGGTGGGACTTGTGTTTTTTTGGGTTGGGACTTGGGTGGGACTTGTGTTTTTTTGGGGGTGGGACTTGTGTTTTTTTGGGGTGGGACTTGTTTTTTTTGGGTGGTACTTGGGTGGGACTTGTGTTTTTTTTGGGTGGGACTTGTGTTTTTTTTGGGTGGTACTTGGGTGGGACTTGTGTTTTTTTTGGGTGGGACTTGTGTTTTTTTTGGGTGGTACTTGGGTGGGACTTGTGTTTTTTTGGGGTGGG
>CM040827.1:10000-40000 GCA_022828995.1 Vimba vimba
GTTCAAATAATGTGTATTTGTAAAAAATAAAGTAAATTGCACAAATCCAAAGAACTCAAACGTTTAGACTTAAAATAAAACAAGTCTCTTTAGACCTGTTAGGGATATAAAAGCAGTCCTTATTAGAAATGGTTCAGATTAAAATCACTAATTCTGAAGAGCTGTGGGATAAACACCATTCAAGGTTTGTGTGGGATATAGCTGAATGTTACTCACCCTTTTCCAGTGACAATGAAAAAGCAATTAACTAATTCCTCATATTCACACATCGTTGGTGTCAGGGTGCGGTGCAGGCAGAAGAAGATGAGGAGTCAAAAGTTCCAATGCAAAACGTTTACTAATAATATAATTCAAACAGGTACAGACAGGCAGAAGGTTCATACACAACTAAATACAATGGAGAACGGACCAAGACTGACTGAACTGAAGGAACTTAAATACTAACACAGATGAACACTGATTAACAGAACACAGGTGGTGATGATGATGATGATGATGATGATGATGATGATGATGATGATGATGATGATGATGATGATGATGATGATTAACTAAACCCAGATGATACAGATGAACTGATAATGATGATGACACGTGACATGAAGACAGGCAGACAAGTCCAATGAAAACAAACTAAACAGAACACAACTGTGACAGTTGGTGTATAAAACAAGCCACAATTAGACTAACAGGAAAAATAAATAAATAAACCAGTAAAGACTATAGAAACGCAAGAACAGAAAAATATACAAATACAATATTTGCCAAATCTGGACAGTTCCTATCCTATGACAGTTTGTCTTCAATCTCTTGACAAAGCTCCTCACTTCCACGTCCCAAACAAACTCTTGTGTCTCCAACAGCACTCGTTAATTAAACAACTCTTGATTGGGTCATTACATTTAAGCTCAATATTAACTTTCTACATTTTTTATGAAAATACAAATATACATAAAGATTAGAGATCTACAAGACGAATTAAGTGAAAAATAAACAACATTAAAATACATTTCTTACCCTCACTTCAGTTGGTTCTTCACTCTCCAACCTACATCACACACTGACAATCCTGTGCAGGATCAGCCTGTGGGCATTTATACTTATGGGCACAACCATTGACAAAAATGCAAGCAACCAGGAATTAAATTCAACAAACAACCAAATCTCAATATAATAAACTTTCTGTACATGCCCTAATCCACAAATTATTATTTAACAGCCATGTATGCATACTGTATTTCCTCATTGAAAAACTGTTACATTTTAAAACAAATATTCCCCTTCATTTTCTACACTTGGTTTCTCCCAACTTCCAAGATGCACCACAGCATAGATATAAAAGTTCATTCCAGAAGCTGTTCTGTTTTTTCAACTTGTTATATAGAATTCATAGACAATTGGAAAAGTTTTGGGGGCAGACCTGACCTATTGAAAAGAGATGGTATTCATCCCTCCTGGGATGGTGCTGCTCTTCTCTCTAGTGACATGGCACATAGTCTTAGAACTCAAACATGAATTGGGGCTCAGGTCATGAAGCAGACAGACTGGCTAAATTAAGCTGTCTCACGTCACCAAGGTCAGATAAATCCCATCACATAGAGACTCTTTCACCTAGATATCATCATATAGAGACTGTGTCTGTTCCCCAAATTAGAACATACAAAAAACTTCCAAACACATCTAAGGATAAAAATTTAATTGATGTTCAACAAATAAAAATCAAATATAATACAAATGACCAAATGATAAAGCTTGGGTTGCTGAATATTCGAATCTTTACTTCAAAAGCACATATTGTTAATGATATGATTACAGATTATAACCTAGATGTGCTGTGTTTGACAGAAACCTGGCTAAAACCAAACGATTTCATTACTTTAAATGAGTCCACAACCCAAGATTACGGTTATAAACATGAACCTTGCCTGAAAGGCAAAGGTGGAGGTGTTGCTGTAATTTGTAGTAATATTTTTAAAATTACTAAGAAGTCTAGTTTCAAATATAATTATTTTGATGTGTTGGTGCTTAATGTAACAATATATAGTGTAAATGACAAATCACGTTTGAGATTTGTGCTGCCTACTGTATACAGGCCACCAGGGCACCATACAGACTTTATCAAAGAATTTGCTGACTTTCTATCAGAGTTAGTAATGGCTGCAGATAAAGTCCTAATTGTTGGTGATTTTAATAAACATGTAGATAATGAAAAAGATGAATTGGGATTGGCATTTAAAGACATTCTGAACTCTACTGGAGTTAGACAACACGTGTCAGGACCTACTCACTGTCGTAATCATACTCTAGATCTAATATTATTTATCATTTAGCCAAGGCTGCAAAGCCGACTCCGTGTTACAAATATGTTAGACCTATCACTTCTGCCACTAAAGATTGCTTTATTAATAATCTTCCTGATCAGTTTCATCGTCTCAGCATCCCAGATAGCTTAGAAGAACTTGGTATTGCGACAGAAACTTTTAACTCTGTTGGAAACTTTTTTCTTCTTCAAAGCAGAGACCAGGAGACATTGGGATCTCGTTCAAACAGAAGTTATTCTTTTATTGAGAACTTCGCTGTGCGTTTCTGCAGTTCGTCCAACAGTCTAACTCAAACATTATACATTGTAGGTTATATACCTTCCAAGGGGGAGGTACTTTTGGAGGTGGAGACAAATTCAAACAAAGCATGCAAATGTAGGGATGATTTGATTCTATCAAGTGAAAACCGGTTAGGCAGGTTATCTGGTTTGCTCAAGAGAAACAGACCCAATCAGCATAACAATTCAAACGCATAGATCCTAATCCAATCAGCCTAACTATTCAACGTCTGGGGCTGTGGCTCGGGCTCCAAGAGCCATTAAAGACAAAAGGTTAGAGTCTCCGTGATCTGACTCATTTAACTTACAATGGAAAAACAGGTCTGGCAGGAATCTCTTGCTGGAAACTCAATAATCATCTGAAATCAGTCTATTAAACTTTCTCAGTTTATATACTATTGTAGTGGAAACCTAAATTAAACATTTAATAAATTTGTAAAACAACAACTCTCTCTTTTCCAGCACTTTAGACACAGTTGCTCCGTTGCGCTTAAAGAAGATTAAAGAAAATTGTCCAATGCAGTGGTACAACAAGCACACTCGGGCCCTTAAGAGAACAGCCAGAAAAATGGAGCGCAACTGGAAGAAAACAAAACTAGAGGTATTTCGCATTTCATGGAAAGAGAGCTCGATTGCATACAGAGAGGCCTTAAAAGCTGCTAGATCTGCTTATTTTTCAACCCTATTAGAAGAAAATAAGCAAAACCCTAGGTATTTATTTGAAACAGGGGCTAAACTAACGAATAAATAAAGCTTCAAGCCCAGAAGTTTCCATGTAGCACAGCAGAAATGACTTAATGAACTTCTTCACTTATAAGATTGATAATATCAGAGAGAAAATTATAACTATGCAGCCGTCTACTACAGTATCGCATCAGGGAGTGCATTGTAGTCTCCCTGCGGAAAAATACGATTCATTCATTGCTATAGGACAGGAAGAATTTTCTAAACTCGTTAAATCATCTAAATCAACAACATGTTTGTTAGACCCTATACCGACTAAGCTACTGAAAGAGATGCTTTCCAGAGGTCATAGATCCTCTTCTTAATATCATTAATTCATCTTTGACATTAGGATACATACCAAAAACATTTAAGCTGGCTATGATTAAACCGCTCGTTAAAAAAACACAACTTGATCCTACAGAATTAGTCAATTACAGGCCGATCTCGAATCTACCTTTTCTGTCAAAGATACTAGAAAAGGCAGTATCTTTACAACGATGTTCCTTTTTAGAAAGAAATGATATCTGCCAGGATTTTCAATCTGGATTTAGACCGTACCATAGTAGTCAAGTCAAGTCAGTCAAGTCATCTTCATTTATATAGCGCTTTTAACAATGTAGATTGTTTCAAAGCAGCTTTACAGAGATAAGCGTATGATTTAAGGTAACAGAGATTGTTTTGGCTTGATAGCGGTTCTTTAATAAAGTTATTTTCCAGCTAAAGTTAGTTTTGATTGATTTGCTTCCGTCACAACGATCATTTGTTATTAAATTAGGGGCCGCTAAGACGACACCATTCTCTCTACACAGACTTTAACCCCCAGAGGTCGACGGTATCGCCGGCGATACCAGCTCGCTTTTTTTTTATCAGTGTAAAAGAAACTCATAAATACTCTGTTGACTTTGATTTTCCATTGGAGTTTCATACATCAATCGATTCTGTTAAATGTGTATTATTTTTGTGTATACTCACAATAAAAACTAAGTGTGGTGCTTTTTTGCCAAATAAAGAAAAATAAACACGAAGCGAGTTCTGCCTTCTCTCTGTCCGTGTAGTCCATTCTGAAACACGTCCGAAAATGAATCATAACTCAGCGAATACGTCTCACACAGACACGTGAGTTATGTCTTTATGAAGCTTGAAATCTCTTCTTTTAAATGAAGTAATTTATATAAAAAACAAATGTTTTCAACTCATGTAATCCGTTTGAAAGCAAGGAGAGGTATCGTTTTTCCTTCTGCCTCATTATCTTTATAATCAGCTGTGGCCGCCCCGCCCCCGGCGCGATTCACATGTAAATAGTTTAGGTGATCTATGCAACGCATACGCCCCCCGATCAATGCCATAAAAACACAGTTTCTATCAGACTTACTGATAGTTCATCGCGTTTTGAGTATGGCACACTTCTCCGGTAATGAAGACGCCATTCAGATGATTCTGGACAGCGAGGAAGAATGCATGATACCGGGTTGTTTCCTCAGAGGAAGATTGTAACTCAGACGACGAACGGCAGCATATTGAAGAGCGAATTCCGCCGAGGACACAATTTCGGAGTAAGTTTTACTTAAAAGTCTTTTGTCTTTTATTTTTCGTGTTCGCATTTATGAGGAAAAAAAACAATATTACGTGACAGTTCTCCATTATGGACGCGAGCGCTCTAAGCACTAAAAGACTTTCAAACATTCACAGAGACCTCAAAACAGAAAGTACAAATCCTTTCTTTAAAACGAATTTCATTTTGTATCAATTGTATCTTAATTTTAATATTTTTTTCATTAACAAATTTCCTGGATTTAAAGTAAATATAGGCTAGCTAGCAATCACAACATAAGGTCTGAACTGGAGATCATCATGAACCAGACCGTAGCCTACTCGCCTAACATGTCTAAAAAAAATTGAAATATATTTACAGAAAGCTGGTTCTAAACAAAACCATCCAAAACAAAAAAACTATGTAGCCTAATATATGTGCATTTCTCCGGTGCGTTCACTAGCCTACTGCGAAGATCGCGAGTCAATAGCCTATCGTCAACTTCATTTTTGCCAGAAGCTATATTCAAAGTAATGAATACATAGATAAAATGTAGGCCTATAATCTTTTTTTTTTTTACAAAGAAAGAGTACACTTGAAATATTGTTGAAATTGTAATTATTGTTGTTGTAACCTTTTTAATAAAATAGCAAAACATATTTACAAGATAGATGTAAGCAAAATCTTAAATGGTCAATATAAGTCTTCTTCTAAATATATCTTTTGTCCTTGCATTGTGGCTCAGTCAGTTTCACACCTGAGTGAATGGCTCATCATTATGCAGAGTGGGTGGGACATTGTATTTCTCAGGTGTAAACCACTCCTCGTTCACGCCCCCCTCGCATATTGGCTTTCCAAGCAAAACCTGTTTTACATCAATTCAAATCAATGTATGGTTTTATGTGAACGATAAAGCAAGACTATTTTCACATAATTTTGAAGAAAAAACTATAGGCGAGGACATCCATTAGTCAAAAGTCTTATTGCCACATATTTAGTATGTGTTTTGTGGCCTTATTTCTGCAACTTTCATTTTTATTTTTTCCAATAACCACGCATAAACATTATTCTCTTAAAAATTCAAACATATACATGCATGTTGATCAGATATTTTGGTAGCCCTGTTTGTGCTATATAGAGTGAATTTACACCTTTGCCATTAACATGTTTATAAATAACTGAAAAAAGTACAAATGTCAGAGCATGTCAGAACACCTCCAGGGCCCAGAAAACAGCTCAGACTCCAGAGGGTTAAACGCGAACCTGTGAGAAACGCTGATGGCGTTCACATGCGCATTTAGAATTGGTTCTATAGTTATGTGCGTTTGAATATATGTGCGCAGGTTTGGAATTCCCTACAAACCAAGCCTAAACAAAGTACTTGTCTTTCCTTATAAATTTTGATAAAGAATTTTATTTTGTTTTGTCGCTTCGGGGTAGGAACGCGAAACGAATTTTCCCGACAACGCCTTATCTGTAGATTTGTAACGGGATCCTCCATAGGGAGAGACTAGTTGGCACTTCAGCACTGCGTTGTCATCGGGTCCAGGCGAAGGTCCTTCGTCAGATCTGGATACGGCCTGGATCCGGCAGGCTGCGGGAAAACCTCGGGATAAACACAGACACTAAAATTAGCGTAGATGCCATTCTTCTCATGATGTAACGAGTAAAACAGGATTTATGGGAAGTGTTCCCGGTTCCGGCTGACCTAATCTATGAAGACTAACATTGAATTTATAGAAGTCTATAATGTGTTATGTGTATGCTAGGTCAAAGAGATGTTAGTCTAGCTTTGAACTGACAGAGTGTGTCTGCTTCCCGGACAATGTTAGGAAGACTGTTCCAAAGTTTTGGTGCTAAATAGGAAAAGGATCTGCCGCCAGCAGTCGATTTTGATATTCTAGGTATTATTAACTGGCCGGAATTTTGAGATCGCAATAGACGTGAAGGACTATAATGCTTTAATAGCTCGCTCAAGTACTGCGGAGCTAAACCATTTAGTGCTTTGTAAGTAATCAGCAATATTTTAAAATTTATGCAATGTTTAATAGGGAGCCAATGCAGTGTTGACAGAACTGGGCTAATATGGTCATACTTCCTGGTTCTGGTAAGAACTCGAGCTGCTGCGTTTTGAACTAGCTGTAGTTTGTTTATTAACCCCCTGAGGTCGGCGGTATCGCCGGCGATACCAGCTTGCTTTTTTTTTAGCAGTGTAAAAGAAACTCATAAATACTCGGTTGACTTTGATTTTCCATTGGAGTTTCATACATCAATCGATTCTGTTAAATGTGTATTATTTTTGTGTATACTCACAATAAAAGCAAAGTGTTGTGCTTTTTGCCAAATAAAGAAAAATAAACACGAAAGCGAGTTCTGCCTCCTCTCTGTCAGTGTAGTCCATTCTGAAACGCGTCCGAAAATGAACCATAACTCCGCGAATACTCAGTCAAACAGGCATACAGACATACAGGCATGAAGCTTGAATTCTCTTCTTTTAAACGAAGTAATTTTTATAAAAAACAAATATTCACAGTTTATGTAATATGTATGCAAAGAGAGAGATGTCAGTTCTCATCTCAGCTAATTAAGTTTTAATGTGCTCCGCCCACGGAGAGCACGCGCTATTCAAACGCAAATGTGAGCCGATCCAAACAAACCTGTGAAACGCCCACATCAGCTGGATAACACACACCGCGAGTTCACTTTTAGACTTATGTACTTTACGATGCTGTGAGGAATAATACTATCTTGATAATCCTGCAAAAATTTACCTCAGAAGTTCTGGAAGTATCATTTCAAGGAGCAAACGGATCCCGCTGAGGAATTAGGTCAGTTCTGTTTGCTTTGTTCTAATTGGAATGAATGAACGCAAAGATGCGTGCTGTTGTGGAGCTACTACAGCTGGCAAAAATACTGTTTTAATATGAATCGCGAATACAAAGAAAGATTACACTGGAAATATTGTTACAATTTTAAATGTTGTTGTAATTGTATAACCTTAAAAAATATATATATATATATATATATAAGATTAGATGTAAACAAAATCTTAAAAGGTCATTATAAGCCTTCTCTTTAAATAATTTTATTATGCTTTATTAGTGACACATTTGGGAAGAGAATATATTCCAAATCTGAAAATACAGTATGAGAACAATTAACTGCACAATTACTAGAAATGTTTACCTTGGATATTGTACAATTTGCAAGCAAAATTTGTGGAAAAAACAACAAACCAGTTATATATTGTCCTTGCATTCTTGTGGCTCAGTCACACACCTGAATGAAAGGCTCATTACGTATGCAGCCTCATTATGCGGGCCCCATTGACTCTGCAGGTGTGAATCACGCCCATCCGCATATGGCCTTTCCAAACAAAAAGTGTTTTACAAGATTTAAATCAATGTATTGTGTTATGTGAATGATTAGGCAGGATGATTTTCACATAATTTTGAAGAAAAAATTCTAGGCAACGACATCCATTAGTCAAAAGTCTTATTTACATATATTTAGAATGTGTTTTATGAAAAAAGCACAAATGTCAGGGCATGTCAGAACATCTCAAGGACCCCAAAAACCCCTCAGACCCCAGAGGGTTAAGCGTGCAGGGCAACCACCCAGTAGAGCATTACAATAATCTAGCCTTGAGGTCATGAACGCATAAACTAATTGTTCCGCATTTGTCAATGAGAGCATATGTCGTAATTTAGATATATTTTTAAGATGGAAAAATGCAGTTTTACAGATACTAGACACGTGACTTTCAAATGAAAGATTGGTATCAAAGAGCACACCCAGGTTCCTAACCGACGACGAAGACTTAACAGAGCAGCCATCAAGTGTTAGATAGTATTCTAGGTTATTACGTGAGGAAGTTTTTTGTCCAATAATTAGAAACTCTGTTTTTTCAGAATTTAGAAGTAGGAAATTACGAGTCATCCAATTTTTTATATCAGCTATGCATTCCGTTAATTTTGTGAATTGATAAGTTTCGTTAGGTTTTGAAGAAATATACAGCTGAGTATCGTCAGCATAACAGTGGAAGCTAATTCCATGTTTCCTAATGATATCTCCTAATGGTAGCATGTACAGAGTGAACAGCAGCGATCCTAGTACTGAGCCTTGAGGTACGCCATACTGAACTTGTGATCGATGAGACATCTCTTCATTTACTGCTACAAACTGATAACGGTCAGATAAGTATGATTTAAACCATGCTAGTGCAATTCCACTAATGCCAACATTCGAGTTTATTTAAAAGAACGTTGTGGTCAATAGTGTCAAATGCAGCACTAAGATTGAGTAACACTAATAGAGAGATATAACCACGATCGGATGATAAGAGCAAATAATTTGTGACTCTAACGAGAGCCGTCTCGGTACTATGGTACGGTCTAAATCCGGACTGGAAAACCTCACAGATGTCATTTCTTTCAAGAAAGGAACACAGTTGTGAGGATACTGCCTTTTCTAATATCTTTGACAGAAAAGGTAGATTCGAGATCGGCCTGTAATTGACTAATTCTGTAGGATCAAGTTGCGTTTTTTTAACAAGCGGTTTAATCATAGCCAGCTTAAAGTTTTTTGGTACGTATCCTAGAGACAAAGTCGAATTAATGATATTAAGAAGAGGATCTATGACCTCTGGAAGCATCTCTTTCAGTAGCTTAGTCGGTATAGGGTCTAACATACATGTTGTAGATTTAGATGATTTTATGAGTTTAGTAAATTCTTCCTGTCCTATAGCAACGAATGAATCAAATTTTTCCTCAGGGAGACTACAATGCACTGCCTGATGCGATACTGTAGTAGACGGTTGCATAGTTATAATTTTGTCCCTGATATTATCAATCTTATAAGTGAAGAAGTTCATAAAATCATTACTGCTGTGTTGCTTGGAAACTTCGGTGCTTGAAGATTTATTTTTCGTTAGTTTAGCCACTGTTTCAAATAAACAGCTAGGATTATGTTTATTTTCTTCTAATAGGGTTGAAAAATAAGCATATCTAGCAGCTTTTAAAGCCTCTCTGTAAGTAATAGAGCTCTCCTTCCATGAAATGCGAAATACCTCTAGTTTTGTTTTCTTCCAGTTGCGTTCCATTTGTCTGGCTGCTCTCTTAAGGGCCGAGTGTGCTCGTTGTACCACTGCATTGGACAATTTTCTTTAATCTTCTTTAAGCGCAACGGAGCAACTGTGTCTAAAGTGCTGGAAAAGAGAGAGTTGTTGTTTTACAAATTTATTAAATGTTTAATTTAGGTTTCCACTACAATAGTATATAAACTGAGAAAGTTTAATAGACTGATTTCAGATGATTATTGAGTTTCCAGCAAGAGATTCCTGCCAGACCTGTTTTTCCATTGTAAATTAAATGAGTCAGATCACGGAGACTCTAACCTTTTGTCTTTAATGGCTCTTGGAGCCATTTGTCTGGCTGCTCTCTTAAGGGCCGAGTGTGCTCGTTGTACCACTGCATTGGACAATTTTCTTTAATCTTCTTTAAGCGCAACGGAGCAACTGTGTCTAAAGTGCTGGAAAAGAGAGAGTTGTTGTTTTACAAATTTATTAAATGTTTAATTTAGGTTTCCACTACAATAGTATATAAACTGAGAAAGTTTAATAGACTGATTTCAGATGATTATTGAGTTTCCAGCAAGAGATTCCTGCCAGACCTGTTTTTCCATTGTAAATTAAATGAGTCAGATCACGGAGACTCTAACCTTTTGTCTTTAATGGCTCTTGGAGCCATTTGTCTGGCTGCTCTCTTAAGGGCCGAGTGTGCTCGTTGTACCACTGCATTGGACAATTTTCTTTAATCTTCTTTAAGGAGCAACTGTGTCTAAAGTGCTGGAAAAGAGAGAGTTAAAAGTTTCTGTTGCAATATCAAGTTCTTCTAAGCTATCTGGGATAGAGCCCGAAGCCATTTATTTTGAGAATAATGGCTGGCTGATGAAGTTATTGGCTGGCTAGCCGGCTCAGCCAAAACCTAAATGGCTGCTGCAGCCGCCAAACTTTTCATAGCTGCAAATGGCTGAAGCTGCCACTTCATGTCTACAGATGATTTTTACTTTCACGATTGGTTTCTGATAAAAAGGAAATGACCATATTTGGATCCAACAGGATTCTACAGAAGAGAGAGAGCTTCCTAACGGTGCATGTGATGAGAGGGTGACGGCAGAGATCGCGGAGAAGTATGTTGATTAAGAACGCAAACTTTTGTTGAATTTATGAGAAATCTACAGACGCAAACAGATGAAGTGTAGTAAAATAAAGACCTAAATGTGTATTTCGGACTTTTTTTCAAGTCTGAAAGAAGACATGTTATTGAAGACAAATATCCAAAAATCTCAAAATTGACCAGTAAAAAAAAAAAACGATGTTTTTGCCTGCCGTGTCTCGCCTTAATATAAACACACACTGTTATCAGTATTATTTTGGACAAAGTTTTGCACATTTCACTTCAATGTACACTGAAGCATGCGTCGTGAATTAGAAACGGTGGTTTGTTACTGCAGTAATATCACGTTCAGTGCTATAAATCTCTCCGTTCCAGAATATTTGGTCCATAACATCAATCTTTGATTCAGGTGTTTGTGCAACCGTGCCCTGAAGATTTAACAAAAGTCTGGGTATGCCTAAGTTAAAAAAAAAAAAAGTAAGTAGGAAAGTATGTGAGAAGTGAGATCAAAATTACCTTGCTTGCTTCTTTCCTCCATTTCACCTCAGTGCGAGAAAAAAATGCATCGCTTCTTCTGTACGGAAAACAAGCAATTTTAATTGGTCGTCAATTCACTGTGAGCCTGTGTATCGTAGCAACGAGCACAAGAGACTGTGCTGTTATGAATCCAGTGGGGAAATAGATCTCGTGTATTGTTTATATTTTTCGTGTGTATGTCTCTATGTGATAGAATTATTATTTGATTCAAATAATTCTAGCCGGCTCAGCCAAACTTTATCAGATGGCGGCTCAATTTGGCTTACGAAATTATTGGCTGGCGGCGGCTGAAATTCTAAATGGCGCAAATGGCGGCGCCTGGCGGCGGCTTCGGGGTCTAATCTGGGATGCTGAGATGATGAAACTGATCAGGAAGATTATTAATAAAGCAATCTTTAGTGGCAGAAGTGATAGTTCTAACATATTTGTAACACGGAGTCGGCTTTGCAGCCTTGGCTAAATGTAATTTACACGAGACTAGGTAATGATCTGAGATGTCATCGCTCTGCTGCAGAATTTCAACGGCATCAACATCTATTCCGTGTGATAATATTAGATCTAGAGTATGATTACGACGATGAGTAGGTCCTGACACGTGTTGTCTAACTCCAATTGAGTTTACAATGTCTTTAAATGCCAATCCCAATGCATCTTTTTCATTATCGATGTGTATATTAAAATCACCAACAATTAGTACTTTATCTGCAGTCAATATTAATTCTGATGGAAAGTCCGCAAATTCTTTGATAAAGTCTGTATGGTGCCCTGGTGGCCTGTATACAGTAGCCAGCATAAATCTCAAACGTGATTTATCGTTTACACTATATATTTTTACATTAAGCACCAATGCTTCAAAAGAATTATATTTAAAACTTGATTTCTTAGTGGTTTTGAAAATATTACTATAAATTACAGCAACACTACCCCCTTTGTGTTTCAGATGAGGCTCATGTTTATAACAGTAATCTTGCAGGGTGGACTCATTTAAAGTAATGTAATCGATTGGTTTTAGCCAGGTTTCTGTCAAACACAGCACATCTAGGTTATTATCTGAAATCATATCATTAACAACGAGTGCTTTTGAAGTAAGCGATCGAATATTCAGCAACCCAAGCTTTAGCATTTGCTCATCTGTATTATAGCTGTTTTTAATTTGTTGAACATCAATTAAATTTTTAACCTTAGATGGGTTTAAACGTTTTTTGGAATTCCAAGTTCGGAGAACAGACACAGTCTCTATATGATGATAGCTAGGTGAAAGAGGCTCTATGAGATGGGATTTATCTGACCTTGGTGACGCGAGGCCGCTAGCAGACGGTCGGTTTAGCCAGTCTGTCTGCTTCCTGACCTGAGCCCCAGATTCTCAGATAGTACTGAGACAGCTCTCATCAGAGTCACAAATGATTTGCTCTGATCATCCGATCATGGTTGTATCTCTCTATTAGTGTTACTCGATCTTAGTGCTGCATTTGACACTATTGACCACAACATTCTTTTAAATAGACTTGAAAATTATGTTGGAATTAGTGAAATTGCATTAGCATGGTTTAAATCATTCGTTATCAGTTTGTAGCAGTAAATGAAGAGATGTCTTATCGATCACAAGTTCAGTATGGTGTACCACAAGGCTCAGTACTAGGACCATTGCTTTTCACTCTGTATATGCTACCCTTGAAAGATATCATTAGGAAGCATGGCATTAGTTTACACTGTTATGCTGATGATACGCAGCTCTATATTTCTTCACACCCTGATGAAACTTACCAATTCACAAAATTAACGGAATGCATAGCTGATATAAAAACTGGATGACTAGCAACTTCTAACTACTTAATTCTGAAAAAACAGAGATTCTAATTATTGGACTAAAAACTTCCTCACGTAATAATCTAGAATACCGTCTAACACTTGATGGCTGCTCTGTCAAGTCCTCGTCGTCGGTTAGGAACCTGGGTGTGCCAGAACCAGCAAGTATGACCATATTAGCCTGGTTCTGTCAACACTGCATTGGCTCCCTATTAAACATTGTATAAATTTTAAAATATTGCTGATTACTTACAAAGCACTAAATGGTTTAGCTCCGCAGTACTTGAGCGAGCTCTTAACGCATTATAGTCCTTCACGTCTATTGCGATCTCAAAATTCCGTCCAGTTGATAATACCTAGAATATCAAAATCAACTGCTGGCGGTAGATCCTTTTCCTATTTAGCACCTAAACTCTGGAACAGTCTTCCTAACATTGTCTGGGAAGCAGACCCTAACCCTGTCAGTTCAAAGCTAGACTAAAAACACATCTCTTTGACCTAGCATACACATTATGCCATTATAGACATTTATAATTCAATTTAGGCTGCATAGTTTAGGTCAGCCGAAAACCGGGAACACTTCCCATAAATCCTTGATGTACTTGTTACATCATAAGAAGGATGGCGTCTACGCTAATATTAGTCTCTCTGTTTATCCAAGGTTTACCGAATGTTCTGATCCAATCTGACCTCTGACCTGTAATGCTGCCTGGATCATAATCATACACTGTTCGCTCGTTGGCCAGAGGAGAACTGAGCGACTAAGTCTGGGTTCTCCCAAGGTTTTTTTCTCCATTCTTTCACTGATGGAGTTTTGGTTCCTTGCCACTGTTGCCTTGGCTTGCTTAGTTGGGGACATTTAATATTCAACAATATTATTGATCTGCCTTACTTAAGGTGGACGATGACGCAATTTTCTTCTAGAAACAAACTTTGTTGTATTTTTTTCATGTTATCACTAGCCGCGTTTCCATTACAGATTTGTGCAAATGTTTTGCGCTATTATCTAAATATCGATAAAAAACTATTGCGAAATGACGGCGTTTCCATTAACCGATGTTATGCGACTAAAACGTCCTTTTTTCTCTCGCGATAAGTCATTCCAAAAATCACGGCAACGGACGTTGGTTATAATATCACAGCCACCGCATTAGACATTATTATTATTATTAATGGAAGAAGACGTGGCGTGTTATCCAAGCATTAATGGCAGGAAAAGACCCCCGAACGACACATATAAGGAGTTCCCCGGTGTTTCGCCCTCATTTCTGCTCCGAGGATTTGATTGTGGCATTTCTTTAAGATTTAGAATCCAGTATTCCTATAGGCTAATTATTGTTTATTTTATGAATTTAATAAAGAATTCTGTCTCGTATTCTGTCCAAACGATCCATGTAGGCTACTTTTGTGTCCATTTGTTTTTCCTTTTTTAACCCATAATTGAAAAACGAAAAATGAACGGTTGTTGTCTTTTTAAAACGCAAAGTTGAACACCAAAATTTATTTGAACTGGCTACAACCAACTGCTGCGCAAAAAAAGTAAATATCGACGAATTTTCAGATTTTTGTTTATGACTTTTTGCCACTTTATTAAACATTTAAAATATTCACAAATTAATATGGAAAACATGTCGATTTTACTGGTTTTCTAAGGCCAAATTAGAAGCTGGAATTGATGTCTTTCCCGCAGTGCTGAATGAGAAGAGCCATTAATATTATTAATAAACTATTGTTTTCTAAGTGTCGGCTAAAATCACATCTCCATCTCCGCTGTTAAGCAGATGCGCTTTTAGAGAGAAATGCACCTTTCATACGGATTACATAATCAGAAGGTATTAGCTTTCGATTCGAATTTGTTCGTTTTAAAGTGGACATTTCAAGCTTTAGCCTACATAGGCTATATTTTGTTTCAGTTCTCGCGCTCCAGTTTACGGAGATCATGAAAGTGCGTCTGATTGTTTCTTTTATTTTACAAAAGCACAGCGTTTTCTTGTTATTGTGAGTTTACACAAATAAAAGTAGTTGAGAATAATGTATTATTAATTTCTGTATGACCAGAAATGATAGAGTATTTTAAGTTGTTTCCACTGTTGATAGGGAAATGCAAGTGTTCGCGCCCGCGCCTCCATGCCATCCAGTGCGCGCTCCGCGCTCAGCTTTGTTCCTTTTTTGCATAAAAGCGTCTTCTAAATATAGCCTATTAAATGTTATAATAAAATAATATAAAATTATAATTATTTGCGTAGCTATACATGGACTTCAAACACACCGCGTCTTCTAAGTCAGGTGACTGTAAATGCGCAAAAACTGTTTCCATTGCAGTTTTGCGAAATATTCCTTTTTCGAATTGCCTGAAAAACCACCTCATGAGAGCGTAAAAAAAATTTTGCGAAAAATGGGAGTTTTTGAGAAATTGACGTGTTTTCATTAAGCGTATTTTCAATTCGAAATTTCAATTTGTGCAATTTGAAGGGTAATGGAAACGCGGCTACTGTAAAGCTGCTTTGATACAAACTGTATTGTAAAAAGCGCTATATAAATAAAGGTCCCTTGACTTGACTTGTCAGTGCATAGCAAGAATGATGCAGGCCTTCTCAATATTATTGAAGGAGTGACTGATTACTAGATGGTATTGGAGCAGCAGATTGCTTTGCACAACATCAAGATCATCCCTCATGCTGTACCCTGGCCTGTTTTTTGTATGACATATGGATCACTAACACTTACAAAAGTTTGAGATTATTCAAAACGTTATCATGAACCTTGGAGGTGATCATTGCTCTGCCATGGTTGATGGACAAGAAACCGTCCTTTGTAAAAAATTCCTTGTAAAAGTGTCTAAGAATGGATGTTGTTAAAGAGGCAGGAGCATTGATTTAAATATTCAGATATAACAGGACAGGAAAAGTATAAATTAAAGTATGAATCTGTAATGTTCTACAGTTATACATTAGGTTTTTTTTGTGTTCACCAGGCAGGTGTTTGTATTTTTGAGTCTGCTGGTTCTGTGATGCAGTTTTTTAGGATGCTTTCGATGGTGCAGCAGTAAAAGACTGTCAAGATCTTAACAGACAGCTTGCATTACTCTCTAAAAATGCATGAACTGATAAAGAATAGCTTGAATTCAATACAAATAAAAGTGGAAAAAATGTCTGCCAAATGAGTAAACCACATATTTCCTTAATAATTTCTTTTACATACAAATCAAATAAACATCGACCACACGATGATAGTCTTATTTTCTAAGGTCTCCCCCTACCTTGCAAATTGCTATAGTAAAGAAAATGAGAAATATGTAGCTTCATTCATATTATTTTTAAATGTTTAAATGTAATAACTAATGTGCGTACCTCTTCTTATCTTAACTGTATTTTCCAAGACCTGAGCTATTTGGCCCATTAATATTTGATTTAATTTATAAACAACATCTTTACTGGGGTCATAAAATAAAAAAAATCACAGAAAATTATGCCGCCCCCACATACGTCTTGAGTGCATAGAAAGTTACTGGGATGGCCAATACATGACTCTTTCCTTGCAGTTATGAATGGGAACATTTTCCCCAAACCATAACCCTATTTTTATCCACAAACTCTATAAACTCATGTTTCCTCATGTGTGGATTTGAACCCACAGATCAAACAACCAAACAAAATAGTTCAGTGTGTCTTAAGCCACAAGGTGGAGCCAGATCACTACGAACAAAAGTGTCACTCGGCAGCAATTGCAAATGGAAGCTGGATTGAAAAAGATTAATAACAGAAATAAGACTTTGTAAATAGCCTATTTGTTTAACATAAAAAGGAAAATAAATTAAATCAAATATAAAAATGTCACCGTGCACACTCACACAGTTACACAAATCAGGTGGGAAACGCCTGAAACTGCTGCGCCACTGGCAAAATGCTGCTATGTTTTCACAGCAGTGGGTAATTTTTACTTTAGCCACTGTGGCAAGACACCTTTTACATGAAATGCTGTGGTCTAGGAAAAATGGAAAAAGTATCGCACAAAAATAATTATTGGTTTGGCCAAAAATACTGCAACTTAATGAATTGTAAAGTTTTATAACTAGTGCTGTCAATCGATTAAAAAAATTAACTAGATTAATCACACATTTTTTCTGTGATTAATCATGATTACAAACACTTAAGTTTTTATACTTTTTTAAACAATATAAAAACAACGAAAAGACTTTTATTTTAAATGCTTGTTAAATGGTATCTTTTTATGAATGAAGGCCAGTATCACTGATACTAATACAGCTACTGATGTCTCTAGGAAAACAAAATTTTCCCCCAATTTTAAACATTAATTATAGTTATCAAACATTACAGTGTATTGAAACCTATCACATTTCTATACATTTATTAGGCTTCAAAAAATATAACAACTTTTGATTTAAAGCTGTAGTCCGTAACTTTTTGGGGGTTAAAAATTATCCAAAATAAATTTTTGAGCAAGTACATAACCAGCCAGTGTTCAGAACTCTCTGCTTGCCTTAGCTTGATTCAAAAGGGTAAGCTTGTATTAATGTTTTTAATTCCAGTGGTACTGGTGGACATCTGTACACATAAAGAAGAGTCTCGGCTAGTAGGCTATGAGTGTAAGGATGTTGGAGATTTATAGACTTTTCTCACAGCACTTGATATAATTAAACTTATAAATTTGATGGCGGATCCAGAAAGGTTCTAACGACAATCACAATCACCAACAATCACCAACTGGAGATTCACACGTTGTAAAATGCAAAAGACTTTGGAGTGGCTACAGAAAAAAAGAGACTGCAAAGAGTAAAGAAAAAAAGAGACTGCAAACGGCCCATTCGAAAACAAGGATAAATATCGGAAGAGCATTAAATGTAGTCACGCAATGCTGATGTTGTTAACATTAACAGTTTGAGAACAAAGTATAATTTGCACAGTTTGATGTGATATGATAAGCGATCATTAGATTTAATCAGCACGATTTACTGCAATGTTTTTTTTCCCTTAGTTGGTCAGAACAAAAGTGGATGTTACTGACTTGTTCAGAGGACATTTTCCCGTGAAAATTCTTATGTTGCTCATACTTCCAAAAAGTAGAATCTGTGATTGTGAATGCCAGTTTCCACACTGCTGGCGACTGACAGCTGCACATTCTTCTCAAAACATCGGATTCATCCGTGCTGTGCCGTGCCGAGGCACAACCCACGTAAAGTTGATAATTCCGCGAATAACTACAATTGCAGATTTCGAACAGAGATGGCGACAAAGGGGAAAAACTACGAACTGAAGCTTTCAGTGAACTTAAAACAATCCTCACATAAACCCATAATAAATGTCATATTTACATGTGCCCTTCCTACCTGTCTAACAAGTAGGAAATATACAGAATTTGAATAAAGTTATCAAACAGTCTACACTGCATAAATTATAAATGAAATATAGATTAATCTTTATTAAAGCTACAAAAGTTCTTTAGTCAAGAGCAGTGAGTAATTTTCTCTGTTCCCTTTGTTCTTTGATTAACATTAATGGCAGACAGCATTAGTGGCTGCTGTCACCTCAAGATCTGCAGATGCTGACAGATGCGGATCTCACATGCGTCTCATTCTCTCACAACTCTTTACGTTCATTTAAGACTTTTTTTAACTCATTTAAGACTGCTCTTATGAGGATACTCAACAAAATGGACATTTTGTTCTAAATGTGTTATTGTTAGTTCAAGCGCTAAAGAGAACTCGATTCTGGCGTGCTGTCTGTGCGCACAATACTGGCACTCGTCTTTCTGTGTGTTGTGTTTGTGTGTGTGTGTTAGTGAGCGTGTCTGTGTGTGTGTGAAAAAGTGTGTGTGAGTGAGTGTGGGCTTGTGTGAGTGTATGTGCGTGTGTGAGTTAGTGAGTTAGTGAGCGTGTGTGTGTGTGTGAGAGAGAGAGAGAGAGAGAGAGAGAGAGAGAGAGAGAGAGAGAGAGAGAGAGAGAGAGAGAAGAGAGTGTGTGTGTGTGTGTGTGTGTGTGTGTGTGTGTGTGTGTGTGTGTGTGTGTGTGTGTGTGTGTGTGTGTGTGTGTGTGTGTGTGTGTGTGTGTGTGTGTGTGTGTCAGGACATTCACAGGCAGCGCATTCTCTTTTGTCTTGTCGTGCTAAAAAAAAGCATTTGCACGAGCGTGATCATATAATGTAACACTAGCCAAAGGTTGACAGAAAATATGGATGCTACAATAATTGCATTCAATAGTTTAAGGTGTTAAATTGGACAAAAATAAATTGCATGTGTTAACACTGACAGCACTATTTATAACATTTAAAATGTAATAACTTTACCTGATGTGACATTTGCGATTCGATCACAGTTTGGTTTTCCCTATCATTTGTGTTTCATGTTCAGGACCCACGATTACAGCCATACTGCTTAACTTGCTACTTTCGAAATACACATCAATGGACTTCAGCTCATTTCCAGTTCCTCATCACAGACAAGTGCATGTGAAACTGAGAGTGCAGGTTGAGAAGATTCCACATTCTATGCCATATGTATACTTCTTTTTTTTTTTTTTTTTTTTTTTTTTACTTTTATTTACATACTGTCTGTTGATCATGTCCAGTAATCTGCACCTATAGTTACAGGTATTTTAGTGAACCCAGTGTAAACTGTGCACATCACAAATAAACAAACACAACAGTGTATGTTGCTTTGGATAAAAAATGTTTGCAAAATAAAAGAATGTTCTAGTGAATGGTCACAGCATCTGAGAATCAGAGGTGACATCTGCAATACAGAACTTTTCTGATGTCAGGTTTTTTCTGCTAAGAAATACATAACTTGCCAAAATGTTATGCTTGTCATTTCATGATTGTTAAACCAAAAAAGAACCAAAGATTTAGCATATATTTTATTTGTTTCCCCCTGCTTAATGTTTATGTATAAAAGTATACATTTACTGATATTTTTAGATTGTTTATTAACACATACAAAAATGAAAGAACACAAATAAATGATAGTGGGTTAGGGTTAAATTGTCATTATAATCCTGATAACCCCGATTGGTGGGGGGGGGGGGGGTTGGAAGATTTTACATGTAGAAAAGTTAAAAGTTATAGGAATAAATGCCACAGGTTTGTGTGTATTGGTGGGAGTCTTCTCGCTCTACCAATGTAAGACTCATTTTGTTCAGCTCTGATTCACAAACAGCTTTATGAGCTGTCTTTATGAACGTCTTCATTTGCCGTCCTCAGCCTAAGCCTTTACTGGTACGATCCTTTGACTTTACTAATACCTCATGCTCATTATAAATCAACATCATATTAAACTGATGAAAATTTATTACAAAACTGAATCTCTAGTCTTTAGAGCAACCTGTGTTTTAGTATTTACAAGCACCCTGGTGTGTCCATGCGTGCAGTTTTACTCTTCTGTTGCTCATGCTGTTTTACACTCCATCCTGGATTAAGAATCTTTGGTCTCCACAAGAATAACAACTATAGCAATATAAATGCAAGCAGCAATTAAGGGGCCAAGCACAACAGCGGGAGTTACAAGTCAATTTAATAGGACATAGCATTATTTAATGTAACAACTGTAAAAATGACTGAGACAGGAAGGATTCAGACTGGCATAACAATAAGACCGATTTCACTGATTCTTTCAGATTTCACAACAAGAACAGAATGTGAACACAAAGCCAATCCTGCCAAAATAATGCATTTCATCACAAAAAATTATGTACCTAAACCACATGGCTGAATAGTTAAAGGCAAAAGAAAAGTGAGAATTTGAACTGTTTTATGCTGAGTTTAAGTGACAGAACCCAAATGTGGTCTAGGGACTTCACAGACTCCCACGACAAGAGGAGAACAATAATAAAACAAACAAACACTGCAGATGCTTGGCCCCTAAAATAAAACATACATATAATAACTTACTCAACAAGAACACAACAGCCTCTTTAAAGAGCATATTGATGAAACGGCAACACAATCTATCAGCTTCACCAAATCTTTTGTAATAAAAACAAATCTGAACAGCAAGCAAACACAAATATACTACCAGAAAATGTCCTGCAGCGCATGTGAGTCCTGCACCTTAAAAAACAGCTCAGGCTCTTAATCACTCTCTCACCAACACTCTGTAGTGCTCACTCGCTCACTCTTTCGGACAGTCTCTAATCTGCTGTAGACTCTGTCATGCTGGATCAATGTTCTGTCCCAGTCGCGTGCTGAGGAGAGATGTGTCCCAATGGAAAAGTGCAGAGAAGGAAAATACAACATGATTTTTATGTGGCTTTGATAAAGAATGAGGGACTTAACTTACTGTATAAAAGCACTGATTGTTTTTAAGGATCTCTTAAGGTGATTAAAATGATTCTGTATGTGCTTTCTTGTGTGTAGGCGAGCATCTCTGTCTCTTCAGTCTTCAGCTTTGTCATTTCTTCAGTCATTTTTAGGCATCTGTCTTTCTTTCCTACTCTCAAAAAATCAATAAATATAAGTAAAGTTTCTCAAGTAGATATTACGGTAAAGATGAAAATTTCTTAACATTAAAAAGGTAAAAGACGTCAAGGTTTATTATAAATATGATTGTCCTTCCAGTTGTGCTTGATTGTACAGTACAATGACCAGTGCTTTTGAGCCCAAATTGTTAAGAGTGAATCATTAGGTATGCAGAGGTGTAAAGTCCAGGTTCAGAAAGTAAAAGTCCTCCTCAGTATTTTGTTCCAATCACCTGGACTTGCTAATTGGCACAGTTTTTCAGCCAGGAGATAGAACTAATTAGTGAAATCAGCTGTCTGAGTTCATGGGTGGAATAAACATATGGCAGGACTTTTACTTTCTGACCCTTGGACTTTACACCTCTGTGCGTATGTATATTTAGAAGAATATGGCTCTGTGTGTGTGTGTGTGTGTGTGTGTGTGTGTGTGTGTGTGTGTGTGTGTGTGTGTGTGTGTGTGTGTGTGTGTGTGTGTGTGTGTGTGTGTGTGTGTGTGTGTGTGTGTGTGTGATGCACTGTCCTACTCCTGATTGAGGGAGGTATTCATCACAAGGTTACGGTGTAGATTTGGATTCTGACTGTGTCGGTTGCGGCTCCGAACAGAGGAGAATGTAGTGTCACACCCTGGAACTTTGCACTTGTGAAGGAGGCGAAGGTGCACCGTTTTGTAATGAGCCCTGAATGTGCCTTTGTTGCTGTAAACCTTCTGACAGAGATGGCAAGTGATGGGAGATGAGCTGTGAGACTGCAGGCTGAGGCACGGTGGAGATGCTTCGACACCGAGCCCGTCGCAGCTCTCATCACTGTCCTCTAGAGGGAGCCCTTCTTCACTGCCCATGTCTGAGTCCCAGGACGAGTGTGCGCTTCCTCTGGTGCTCAGGTCCAGTACAGCTTCGTTCTCCACAGCACCCTCTGCTGGCTCAGTTGCTCTCTCCAGGGATTTACTCATGGGGAAGACGAGGCCTGTGCGGTGACTCGCTTTGAGGATGACAGACATCTGCTCTTTGTGAGGGAGATCTGGATGCTCTCTGCGGAGAGAAGATGTTCCTGAATAATCTTTGGTCAACAGCCTGTGGTGCAGATTCAGGTTTGCACTGTGTCTAGAGAATTAAAAGCAAAGACATTTAAAGAGAAAACCAACATGCTTTTGTTTCTAACTTTTTTCATGTATAAAAGTAATCATCAACTTTTAGCAGGCCCGGCTCCACAGGCCCACCCTGGCCTCTCGGTAAATAACGGCAGATTGCTAAATGATAGCGATGTTCAAATCAGCTCCAGATTTTGAGGGAGATTCTTGTTATTTAGAAACTAGAAAGCAGTATTAGAACCTGACCATGGTCTTCATAAACATTCAAACATTAAAACGATTCTAAACTGTTCAAGTGCAAGAAGATGTGAAAGAAACTCAATTGGGTATGTGCTTACACACAAATCGCGTTACACACGCGTTACACACACGTTACACACACGTTACACACAGAAAGATGAGTCTCACACAGTTCTCTTTGGTCAAGCTTAAACGGACGAATACACACAGTTTAGGCGAGTATGCTCGTAAGCACAGCCTTAACTGCGTTAAAATAACAAATCTTAAAGAACGTAAAGGGTTAGGAGAAAATCTGATGTTCGCCAGATTCATTCATTTGGTCTTAAAGTGACAGTAACTAAATATACCTGCTGCTGTCTTGTGTTATTAATGTTAAAGAACAAAAGACAATTATAAAAACTCTACTCAAATCTGCTCTAGACTGAATAACTTCTTTAGCTTTAATAGGATTAATATATATTTAATTTATACATTAAAGTATTTCGTACCTGAATACTATTAGACCTAGCTGAAATCTGTTTATTTAATTTGTATCTTTGTTCTATTGTATTTATTTGTTCTATTGCTTGTATTTGTTCATTCATTCATATTTTATTACTGGCTATTTACTTGTCTATATGTAACATTATTTATACATTTTGTTTTGTGGCGGTGCCAGTGAAAAATTTTGGTATGGCAAATAACCAGTAAACTCCTTAGTGTTGAGCCCTGTGTGAGTCCCATTTAAGACCTGCCCCTTTTGTTATAAAATAAAGTTGTTACGGGGAAAAGTTAAATAATGAATAAACTCCAGCCCACCAGAAATGTCACTTGGCCCACCTCACATCTCAAAGCTGGAGCCGGGCCTGACTTTTAGTTCTAATGCATCAACACAAAAACTGTCATGTGATTTTAAATAACTGCCTGGTGTAATGTATTGTATTACACACACATTAATTTCCCTCAAGCCAAACCGTCTTACCGGTCTCTGCTGCGACGGGATGGGAAAGCAGCATTGCAGCCGTCCACAGTGCACATGTGCATCTCCTTTAAGTGCACGTTTCGATAATGCATTTTGACACTGTAGGGGTTTTTAAATGTCTTACTGCAGATCTCACAGGGGTGCGACTGCTCCTCTTTATCATCTGGACACATGTTCTCTGGGTCACTATAGCCGTCTGCACAGTGTTCACTGCTGTGTGTGAAATGGGCCGGTCGGTGGCTGCAAGGCTGGTCTGGCTGTGAACTGCATGTTGGTTCTTCACATTTTGAGGACTCCTTTTCTTTCTCATCGTTCTGTTTAGTGTGAAAGAGAGAAGGAGAAGACGGTGAGATGATACGACTGTCCTCCTGAGTCAGTTTGTCCCATTCTATGTCCAGTGAGTTGGCGGTTGACCGGAGAAGACCATCGCAGTCCACAGAGCCACGCCCCTCGCTGCTGATGTCACACTTGTGTGTGTGTGTGCAGGGGCTGAGGGGCGGAGTCTCCTCCTCAGACACGCCCTCTTCTGCCAGATCATCCTTCTCGATTTTGATGGGCATGCTGGACTTCCGAGACTTCTTCTTGGGCACCGTTTCCATGTCGGTGTGCATGTGGCTGGCACTGACGGGCACTGAGGAGGACAGGAGCGGGAGCGAGGGCAAGTTGCCCGGCGTATGGGCCAGCTCGGCTGGGGTCACCAGGCTCCGGTAAAAGGGGAGCACGGGCTGTACAGTCTTTAGATTGGGAAAGAGGATTCCGCTTTGGCTCATGCTGGATAAAGAGCCGTGTAGTTTGGGCTCAGAGTTGCGGATGATGAAACTTGAGACAGTCCTGCTCTCTGGGATGGAGGCGAACTCTCTCTTCTCGCCCTCGGGCTCGTCCTCCTGGCTCGGGCTCAGGCCCCCCCGCAGGTCCTTGTCACGATTATTGCGGTTCATTGGCATGTGCAGCCGCGGGTTCGGATTAGCACTGTGCCTGTTGCGACTGCGTAAAGAGCTGAACACCATGTTGCAGCCCTCAATGGTGCACTTGTGTTTGATCTTCAGATGAACGGCATTATAGTGTATCTTCAGTGTGCCCTTGTCGTAGAAGGTCTTCTCACAGGCACTGCAGAACACACGGCCCTTCTTCAAGGATCCGCTCTTCTCTGCACACCGCATCTTGCTCTCTGGTGACATGTGTGTGATTTCAGAAGTGATGGAGGATGTGCAAGGCGTGGAGGGAGAGGAGTTTCCACTCACGTTAAACTCTTCCGACTCCATCTTTGGAGATTGTGTGTCCAGCAGCCCCTCTGCTCTCACAGGGCCGGTATCGAATGCAGCACTGCTGTCAAGGCTTAGTTCTGACGTCTCATGTCTCATTTGTGCCTCCTGGTGGCTGCAGTCTGTACTGGAGCTCAGCAACGGTGCCGGAACCGAGTTCAGCAGTTGCAATGGCAGCATGAGGGCCATACTGTTCACTAGAGTCTCAAAATGGTGCCCGTTACTACAACCGGGTGCTTCTGCTTTAGCGGGTGTCCGCACAGAGCGCTGTGTACTGCTTTCGATGAAGCTGCGGATGTCAGAATTGGTCCTAGTGGTCGGAACAACAACAGCCTGTCCCTCCTTGTCCTGCAGAGCCATGAGCTCCACGATGGACTTGGTCTCTCCAAAGCGCAGGAATTGCTGCAGCGTTACAATCTCCTCCTCAAAGGTCATTATGGCCCAGCGGTCCAAAACCTTACCGGCCACATCCTAGACACATACACATAAGGAATATAATTTGCATTATGAAGTCTAAACTAATAAATGTCCTGCACTGGGACCCTAAAATACTCCATAACTTCTGACAGATTGACAGAGTTACTAAATAACAAGTCATCCATACATCTAATGCATGTGGACTTGAGAGGTCTAATTACTGCAGCAGAGTGATACATTCAGGAGCATAATTTTTCTTCATTTAGATGATGCGGGTTTCCCTGTCGACGTATGAGGGGAGGGGAGAGATCAGAGGCGAGTCGGGCAAGTCTTTCAGTGCGCCTGTAATTACTCTTGAGTGCCAGCAGGCTTTGAAAGTCATGCAGCAGCTTCATGTTGTAACCAGAATAAATATTTTATCATACAGCATTCATCTGGAGGTCTGAAGAGGCTTTAACTTTACATTCTCCACTAGAGGAACTAGCATGAATTTAATTCAAGCACCTGAATACTTGATAAGCAAAAAGATTGAAGATATCTCAGTGGCTCACCACTGGAATTTTGAGGAAAAGTGTGACAAAACTGTAATTATACATCTCAAATTGAAGTATGTTTTCAAGTGGGATCAGTGTGAGTCGAGTGAATGGAACAGCTTACCTGCAGGACATAACCACGGATGTAGTCCTGGAGAGTCCAGTCCAGGGCATTTAGGATCTGAATAACCTCCTCCTGCTTAAGGACGCTGAAGAGTCGGTCCAGCAGGATCTTGAGACGCACTGGAATTGCCTGCGTCCCATAAAGCATCAGACTACAGATATCAAACACCACATTGGAGTGAACAATCTCCACCTGGCTTCCTTGGTACATGTGATGAACCTTCAGCTTACTCAGAGCTGCAATTCAGCAAAACAGACACCAGTTTACATCACACGTGCAGAAATCAGCAAAGCATCTCGACGTGTTTCATGGCAGCATTTCTGTCGTTCACTTCTGAATCTGTGTATCTGTTTTGTTTGTAAGTGAGGCTTGAAGTGAGCATTTGTACACATTTTAATGTCTATTATAAACATGTTGCCTATGTATTGTAATAAATTGTGTTTGTATATATTTGCTTTTGTGCATGACTGAGAAATTACAGACAATATTGTAAATAATTATCATCTACAAACAATAACAATTACAACAACAACAAAAAAATATCTAAGGATTCTAAACTGGTCATCAATTTATAAATTTATGCCACATAGCTTTAATGTCAGAAAGTCAATATTAAGGTCTAGATTAATTTATAATGAACAGATTAATTAATTTATTTCTGTCTTTACACATATGTTTATTAAAGGAATATTTAAGGTTCAGCAAGTTAAGCTTCAACATCAGCATTTGTAATATAATGTTGATGACCACCACAATATATTCTTTGAGGATTTAAAATTAGAAATGTGAAGCTTATGATTTGGTAAACTCACTTCAGTTAAAAGTTGTGTATTATTTGAGCTGGACAGTTGGTAAATTCATTTGTAAAATAATTTGTATGGTCTTTTTATGCATCAAATTTTTATAATAAAAAAACCCCATTTGACATTGTTTACATCTTGTCGCTACTTCTAAAACAGTATTTTAGGATTTACAAATTGGCCCCACTCATTTCTTTTTTAAGTGGCTCACTGTTACAAAAAAAGAACTTTTTTTTTTTTTAAGAATAGGAAAGACATGTTGAAATTATTTTTTAAGGTAATAAACATTTTTAGTTGATTGAGCTTAACTTGTATTGAACACGGAATATTCTTTTAAAAAGTACTGTGAAAAGTAGAAGAGGCAGAAAGACAGAGAGAGATGACAGTGAAGAGTGTTAAAACCTGGTTTGAAGATGTGTGAAAAACATCTGTGTGAAATGTAATATTCTATAGCATGTGAAACTCACCATGGGCGACCCAGCCATGCCTACAGTTTTCACAGAGTCGCCGCCTCAGTTTCCCAGGCTTGAAACTGTCACAGTTGCAGTTCACCAGCGTGCAGCAAATAGCCTGTCCACACACACACAATAATAATGAATATATTCTACATATTTATTCATCACAAACACACTCCAAAATGTTTGGTTTCATACATTAACTTTTTAATGTACACCTAGATCTGAATACATATATATTTGCATGTGTGTGTGTGTGTACATACAGTACATGTTTGTATCTTTCTACATATATGCGTGTATCTCTATATATATTAAGCTCAAGAAGCTCTTGTGAATATTCTCATGCTGGAGAACACGATCGTTAGGTTCTGTTTACGTACAGTATCTCCAATGCTGCTGTCATTAAACCAAAAGAGAGACACGTGTTATTGAGACATTCTCAAATTCATGTCCAATTTTTAATTAAACTTTTCACTGTTTTGCTGATAATGCTTTAATGATAATTCTGTATTAAATAAAGAATTATAAATGATATAAAGTACTCCTCTGAGCACAAACACATACAGTGAGGTTCATACCGATGCAATTTCATATTAATTATAGACACTTTAGCACAATTCGACAGCTCAATCCAGTATAGAGATAATATAGGGCAACAGGATAGTTATTTATCCTGGAACCTCAACTATAAAACACACCGGCACTTACATACACAAAGAAAGAGAGAGCGACATTTGAAAATGCACATAAATATTTACATCACAAAAGTCAATGGAAAGCACAAGCACATTTTTTTTTTTTTTTAAATTATGCATTATGTTAAGCCAAGCAAACATTTTGAGTTCAATTTCTGAATGAATTTGAAATGTTAATTAGGCTAGTTTATGTGCTGTTCATAACAGTTAAATAATCCAGCTTTTTGGCTGACAGTTTGACTGCATTGTAAAATACGCTACAGCAATGATACAGCATATTATTTTGAATTTTACTAATCAAAAAATGATTAACTTTCTTAAAAATAATGCGACTGTAAAATGCATTAATATACTCAGTATTTATTGCTTTTGAATAGATTTTTTACAATGTAAAATGTGTAAACTTCTACCCAACGGTCACAATTAAAATATTGACTGATATGATTTAATCCAGAATATCACATAATATTAGACAAATATTATTTTGACAAACTGTACAAGTTAGTAGTTCTCCTAGGACCACAAAAGTGTAGAATATGGCTATGAAGAGAGGCGCGTGTGGTGAAAATAAGCGCAGCGGTTGAGGAATCTCTAACAGAAAGAGTCACTGTCAGATCTTACAACACAGGCCTGTAGCAGCGAACAACAATGACAGATCAACATGAGCTTAATGAACACACACACTCACAGAGACAAAGCTTTCACGCCCCAAGGCCATTAACTGTGTTTGCCCGCCCAGAAACGGGGTCTTAGTCCCACTTTGGGACACTAACTCGTCACCATTAGCACAAAGACAGAGAGAGCAGGAGAGGATCTCTTAAAGCTGCCAGAAAGTGGAAGAGAGAAAAAAAGAATCTGACTCCTGTTGTTCCGTTGACAAAAATCTTTCGGTAAGTCTTTTACATTGGTGTTCAGATTAAACAAGCATTCCACACACATTCATTTATCCAGCATTATGGCTGTGGCAGAGAAATTACTCTTGTCTTGAATTACATTCCAGTGGATGACCAACAAACACTCACACACTTGTGAAGGCATTCACACCCATCTGAACAGCACAATAAAGTTTCTTCTGAAATATCTAGCGAGTAAATTGATCTATGAATGGGGTAAAAAAAAACTTTAAAAATGGATTCAGATTCAGTTTAGCTAATTTATGTCCCGTACACCAATAAATGATCAACATAGATAAAAGTTGCCAATTCAGTCAAAGCACCACACAGGGAAAAAAGCATATTTTTTCTCATTGTAACATCATCTGCATATAACTCACAATCCACTTGTGTTCTTATTTAAATTCTCTAAGATAGACTTGATCCCAAACTAAACTTCTTACCTCAGACATTTCGATCAGACTGAAGTTTCCAGTGTTTCTGAGCAGTTTGCCATTCCAGCAGCTCCTGTCTGTACAAGTTCTACGTTCTACTGCAAGAGATCCATCACTCACAGTTCAGTCACACTCACCCACACAACACACACTTTCTCCTGCAATCGAGAAACGCGGCGCTCGTCCACAGGCCCGTGTGAGTGTGTGAGCGGCTCTAAAGCGTCCAGGATGAGTGTGTGAGTGTGTGAGTGTGT
>CM040827.1:47500-50000 GCA_022828995.1 Vimba vimba
AATCCTGAAACCCCAACATTTATTGGTGATCGGAAAAAAAATCCCATTGTTTTTGCCTATACATATAATTTCATGTCATTTTATTTTTTAAACAACTTAGTCCTGGCGTCCACTACAGAGGACATAGCATAACGTATGAATAAAATATTATTTTTCAAAAATGTTTTTTTTACCATTTGTTTATTGTGCTCTAAACAGTGTGATGACATGGAATAAAACTAAATTCAAAAAACTTTTTTTTTCTGGGTCTCAGGACAGCGCTTTAACAATATGGACTGTTCCAAAGCAGCTTTACAGTGATAACAGGAGATTACAGTAACAGATTGTTTAGGCTTTACAACAGCTCTAGGATAAAGTTATTGTCCAGATAAAGTTATTTTTGATTGATTGATTCACTTCCGTTGCAAAGATCATTAGTTATTAACTTAGGGTCCGCTAACACAACACCGTTCTAACAGGAAAACCTTTAACGTGCTCCGGCCGCCAATCCGCACAAAACAGTGCCTGGTGTCTCGAGAACGCAATCCCAGAAATAGGTTCGAAGGTGCAAACGATTATCCGTTATCTCTGCGCAAACCTCAAAAACGCAAACCCGCGAAAACGCAGATGTCGCACACATGCGCATCACATGTTCAGTCCAAAGGTACCCTTACGAAGAAGAAGCATACTTCAAGTTCAACATCTTCAATGTTCAAGTATATGTTCAAGTGTATTTTTAAGTATACTTTATGTAGTAAGTATACTAATATCAATGCGTACTTGTAGTAAACTTGTAAGTGTACTATTTCAATACTGCTTGGGACTAAATTGGCCCACTTTTAGTATATAAAAGTATATGTTTAAGTGTACTATACGTGTAAGAGTAGTAAACTTTAAGTACACAACTAGGTTTCTCATTTGTAATGCATCTATACTTCTATATATTGCATCTATAGTTCTATAAGTGAACTTATAAGTATACTAGTAGTTCACTATTTTAATACAAGTAGTATATTTTTTAGTTTATGAAAGTACACACTGAAGTGTACTTTCAGTAAACTACTAGTTTAGTAGTTTATACTGCAAGTAAACTTGTAAGTTTTCTTTAAGTGAACATAACATTAATTTTTGCACTTGCAGTATACTACTATGTTCAAATGAAGATATTATTTTTTATACTTGAAAAATACCTTTAACTGTACTTTAATTTTAAAAACATTTTATTAGCTTCATGTATCCTTTTTTAATCAACACTTGAATGTCGGTAAGTTTCATAAAGAAAGGCAACATTTTAAACAAAAAAGTTGAGAAAATCACATTTTTGTCAAAGACTACCAGATTCAGAACGATGATCAAACACAGATGGAGGAGATCGAGTCCAACACCCCCAAAGCTTCACAGTCGTTTTCTCTTCATGGGTTAGGCTTCATTTAATTTGGTAATATTAAGCAGTTTTGATTTACACGCTGTTTAATGTTTGATGATCATGTTATTTTACATTTGAGTGAGCAAACTTCTATTACTTGTTTCAACTTCTTCTTCTCCTGTGTTTTGATCCTGTGTCATAGCGCCCCCTACGGTACAACAGTGAAAACATGGATAGCTGGAAAATTCAGTCAATGATGGGGAAAAGTTAGCCTGGATGCCAGCCGAACTTAGCCCCGCCCACAACATTAGAGGTCGGGAAGTTCGGTCTGGACTTGATCCGTTGTGGAGCAACTATGCTCGAACCAGTGCTGTTTGGACCAATCAAATTGTCAGGGCAGGCTTTATACGATGATGGATAGATGATGATCAACAGTAACGTAATCATCCACGTCACCAAAGAGCGCTTGGGTTGAATTCGTTTACAACAAAGAAGGTTGCCGCTGGAGAATTGAGTTGTGTAGATTCCGCCATCGTGTCTGTTATAGAAGATATCGACGACAGCGCATTCATTTTAAAAGAGGAACAGAGAACCGCGATCAAGTCATTTGTCGATCGGAAAGATTAATGAAGAACATACTTCACTTACTCTGTTGCTCTGATTGCTTGTAGGTCGATCCAATTGAGTGCAGAGGCATTTTCTTTCCTGATTCATTTTAATCACAGCCCAATGGAGCAGTATCGGACTCATATTCTGAGAATCTGAGTATGACGACGCCAGGCTAGGGAAAAGTAGAATTAGAGTAAATTCCTATACACTACCAGTGCACTAGCCTACACAAAAATTCAGACAGGCAGAATTAGAAACATATCTGTTTTATATCAATATTTTCAAACAATGTAAGTTTCATAAAACTGTTTATGAAAAACTATGTAAAAAAAAAAAAAAAAAAGTATATTTAATAGGCTACTCGATCAAAAGAGTTACCACAACTACAAGCCAAGTATACTTTGAATACAAAAGATTGAGTACAAGTACAGGCCAAATATACTTGGACTTTTCTCTCAGTATAAGTCAAGTACACTTAAGTGTAATTTTAAGTATATTTCTGAGAAGAACATCAAGTATATTTTTGAGAAGTATATAAAATGTAGA
>CM040827.1:52500-80000 GCA_022828995.1 Vimba vimba
AAAACGCAGCACATGCCAAAAGCCTTTCAAGCATCGACTGCAGCTTAGGCACTGATCCTGCGAGTCAGCAGAAACATGTCACCATCAACAAGTCAAGGCTGGTTAAACTATAAAACAGCTTAGGGACCTTGTCCAGACACACAACCCGGGCTAACAAAATACACCTCTGAAGACTCTCCGGCACTCCCAGAACACAACACTTATGAAAGACAGAAGAATACCAGGTCTCACTATATAATCGACAATTTAAAGTACAAGAACTGTTAACAGAAAGAGAGAGAGAGAGAGAGAGAGAGAGAGAGAGAGAGAGAGAGAGAGAGAACAGAAAGGTGAGATCAGCTGGATGTTTATTCAGTGAAACAGCGAGTCCTGTAGGTGTGTGTGTGTGTGTGTGTGTGTGTGTGTGTGTGTGTGTGTGTGTGTGTGTGTGTGTGTGTGTGTGTGTGTGTGTGTGTGTGTGTGTGTGTGTGTCCTCGACAGCGTTAGGTGTGTGTGGCCACAGATGGCCCCGAAGAGCAGCTCTGAGACGCTCATGTGGCGCTGGAATGTAGATGTTGCACAATGAGCTGATTGTTTCGTGGCGATACGTGTCTGAGCCAAAGACACACCTGCCCAAACGTGGCCACAGCTCTGACACAACTAGAGCAACATCTATCAGCAGTCACACACACACACACACAGACACACACAAGCCATTTACTCTGATAGAATTTTACAAATGTCCCACCCTGAGGATTTTCCCAGTCCAAGCTTGTCTGGTTTAATATCACTTTAAAGGATATTGCAGCTTAATAGCGGTTCTGATCCGTCATCGTACAGATTCCCTGTTCTTACTGTTAAGTTTGGATACTCTATAACCTGCAAGATGTTCATCATTCAACAAAATAAAGAGGGAGCCATAGAAATTGCGTTTTATTATTTTATTATTAAGTACTGCCCTGAATAGTGTACATCACATAAAGGATTATTACATATTGTCCACAAGACAAAATAATAACTGAATTTACACAAATGACCGGTTTGCATATGGTTGAGTTTTAATACAGTCATCTAGATTTTTTGTTTTGTGATTGTCACGGGTGGCTGCTTACAGAGAGAGTTCAGGAAAAAATCCACTTTAATAAATCCATACAGGAGAACGCTGTTCTTCAGAAAAATCCTCATTCTTTGGTTTTCCAGCATCTATCTTCTGCACATTTGACCTCTTCCCAAAAGTGTCTGTTCGATTTTGAGACCTATCTTTTCGTGTCAATCCATCTCAAGTGCTCAATTTTACATGGTTTATCAGCAGTTGTCCTTGAGTCATGCCACACTGCACGTTTTGGGTTATATGGACGTTTACAGAAACCTCAGTATCGGCTCATGATGGTTAGAGCTCTTTGATCTCAAGAGCAACTTTCAAGGTACATGGACAAAGACTCTAAAGACTTTGCACATTAGACTAAGAACTAAAGTACAAATGTAATGACCAGGATCGCTCAAAGTTTAATCTCAGCAGGATTCGAGTGTCAGCCATAGTGTGAAGTACATGCAGAACATTTCAGCTTTGAGACTTTATAGAGAATGTGCAATTCCCCTCATTTAGAAATCTGGGGGAAAACTTACTTTATTCATGTGCTTTGAGGAACGAACACATGTAATATAAGCATAACAAATTAACAAAATGTATAAAAGTATATTGCAGTAATTATGTTTATGATTTAAGTACAATAGTTTATGCTTATGAAGTCTAAAACATTGGTTTTCAATCCGGGGCCCAAGGATCACACCTAATTATTTAAATTGAGTTATATTAATAATATTTTAAAAGACAATACTAAAAATAAAGGTCTACAACATTAATGATGTACTGACATCATGTGTATTATTTTATTTATTTTCATCAGAAGGTCTAGGACAAATTCTTGGAATCATCTGGGAATCATTTAAAACATTTTAATAATTTTAAGACTTTAATAATTTTAAGATATTATTAGGTTGTCCAGCTTATAAATGTTCGAGATTGTGCTGTGGTTAAACCGAGTAAAATAAACATTTAAAAACTGGTGGATTTATCATGTCATACTTTCAAGCATCAACAGATATCAGCTGCCAGATGCACACATCTGGACACAATTTTCAGGGGTCCGCAAAAGATTTTCTCTTCGTTACAATGCCATGAAACGTCAGGTTTATTTGTTTTAAACTTGTTCACAAGACCACAGACATCTATCTGTTGTTTAGCAGATACTTTTTATCCACAGCAACTTCACACACTACAGGCTGGAGAGTTCAGGTGATCAACACTTCCAGGCCTTTCTCCCTGCTGTCCACATAGCAAACGTACATCTATGGGTTTTATGACTTGTTTCTAGAAAAGTAAAATTCTCATGTACTTTATATGGATGGCAACATGCAGACCTGTGCAAACGCTGTGGGTTGTGAACGAGTAGATTAAAGTGCGCAGCTCTTCACAACTCCATCACTCCTACACCGCCTGTACAAGCTATTCATGAGACACAGCACACAGGCTTTCCACATACAGGAATAGGAAAGTGCCGTTTTATGGAGTTGAAGGATTCAGCAGTATGACAAGGTCTTCAACATATCTGTGCTGTCATGAATGTCAACATGTTGTAAATCTGGCCAGTCTATGACTAGTATGAATGTTCCAGGCTTCCCTGGCAGAGAAGAGAGGCACTGAGTGAATGCGGACAGCAGAAGCTCTTGGTAAAACAGACGTGCAGCATCTCTGTGGAGAATAGCCCTCTCTCTTTTCTTCTTTCGGATGAGCTGAAGGAAAATCGATAGACTCTGGTGTAATGCCTGCAATGGCACTGGTAATCCAGAGTTTGCATTAATCTTTCACACACTCAGAGAGCATCCGTCTGCTTCTGACTCCCTCCCAAACAGAATAGCCAATCATTCAACTGAAGTCATTACCAAAACATTTTCTGTGTGAAATCATGAACACAGTCTCACTGGCAATGACATGTATCCCTGACTAAAGAAGAAATGAATGGAAATTTACTGGATTTTAGCATGAGAGCCGTCAGGTCACCATGAGATAACAGCGCTTACACTGATGGTCTTGTAAAAGCTGGACCTCCTCCCTACACACTGAACATAATCTCTCAACTTATGAGGAATTCACTGTTTATGGCACAGTTTCCATGTTTTCGTTCCATGACATTAGAGGAGCGTAAATCAGCCGTGCGACGGCTCTGACTGGTACGGGAAGAGAAGCTGCTCTGAGAAACACCCACATTCTCGAGCAGATGTGCTTTATAACCCCCCACCATCGCAGCACACTGACACCACATATCCCCCCCCCCTCCCCTCTCCCCTCTCCCCTCTCCCCTCTCCCCTCTCCCCTCTCTCCTCTCTCTCTCTCTCTCTCTCAGAGCAAATCTTTGAGTAACTCCACCAGTCAAAATGACCATGAGGATGAACAAAACCAAATAAAAGGGATCGACCTTACTGTGAATATTCTCACTGTACTGAGCGAGGAGAGCATGTCTTCAGTGCTTTATGGGCATCTTGAAGGCCCTTTCACACAAATGACGGAACAAAAAAGCTAAATGAATGGTTTTCAAATGTCTATTTCAACGGGTCAAGGTTTCGCTGGTTATATAGCTATGTTAGTCCCTGCTGGCATCTTTCTGAGCAAACAGGGCTTCATGTTTTTAGTAAAGTCCCAAATGTTTTGTTACTGTCATGATTCCTGTCTTGTGTTCCCCTTGTCTTGTGTGGACTTTTTTGCTATTTCCTGTTCTGTGCCATGTTTTGTAGTCCTTTGTAGTTTTTCTTGTTTATCAGTTCATGATTGTTCCCAGGTTTGTCTTGTTTGCCAATCTCCCCTTGAGTGTATATATACCCAAGTGTTTCTCATGTTCTTTGCCTGGTGTTGTCCTTAGTGGATGTTTGGTGTGAGTTGTTTTCAGTTCTGTTTTACCCTGTGTTTGGATTTACTTTGGTTTTTGCCTGTCCCCTGTTGCCTGGATGTTTTTGTGTTGTTTTATTAATAAACTGCCATATTGCACTTGGATCCTCCTCTTCATTGTTTCTGAAACACTCCACGTTAAAGAACACCAGACCACAGATGGATCCAGCAGTCACCCTGGTCGGACTATGCCAAGGGACTCACTCACTCGAGGACCACATACAAGACTTTTTGAACATTGCAAACATCACTGACCTCCCGGACTTTGCTTTGATTGATTTTTTTTGTTATGAACTCAACCAATTACAATCCAAACTCATCCGTGATGGTCCTCGAGGGTCACTGAGTGAGTTCCTGGATTATGCCCTTCAGGTAAGCAGCTCTGCTTTTACTGTGGGTGTCGTGGAGGAGGAACACAACAGTCACGCTGTACCCGCCACGCCAGAGTCTCGTCCCGTCATGGCCACCCTTCCTGTGTCTTCAAACAAGATGGCCGCCGTGCCTGAGTCAGCTCCAGATGATACAGCGCTGATCATCATGGCCACAGCTATTTTGTGTGTGTGGGCAGAACACACATAAACTCCAACCCTTGACCACTCAGCCAAGATGACGGCCATCGTTCCAGAGCCCTCGGACAAGATGGCCGACTCTACACCTGTGTCTACGCCTTTGTCTTCTGAAAAGATGGCAGCCTCCACGCCTTTGTCTTCCAACAAGATAGCCGACTCTACGCCTGTGTCTTCGGACAAGATGGCAGCCTCTTCGCCTTTGTCTTCCAACAAGATAGCCGACTCTACGCCTGTGTCTTCAGACAAGATGGCCGACTCTACGCCTGTGTCTTCGGACAAGATGGCCGACTCTACGCCTGTGTCTTCTGAAAAGATGGCAGCCTCTACGCCTTTGTCTTCCAACAAGATAGCCGACTCTACGCCTGTGTCTTCGGACAAGATGGCCGACTCTACGCCTGTGTCTTCTGAAAAGATGGCAGCCTCTACGCCTGTGTCTTCAGACAAGATGGCCGACTCTACGCCTGTGTCTTCGGACAAGATGGCCGACTCTACGCCTGTGTCTTCTGAAAAGATAGCAGCCTCTACGCCTGTGTCTTCAGACAAGATGGCCGACTCTACGCCTGTGTCTTCAGACAAGATGGCCGACTCTACGCCTGTGTCTTCGGACAAGATGGCCGACTCTACGCCTGTGTCTTCTGAAAAGATGGCAGCCTCTACGCCTGTGTCTTCAGACAAGATGGCCGACTCTGCGCCTGTGTCTTCGGACAAGATGGCCGACTCTACGCCTGTGTCTTCAGACAAGATGGCCGACTCTACGCCTGTGTCTTCCAACAAGATAGCCGACTCTACGCCTGTGTCTTCAGACAAGATGGCCGACTCTATGCCTGTGTCTTCGGACAAGATGGCCGACTCTACGCCTGTGTCTTCTGAAAAGATAGCAGCCTCTACGCCTGTGTCTTCAGACAAGATGGCCGACTCTACACCTGTGTCTTCGGACAAGATGGCCGACTCTACTCCTGTGTCTTCAGACAAGATGGCAGCCTCTTCGCCTTTGTCTTCCAACAAGATAGCCGACTCTACGCCTGTGTCTTCAGACAAGATGGCCGATGGCTCGACTCTACGCCTGTGTCTTCTGAAAAGGTGGCAGCCTCTACGCCTTTGTCTTCCAACAAGATAGCCGACTCTACGCCTGTGTCTTCAGACAAGATGGCCGACTCTACGCCTGTGTCTTCGGACAAGATGGCCGACTCTACGCCTGTGTCTTCTGAAAAGATAGCAGCCTCCACGCCTGTGTCTTCAGACAAGATGGCCGACTCTACGCCTGTGTCTTCGGACAAGATGGCCGACTCTACGCCTGTGTCTTCGGACAAGATGGCCGACTCTACGCCTGTGTCTTCGGACAAGATGGCCGACTCTACGCCTGTGTCTTCCGACAAGATAGCCGACTCTACGCCTGTGTCTTCGGACAAGATGGCCGACTCTACGCCTGTGTCTTCGGACAAGATGGCCGACTCTACGCCTGTGTCTTCTGAAAAGATGGCAGCCTCTACGCCTGTGTCTTCAGACAAGATGGCCGACTCTACGCCTGTGTCTTCAGACAAGATGGCCGACTCTACGCCTGTGTCTTCTGACAAGATGGCCGACTCTACGCCTGTGTCTTCGGACAAGATGGCCGACTCTACGCCTGTGTCTTCTGAAAAGATGGCAGCCTCTACGCCTGTGTCTTCAGACAAGATGGCCGACTCTACGCCTGTGTCTTCAGACAAGATGGCCGACTCTACGCCTGTGTCTTCGGACAAGATGGCCGACTCTACGCCTGTGTCTTCGGACAAGATGGCCGACTCTACGCCTGTGTCTTCAGACAAGATGGCCGACTCTACGCCTGTGTCTTCGGACAAGATGGCCGACTCTACGCCTGTGTCTTCTGAAAAGATGGCAGCCTCTACGCCTTTGTCTTCCAACAAGATAGCCGACTCTACGCCTGTGTCTTCAGACAAGATGGCCGACTCTACGCCTGTGTCTTCGGACAAGATGGCCGACTCTACGCCTGTGTCTTCTGAAAAGATGGCAGCCTCTACCCCTGTGTCTTCAGACAAGATGGCCGACTCTACGCCTGTGTCTTCGGACAAGATGGCCGACTCTACGCCTGTGTCTTCGGACAAGATGGCCGACTCTACGCCTGTGTCTACGCCGGTGTCTTCGCCGGTGACCAGCCGGTGCCTCCCTGACTCCCTGAAGCGTCGGATCCGCCCTGTCCGCCTGCACAGCCTGATCCACCCTGGCCTCCTGTCCTGCCGCAGTCTCCAGGCCCTCTTCCTCTCCATGGACCCGGCCCTCCATCCCTTCCCCGTTCCACCTCCGCTCCACCACCCTCCTTTTTATGTAGAGTGTCTGGAATCCACTCCTTAAAGGGGGGGCTCTGTCATGATTCCTGTCTTGTGTTCCCCTTGTCTTGTGTGAACTTTTATGCTATTTCCTGTTCTGTGCCATTTTTTGAGAAAGTGAAAGTGGAGATTACAGCATTATATTTACATGTTCTCTCTTTGCTTCAAAGGTTTCTACTAACAATGTACTTCTGCAGCGTTGAGCATTGTAGCCAATTACAGTCATGCCTAGTGAACGCAAAATATTTTACTTGTTTTGAGGGTCTGTTTATGTAAAGGAATTAAACAAATAAAGGATTAAAAGGGATTTAAGGGAATAAAGAAAAAGAAATAAGAACAGTAAAAAGTTCTAGATCTGACTATAGTATGAATCAATTTAAACTATTTTAAAATATACACACATTCACTTTTATTTGTGTATAATATGTAAAAAAGGCAAAACATTTCTTGTCTCATTACATTCAGTAAAACTAAAATGCTGCTTGGAGAATATTACATTATATTTTTAAAAAATGGTCACCTTTAAAGCTTATTAATAGGTTATTAATGTTTGTAACTCATGAATAAATGGTTTACAGGTGTCCACCCTACATTAAGGTTCACAGGTAACTAATACTAGAATTATTATTATTATTATTGTTATTATTATTATTATTATTATTATTATTATTATTTTCATTATTAATATCTCATCAAGTTATGGTTGTGCTATTTTGTTTTTATATTCATAAGATAAGATTCCACATTAACTAAAAGGATGGCTCCATTTGCATCCACTGAAGTCTGGGCTAAAGACCCGAATATCCACTGACCCTAGAGCTGCCCCTGATGCGAACTATCCCTGTATTTTGATTAAATTAAACATTTTGCAAAGGCAGATTTAAACTAAAAATATTACTGAACAGCTATTACAGACATCCTTTGTCTGTTCACACCAAGAGTTAACTGATGTGACCAGATGAAAGTTTGGTTAGGAACTGTGTGAAGAGTTTTGGATAAAATGACCTATGTATTAAAAAAATTACAACCACTGATCAACCAAAAATAATGAGCTTAAAATGTCATCCTAAAATGTTGAATGTTGTTGGAAACCCAAATAATTTGTTTGGGAAACAACCAGTTGGCTGTGAGTTCCCTCTTGCAGAGCAGTTTGAATGTGAGGATCTTGAAGGAACGGGCCGCTTACGTTTGGCAAGTCTGTCTATATACTGTGTCTGTGTCGTGAATACATGCATATCGTTTCAGCACTCGAACACTGTGGGTTCACCATTAAAGCTCAGGACTGCCATAATCAAAGGAAAGAGATTAATCCAAGTGCTCAGGAATGTGTGTGTGCGTGTGTGTGTGTGTGTGTGTGTGCGTGTGTGCGTGTGTGTGTGTCTTACAGGCTGCTGGCAGGACAATAATTGGAGGCATGCAGATACTCAGAGCTTCTGCTCGGATGGCTTCAGTTCAGACCCACCGGTTCAATCCCTTCATTCCACCTGACTGGTGAGCAAACAGCTGCCTTTTGTTGCCCCAGTATGTCTTCATTGCTCTTATTAGGGATGCGCTCTGACCAGCATGTCATATATACTACATCACAGGAGATCAGCCAGTCACATGACATCCTCATCTCACAGGCTGTTGTCAGGGTTGGAAAGGGAGATTTGGCCAAACCAGAAGTTTTTATGCTTCACTTTTTTTTCTTCTTTTTTTTTTTTTCTTTTTTCATGGTGGGATGTGATTTGAATGTGTAGAAATAAAAAACGGTAGAGTTTGGGGCAGCTTTTTTTCTCTTGTTTTATTTTTTTACTAGTTGTTAGTGTTTCTGCTTGAATGTGACCAGCTTCAATTTACATTGATGGTTTGTCCTTTGAACTGTAATGCTGCCATGTTCAACGGCAGTTGTTGCTGTACATGTACCGTTGGTAAGATTTATATCTGAAATATATTTTTTTATATTTTTTATATTTTTTCAAATAATTTTTTATCAGCCTTTAATCTGATAGGACAATGTACAGGTAATGGACTCGAGCCGAACTCAAACGCGGGTCGTCCTTAGATAAGTACGTGTGTTAACCAGAAGGCCACGTCTCTCCAAAATAATCTTATCATAGACTGTTCAACGCTGGATTGGGTTAGTTAGTGACGTAGTCTCTTTACATAATTTCTTCACAGTTGGAGCCACTTCAGATGCACTTTGAACTTAAAAAGTGGAAATATCGGGCATGTAAATGTTTTCTTGTAAATTTGAATAAGAAGTTAAAGGGGACGTACCATGAAAATCGGACTTTTTCCATTTTTAAGTGCTATAATCGGGTGCTTCTACCAACCCAGAAAACGTGAAAAGTTAAACCCAGTAACTTTGTTTTGTTAAGTCTTTCTCTGCAAGCGTGTCAAAAAATAAGCCGATTGATTTTAAAATGAACTAGTTCAGTTCATAGTTCATACTTCAAAATTTTGAACTAAGTTCACAGTTCCAAAAATGAACTAGTTCATAGTTCTTTTTTTCCATATGTTGCTGCGAGCTATTATTTTAAAAATTATTGCCACAGCCCATATAGAACCACAGACAACAATTATTTTATCAGTTTTAACATGAGGAAAAACGTGCTGCTTGAATGGTCTTTTTTAATGAGGAATTATTAAAAGAAAAACAGGACAGTAGTGCTTAAGGTGCAAATGTTTTTCAATTTTAATAATTTTCCATTTCAAATTCCATTTCAGTACATACTAAAAAGCAATACTGGAATCCTGGAAAAATATACCAGGCAGGTTCAACAAGTGCGGATTTTCTTTTCCTTTCAAAGTTTGCACAGAAATGTAAGATTTTTCCCATCCTCACCGACCTAGTCATAAAACTCGTTTAAATGATCATACAATGCCTCCTTGCTGCTTTGTCGCCTCCATGCTGCTTTTTGTTTTGATTACGCATGCGGTGGTGCGACACTGGTGGCTGGTGTTGCCAGATTGGGTGTTTTTTCCGCTACATATTAAGGCCTGTTTACGGTGTGTTTTAGCCGGGTTTTCACCTGGAAGGCTTTACAGAAATCTGACACCAAATCTGGCACCTTGAACGAATTTAAATAGAAACCAGAATGAACGAGTTCACAGTAACGTTCATCAGGCAGTATTACAGTACGTTCAGTTCACATTCACCCCAAATATGAACGAATTCATTAACTATCGTTCAATGAACGCGTTCAGGCACAACAGTGTGTATATCTATATTACAATGCTAATCAACATCCACCACCACCACCCACCTCCTCGTTAACTGCTGATGATTTTGCTAACTTCTTCACCGACAAAACAACTATCAGCAATCAGTTCTCAGCTCCACACACACAGCAACCCAGACCAACCTCTCCCACAGCCAATAACCCTCTCTCCTCCTTCTCTCCACTAACCGAGGAAGAAGTATCTAAACTTCTCCTCTCCAGTCATCCTACCACGTGCCCTCTAGACCCCATCCCATCACACCTTCTACAAGCCATCTCTCCCACACTTCTACCAGCACTCACACACATCACCAACTCATCCCTCCATACTGGCATTTTCCCTACTGCATTCAAGCAGACTCCACTGCTTAAAAAAAACAGCATTAAACACATTACTTGTAGAGAATTACAGACCTGTCTCTCTCCTACCATTCATTGTGAAAACACTTGAACGAGTTGCTTTCAACCAAGTAACATCCTTCCTGTCTCTAAAAAACCAGCTGGATGGCAACCAATCTGGCTTCAAGAAAGGGCATTCAACCGAGACTGGATTGCTATCGGTCACAGAAGCCCTACGGACCGCAAAAGCTGCTTCCAAATCTTCAGTTCTCATTCTCCTGGATCTGTCTGCTGCCTTTGACACTGTGAATCATCAGATTCTTCTGTCAACCCTCTCATCTCTGGGCATCACAGGTACTCCTCTCCACTGGTTTGAGTCCTATCTCACAGGTGATCCTTCAGGGTCACATGGAGAGGCAAGGTATCCAGAGCACATCAGCTGACCACAGGGGTTCCCCAGGGTTCAGTTCTTGGACCCCTCCTCTTCTCCATCTACAGCACATCACTGGGACACATCATACAGGCACATGGTTTCTCTTACCACTGCTATGCTGATGACACACAGCTCTTCCTCTCATTTCAACCAGATGATCCCACAGTAGCTGCACGGATCTCAAGCTGTCTGGCGGACATCTCGACATGGATGAAGGAACATCACCTGCAGCTCAACCTGGCAAAGACTGAGCTTCTCGTCCTCCCTGCCAATCCGTCTCTACAGCACGACTTCACCATCCAGCTAGAGTCATCATCAATCACCCCATCAAGGTCGGTCAGAAATCTTGGAGTAATATTTGATGACCAGCTGACCTTCACAGACCAAATTACAAAGACAGCTCGATCATGCAGGTTTGCACTGCACAACATCAGGAAGATCAGGCCTTTCCTTACTGAGCATGCAACACAACTTCTCGTCCAGGCCCTGGTCATTTCTAGGCTTGACTACTGCAATGCTCTTCTGGCTGGACTTCCATCATGTGCTACTAAACCTCTACAAATGATTCAGAATGCTGCAGCTCGTCTTGTCTACAACGAGCCCAAAAGGGCCCACGTCACTCCTCTGTTCATCTCTCTGCACTGGCTACCTCTCGCTGCTCGCATCAAGTTCAAGGCATTGACACTCGCTTACAGATCTATCACAGGCTCAGCTCCCTCCTACTTTCACTCACTCCTACGAGTCTACATCCCTACCAGAAGCCTGCGATCGGTCAAAGTGCGACGTCTCGTGGTTCCATCACAGAAAGCCACAAAATCACTCTCCAGAACGTTCTCATTCACGGTTCCATGCTGGTGGAATGCTCTCCCCACCCTCATCCGGAATGCAGAATCCCTGACAACATTTAAAAGACAGTTGAAAACTCATCTCTTCCGTGAGCACTTAATCTCATAAAAAAATTTAAATAAAAATAAAAAACTATTTCCTTTTCCCTTAATCCTCCCTTATCGGCCTTATGCTACTCTGAGCAATGCCTGCACTTTGTATTTTGAGCACTTCTTGCGTTGTTTTTGCCTCTTTACGATGACTCGCTTAATTTGGTCCTAATTTGTAAGTCACTTTGGACAAAAGTGTCTAAATGACTAAATGTAAATGTAACTGTAACATAGCCTGCATCATACAATTTTATAAAATAATATATTTTCTGTCTCACTCTGTGTTAAGAAGCAACACGGAACCACAGAAGTTATTACAAACACGACTGATGTGTAAAACATGATTTTAATCGGTGATGATTTTGACGGTGTGCCAAGGCGAAGCAAACATACTAGCTATCCCTTTTGCCAAGAGCGATTGTTTTGCTTCAGACCTGTCTGTTATTGGCTGAAGCGCTTGAGACCTGTCTGTGATTGGCTGAAGCACCAGCTCGCCCTGTTGCTCCGTCTGCACTTTTGTCAAAGTACTTTGTACTTTTGGTGAAAAATAAATGTAGCGAAGTTGAATACTTTTTTTTATTCAACTCATGTAAAAGTACCACAATTTAATTATTCTCAAGAAAGTAGAAAAAAATTAAAAATGTCTTCAAGTACTGTAACTAAAGTATTAGTAATTACTTATTTTCCACCTCTGGGTATGATATGTTAATGTTCAACTCACACTCAAACCCAAATGATAAAGTCCTTGTCCCTCTAAGTTTGGGGGAAAGAATGCAGGGTACAAATCTCAAAGTGTCCATCCATCCTAAGCAAGTACCACACACAGTGTGTCCATGTGGAGCTCGAGCAGGAAGTCCCAGTTCCTGACACCATCAGTCTTGTCACCCAAAGGTCACACATAAACCCAATTTATGGACAAGAGTGTTTGCAAAGCAATGCAATGTACAACGTCCAAGCTGTGTTTTCCTAATGTTACCTCTGGGCAGAAAGACATGCTTTTAACATCTCGTGAGGTGAGCATGTTTTCTTTGCTAGAGGAGTTGCAAAGCTGCTCATTGGGAAAGTGTCCAGAAGTGAGGAGTGATAAATCTATCACGGATGTTATTTGAGAGTAGATATGAATGTAGCGCAGTGAAAATTTTATTCGTAACTCCAATGCCTTTCACTTTCTACCAGGGCTCTGAACCGGTTCAAGGAATGAAAAAAACAAACAATATTTTATCATTCTGTTTAATATTTTAATTTGTCAGTCAACCAATCATGAATTCAAATGGTACGGCCAATGCAAATGTGATGTTGATGTCATCATAAGTCGCCATGGCGATGCGCTGACATTAGCTTCTGGATTTCAGATCTCAGGATACTTCACAAACCATTAAAGCGTTACATTTAAGTGAAAATGAGTGTCAGGTTATATCCAGCGTAGAGTGTCTTTTGAAACCAGCGAAAACTATAGGTGATTGTAGAACTGCAACTATTCAGGAAATGAAAAGAAACTTTATTTCTTAGTTAAACACAATGTTATCAAAGTTAGTATTGTGGCTTTATGGTCATACATTTGCATTATATTATTAACATTTTACCAAAATCAAGCTAATTGGAGAAACAGGGTCTTTAGCCAGTGCATGTTGGCGAGTTCATATGTTCAGCATCACATTTTCAATGTTTATTAAAGTTGCGTTTTTTTAACAAGCGGTTTAATAATAGCCAGCTTAAAAGTTTTTGGTACGTATCATAATGACAAAGATGAATTAATGATATTAAGAAGAGGATCTATGACCTCTGGAAGCATCACTTTCAGTAGCTTAGTCGGTATGGGATCTAACAAACATGTTGTCGATTTCGATGATTTAACAAGATTCGAAAATTCGTCCTCTCCTATAGCAATGAATGAATCGAATTTTTCCTTAGGGAGACTACAATGCACTGCCTGATGTGATACTGTAGTAGATGGTTGCATAGTTATAATTTTCTCCCTAATATTATCAATCTTGTAAGTAAAGAAGATCATGAAGTCATTACTGCTGTGTTGCTTGGAAACGTCTGGGGTTGAAGCTTTATTTCTCGTTAATTTAGCCACTGTTTCAAAAAAATAACTAGGGTTTTGTTTGTTTTCTTCTAAGAGGGTTGAATAATAAGCAGTCTAACAGTTTTTAAGGTCCTTCTGTATGCAATCGTGCTCTCTCTCCATGAAATGCGGAAAAAACATTTTCTTCCAGTTGCGCTTAATTTTTTGGCTGCTCTCTTAAGAATATCAACGGCATCAACATTGATTCCATGTGATAATATTAGATCTAAAGTATGATTACAACAATGAGTAGATCCTGACACGTGTTGTCTAAATCCAACAGAGTTCAGAATGTCTCTTAATGCCAATGCCAATCCCAATGCGTCTTTTTCGTTATCTACATGTATATTAAAATAAATGGCTTTATTTATTAGGACTTTATCTGCAGCCAACTCTGAAAATCAGCACATTCTTTGATAAAGTCTGTATGGTGCCCTGGTGTACAGTAGCCAGCACAAATGTCAAAGGTGATTTATCATTTACACTAGATAGTGTTACATTAAGCACCAACACTTCAAAAGAATTATATTTGAAACTAGACTTCTCAGTAATTCTGAAGATATTACTATAGATTACAGCAACACCTCCCCCTTTGTCTTTTAGACGAGGCTCATGTTTATGACAGTAATCTTGGGGGGTGGAAAGTAATGTAATCGTCTGGTTTTAGCCAGGCTTCTGTCAAACACAGCACATCTAGGTTATAATCTGTAATCATATCATTAACAATAGGTGCTTTTGAAGTAAGGGATCGAATTTTCAGCAACCCGAGCTTTATTATTTGTTCATCTGTATTAAATCTGTTTTTTATTTGTTAAACATCAATTAAATGTTTATCCTTAAATGGGTTTGGAAGTTTTTTGTATTTCCTAATTCGGGGAACAGACAAAGTCCCTACATGATGATATCTAGGTGAAAGAGTCTCTATGTGATGGGATTTATCTGACCTTGGTGACATACGAGTGATAGGCCTGGCAACAGACGCTCCACCATGTCCGTTGCCGAGGGGTGTGGAGAAACTCAACAGGGTTCGGCTAAAGAGGAACTCTACTGGAGCAAGAATGGCGCACGTATCCAGTCCGTAGGAGGGGAATGGCACAGCAAGCCGACACTTCGAGCAGGGCTTACGGTGTTGGCTGGCATCTATGTGAAAAGAGCACACGGGAAGCTACCGGCTCGACACGTAGGCTATAGAATCTAGCGAACGTGTTTGGTGTCGCCCAGCCCACAGCTCTACAAATATCCGTCAGCGAGGCACCCCGTGCCAGCGCCCAGGAAGAAGCTACACTACGAGTGGAGTGGGCTCGCAACCTGCGGGGGCAATGGTGCGTCTTGGGATTGATACGTGAAGATGATGGCATACACTATCCAGTGGGCCAACCTCTGTTTGGAGACAGCCTGTCCCTTCTGCTGGCCTCCATAACAGACGAAGAGTTGGTCTAAGGTCCTGAGGCTTTGCCTTCTGTCCACGTACAGGCGCAATGCGCGGACGGGACAGAGAACAGCCAGGGCTGAGTCTGCCTCCTCCAGGGGCAGCGCTTGCAGGTTCACCACCTGGTCCTGAAAGGGAGTGGTAGGAACCTTGGGCACATATCCAGGCTGGGGTCTCAGGATTACGTGAGAGTCGGCCGGCCCGAATTCCAGGCACGATTCGTCGACCAAAAATGCAGGTCCCCTACCCTCTTGATAGAGGCCAAAGCAATCAGGAGAACTGTTTTTATATACAGGACTTTTAACTCTGCTGCCTGCAATGGCTCAAAGGGAGGTCTCTGCAGTGCCATCAGCACCAGAGACAAGTCCCAAGAGGGTATAGAAGGGGGGCGAGGCAGATTCAGTCTTCTCGCGCCCCTCAGGAACCTGACGATCAGGTCGTGCTTCCCCAAGGATCTCCCATCAACTGCATTGTGATGTGCGGCAATAGAGGCAACATACACTTTGAGGGTAGAGGGAGACAGCCCTCGCTCCAGCGCCTCTTGCAGGAATGAAAGCACAGAACTGATCGAACATCTTCGGGGTCTTCTCGGTGAGAAGAATACCACTCAACGAACAGGTTCCACATCAGGGCGTAAGCATGCCTCGTAGAGGGTGCTCTCAACAAAGTGATGGTGTCTACACCAGCTTGTGGTAGATCACCTGGAACCTCTGCGTCCCATCCAGGGACCAGACATGGAGTTTCCAGAGGTCTGGACGCGGGTGCCATACAGTGCCCTGTCCCTGAGAGAGAAGGTGCTCCCTCAGAGGAATGGGCCAGGGAGGGGCTGTCGAGAGGAGCATCAGTTCGGGGAACCAGGTCCGGTTGGGCCAATAAGGGGCAACTAGCAAGACCTGCTCCTCTTCCTCCCTGACGTTGCACAGTGTCTGTGCAAGAAGGCTCACTGGGGGAAACGCATACCAATCAAACCAATATCAGGGACGGATGCACTCGAAAATGCATTTCTGCATTAGCATCTTGAACAGAAGCTTCTGAAGGGCCTGATTCAAGACACGCAGGTCCAAGATTGATCGTAACCCACCACCTTTCTTGGGTACAATGAAGTACGGGCTGTAGAAGCTGGTCTTCATATCGTCAGGAGGGACTGGCTCTATCGCATCCTTCGCCAGTAGGACTGCGATCTCTGCACGCATGACAGGGGTACGTTCCCTCAACATCAAAGGCGAGTCTCGATCTCAACACTGCGATGGTCATGTTCCCGCAGTGGGAACATGAACCATCCACAAAAGCTGCTTCAGCGTGCTGTAAGCCCAAACACGTGATGCAACTATTTTGACCATCAGATGGGGACAGGGCACGACCGCATCCAGAAACGCACGGGTGGAATGGCATCTTGAAAAAGACGCAAATGCACCCGTGTTGCTCTTTCAGGAAATGGGACCCTCACCAGTGCCGGAGCACACAGGGGAATGACCACGGCAACATTGACAGGGGATGGTGCAGCCTGTAACAGTGAAGCACTCACTTCTTCGCTCACACACACAAAGGATGCTGTTAAAACAGCAGTTGAGAGCTCAGAAGCTCGCGATCACCACTGCACTCGCGCTGTAGAACCACCAGCACTGGGAGAGTCTTCCAGAAGAACACTGACACACTCGCTCATTGAACACAACAACACTCTTCAGAGACATCGACACCAATCGGCTCCGGAGTGAAAGTCAAGTGGTGCGTGCATCCGCTTCTGTGTTTATACCCACGCTGCGGGGCGGAGCGCGAGATGCAAATCGTTTTTTTAATACTCGAAGATGACAGGCTCCCTAAGCGTGATCCCAATCAGTATGGTATGTCAGACTACGTCGAACGTGACCGAACTGAAAGGGAACCTATGTTATTTGAGGACACTCTAGTATGAACTTCTATTCAAGCTCTTGGATGTTGTATAGGGGATTTTTTTTTAAATACTGATATTAACTGGTAGACTATTTTTTCCATTTTCGGGATGTTAATGTTACAGAAGGAACGCAAGAACAGAAACGTTAAAATACTGATTGTGTTTGGAGTGAACCGATTGATTTTTTCTACACGACCAACAGTGACGTGAGGAAGAAGCTTAAAGTTCGTCTACAAATTTTCTTTCTCGTAGTTGGGGTTGGGACAACTGCAAAAACTGATGCTGATTCTTATCAAGTCCAGCTGAACCAACCCCGTATTTTCTCGCAGCCGCTAGAAGAGTTTGCTTTGACACTCAGTGTTTTTCTTCTACTCGCCTGTTGTGCTGCTCACCGGGGATTTTTGGTGTAAATCCAACTACCATTGGTAAAACAAAAAATAATCTGTTGTGATCAGCTAATTATGTGTGTTCATTTAGAGCAGAAATATTTGTTAAGAACTTGATACTCAGCCTTACACATGTTCCTCAACACTCAATCAATGACATTATCACAGTCCTATCATCTCGCGGATGAACATGTCCGTTTGTGAAACCATCCTGTCATTCTTGTTGTTGAATCATAGATTCAGACAGGAACACATGCTGCTTTGCACTTTATGCAAGGTGAGTCGAATGTATTACTATAGCAGCAGCGGGGAGCAGGTCGATCCTCGAGTTTCTCTCTCACACACATACAGAGGGATGAGCAACCGCAGGACAAATCTAACCTGATATTAGCCTCAGTTTCTCTGCTAATAACACAACAAAAATACTTTGACGTAAAGCACTAGATGTGAGCTTCCACATCTTTTACGTTAAAAACATAAGTGCTCTGGACTAAGTCTTTGTCGGCTTACATCTGAACAGAGTGAGGCGTCAGAACACTTCAAATATATATTTTATATACTGAAGCAGACGAGAAATGCATGAAACACGAGCCTGTGATATTTGATCTGTTTACTGGGCGCCTTTGATCTTCACATGTGACCGTATTTTTTCATCTGTATTAATTATCAAGGAGGAATCAATATGTGCAATAACAGAGCATGTCTGCAAAACGACCCCTGGTTTTGGCTTCAGATTCGGCCAGTGCTGGACATGGTTCTGTGTCAGACCCGGTTCTGTCCTTGTGCTGACCTGGTAAGTTCAGAAGTAGCCCTAGAAAAGCGTGACGTGTGTGTGACTGTGAGTGTGTGTGTGAGTGTGTGTGCATGTGTGTGTGTGTGTGTGTGTGTGTGTGTGTGTGTGTGTGTGTGTGTGTGTGTGTGTGTGTGTGTGTGTGTGTGTGTGTGTGTGTGTGTGTGTGTGAGTGTGTGTGTGTGTGAGTGTGTGTGTATAGGGGTTCATGCCCCGTGTGGCCCGTAAGGCTGATGCTCTAACACTGGATCTACAGTGGCAGATCTCGATGTGAAGGCACACCAGTGGCACTGACTCCATCTCTACCCAGAAGGCCTTGTTTCAGAGGACCGGCTCTAAGTGGAGCTGAGAGTCTGAGTGGACAATTAGAAAATGGCAGCGAGCGAGAGGAAAGTCTACATGGCAGCTGAGAGCGCCTGGGCTACAGTCGTATGCTAATGATCCCGCAGAAACCCTGACAGCTCCAGGTCTGAACCTCAGACTGAAACACAGCATGAGCTCTCGTACTAATTCTCCATATTCCTGAAGGCCAGTGGTTTGAGTTGTTAGCGTTTGAAGGACTCTGAGGTGAGAGTCAAGAGTCAAATGGCCGCTGAACTGAGAAGAAACGTGAAACAGTAGATCTCTCCAAAATGTAATATTTTACTTCCTTCAAGCCTTTACGGCGGATCTTTTCAGTCCGCTCTTTTTATTCAATTGTTTTCTACACCGTTCCAACTGATTTTAATGAAAACTGTGCGCTGCCTGGTGAACCAGAGAGCTCAGCGGTGATCATCGACAAGACAAGCCCAATGTCGCTTAAAAATAAGCAAAAACACAGTCTGATTACATGCTAATGTCCTCATTGTGTTTGACCAGCTATGAGTCAACGTTATCAAATCACATTTGTTCACTAATGGTTGTACATATTTCATGGAGACAATGCCATTTCACAGTATTTGCAGGACAAAAACAGGCAAATTTTTCCTCACTAAATGAGAAAGATGAAGAACAGACATTTTCTTTCTTTTTCTTTCTGATGTGAAATGACAGTTCTGTGGTTTTTCTTGAAGAGTATGGGTTGATTATGTCGAAGATAGAGGTTTTAGCAGATCTTTTAAATGTTATTTCCAGTGGAGGATGGGATTATATTTGTTCTCAAGTTAGTCAATTACCTTTAAACAGGATTTAGTTCATTAACTCAGACTATCTTAACATGCACAAATAATATTCACTGTGTTCATTTGTCATGTTAACCCATTACTTCCAATGAAAGTACTCTGGCAATGCAATAATTGCTCTGAAAAAATGCTTGGCCTCCCGCCGGTTTTCCTCTGGATCATGTGACCTCCAGAAGAGAGTAGATGAAGAGCTCTGCTTTAAGGCATTGCAGGTCATGGTGTAACAGACAGATATGAGTATGTTTACTTCATTTTCCAGCTTTCATTTGCAGGTTTCCAGGAGCATTTGGAGATGGTGTTCCCAGCGTCTGTGGGGTCACCGCAGCGCCCCGCTGGAAAATACATTTTTCACTCTCATAGACAGATCAAAGGCTGAACACGCAGATCAAAGAGCACAGACATGCATCTCCAGTCATATCTGTGTTGTTTACATGAATGCTAAAGGCACTAAAATCAAATATATTTTACTTGAAAAATATATGTTTTGTGTCAAAGTATTTTGAAGCCACTTTTGAAGTCCATCAACACACCAGGGTATAATTTGAAAATTTCAGACTATGGTGTCAAGCTTTAATGTGATTGGAAGACTAACCCAATACAGTGACCCAGACTCTTTACCCTCAGCATGGAAACAAGAGGAAAGCTTCAATCTTCAGTCTTCAGATGCCTTCCAGATGTGCACTGACCAACACTTTTACTCTTTGAATTTGGCGAAACATGTAAATGAATCTGTCCTAAATTTCTGTCCTAAAAGTCTCTGAGAAATACAAACAGCGAACTGTAACACTTAGTATAATGAGGCTAAACAAGGATTTAAACAACAGCAAAGTGTAGAGACACCATGGAGCCCAATGGATTCAATTTCTCTGGATTCATTTCACACACTTGCCTGATGGGAAATTAGCGGCTGTTAAATCAGAAATCTTTTACCAAGTGAAATGAATTATAATGAATCCCATGATTCACATTTTCTAAAACCACCCAAAGGTTTTTTTAATATATATATATGTATATATTTTAAGGCTGGGGGAATTAACGTGTCAATCTTTGCGATTAATTTGAGATGTTTAACACATTCAAAGAAAATAATGCAATTGACGCAGCACTTTTTTTGCCTCGTTTTAATGACTTCCTGTTGCGGCTGCTATTGTGAGTGTGCCGAACCAAGTCACCCTGTCATGATGGAGAAGGACAAGGATGGAGTTTTAGGTGCATTGTTTGCATTTAAAAAGTTGCTTGATGGCGCGCTTGACAAAACAAAGATGCTGTGTACAATTAGCAAAGCTGAATTCAAATACCATAGTTTTTTGGCCGCAAGAGAAAAAAGGCCGAAAATATAAGCCAAAAGTATGCAGCCCCGTCCCTCCGTGTTCAGCGATCAGGTTTCATTCTCGCACAGCTTGTTTAGTAACTTCATGAGCGCTCTCCATTCTCTCTCTGTGTGTGTGTGTGTGTGTGTGTGTGTGTGAGTGTGTCGGTGCGCTGCGCTCTCTGCTCAATGTTCCGCTCAATGTTTGCGCTGTTCATTCTACTCTGTCGTTCACAGCCCAAACGCTCCAATCATGTAGCCTACCGATCACGCACTGGAAAAGCGAAGTCCACTCAAACAACGTGAAATTTCTCAGTAGTAGACTTCTGTTTGCAATAGCCCTACTGAGCTGGTATAGCCATGCTGGGCAACAATGGTAAAATGACCTGCTCTGATCACATGCTCTGGTAATAATAGCTTTGTAGGACTATACTTTATTTTGATAATTAGTAAAAAAATAAATCTGTTAAATCTGAGCATGTTGCATAGAACTGAATGAAGAATAATATATTGATATATTGATGTTTAATATTATTTTAATATAGGGCTATTTTCTGTCTAATTTTTGTGGACATTTTTCTTTGTTTTCCTTTTCTTCTTTTTTTCTGGGTTGTTTAATATAGGTGATTCTACATTTAAATATTGATGATTACAAGCTTATATATTATATAAGCCTTTCTCTCATTGTATTCGCTGTAATGTTATATTTTTATTTTCAATCCAGTCATCATTATAGTTTATTTTATTGTTTTTATGCTTTATGCTTTCTTAATGTTATATATTTTGGTAACATTTTACAATAAGGTCTCATTTAATAACATTTGTTAATGTTTTAACTAACATGAACTAACAATAAGAATATCTTTGTTGCAGTATTTATTCATCTTTGTTAATATTAGTTAATAAAATACAGTCCCCTTTCAAGGGAACTCGTGCTGCGTCGATTGACACTGAGGGAACGCTTTGCGTGATGACGTCTTGAAGCACATGTGAAATCAGCCCAGTGGTGTGGCGGAACGTTAGCCTGCCAAAACCACAGCAGCGCTAGCTTCTGTGTCTTCAGTAGCGCTTAGTGTGAATCTGTCTCTGTCTATTTGGTGTTGTATTGTCTACATATATATCTATATCCAAAGACTATGGCGAGCAAGCAGCAATTTAGATTGTGTGTGCACCGTTATTTAATGGGTGGGGACACACACATTCTTTGTGTTGCTTGTTTGGGTGAGGAACATGCACAGTGAGGGCCCTTATGTCAGGAGTTGCTCTCCAAGATGTTTGTGATGTGGCAGGGTGGTCCTCATCGCACACATATGTACGGTTCTACTGTTTGAACTTGGATTCTAATCCAGGGTCCCAAGTGCTCTTGTCCTAGTGCTGCTCCTCGCGATTTCACGCTGGACAAACACTTGTCGCTATGGTGGCGTTGGCATAGACGTTCCCTCAGTGTCAATCGACGCAGTGTCAGTTTCCCTTGAAAGTGAACGCCTCAGTGAACGAAAGTGAACGACTGTAACCTCGGTTCTCTGAAGAGGGAATGAAACACTGCATCACCTTACCATATCTCCTACGTGCCTGTCAGCAACTACTTCAGATTTTTTTCCAACGCTAGCGCTGTTGTGTTTTTGGCAGGCTTTATAGTTTCCTGGTTCGTGACGTCACCCGCCTCTGACGTTCCGCCACACCATTGGACTGATTTCACATGTGCTTAAAGACGTCATCACGCAAAGCGTTCCCTCAACGTCAATTGACTCAGCACGAGTTCCCTTGAAAGGGAACCAAGGTTACAGTCGTAATCGAGGCGTTTTTCATTGTTTGTTCATGTTCATTAATGTTAACAAATACAAAATTTGATTTGCATAATGTTTTAGTAAATGATGAAATTAACATTAACCAAGATTAATAAACACTGTAGAAGTATTGTTCATTCTTAGTTCGTATTAACCAAAGAAGTGAACTAATGTAAACTAATAAAACCTTATTGTAAAGTGTTACCTATATTTTTATATGTAATGCTATATAAATAATTATCATCATCATAATCATGACAATCAACTAATTCACATTTAAACATTTAGGCAGTCTGACTAAAATATCAGTTTTAATGTTTGTTAATTATAATCAGAATAATTTACACACTGGAAAATTATTAAATGTAAACTTTCTACTTCTTAGCATGACAATGTCCCAGAACCGGGAACACTCCCCATAAATCCTGATGTATTCGTTACATCATGAGAAGAATGACGTCTACGCTAATATTAGTCTCTCTGTTTATCCCGAGGTTTACCTCAGTCCGCCGGATCCAGGCCGTATCCAGATCTGATAAAGGACCAGCGCCTGGACACGACAACAACGCAGTCCTGAAGTGTCAACTAGTCTCTCCCCTGTGAAGGCCTCCTTCTCCTTCCCTTTACCTCAGTACAGATAAAACGTTGTCAAAATAGTTCTGGTTCACATGGCTACTCGCAAGTGATGAATAATTCTGCGAATGAGCGGGCCAGAGCACGTTAAGGGTTTTTTGTTAGAACGGTGTCATGTAAACATGTGTCTAGTCAAGTCAAGTCAAGTCACTTTCATTTATATAGCGCTTTTAACGATATGGATTGTTTCAAAGCAGCTTTACATTGATAATAGGAAATTACCGTAACAGATTGTTTAGGCTTTACAACAGCTCTAGGATAAAGTTATTGTCCAGCTAAAGTTAGTTTTGATTGATTGATTCACTTCCATTGCGAAGCTCATTAGTTATTAACTTAGGGTCCGCTAACACAACACCGTTCTAACAGGAAAACCCTTAACGCGCTTCAGCCGCCCATTCGCACAAAACAGTGCCTGGTGTCTCGAGAACGCAATCCCAGAAATAGGTTTGAAGGTGCAAACAATTATCGGTTATCTCTGCGCAAACCTCAAAAACGCAAACCTGCAAAAACGCAAAAGGTTTTTCCAAAGGTATGCACGTTTGAATATATATATATGTGCGCAGGCGTGCACGCCTTCTTTTACAAATCAACCCTCAATAAACAACTTGTCTGGCCTTAAAAATGTATAATACAGAAATTTTTGTCACGTCTGCATAGCCACGTGAACCGGAATTATCCCGACAACATTTTATCTGTACTGAGGTAAAGGGAAATGAAGGAGGCCTTCACAGGGGAGGGACTGGATGACACTTCAGGACTGCGTTGTCGTCGTATCCAGGCGCAGGTCCCTCATCAGATCTGGATACGGCCTGGATCCGGCGGACTGTGATAAACCTTGGGATAAACAGAGAGACTAATATTAGCGCAGACACCATCCTTCTTATGATGTAACAAATACATCAGGATTTATGGGGAGTGTTCCCAGTTCCGGCTGACCTAAACTATGCAGCCTAACATTGAATTATAGAAGTCTATAATGTGTTATGTGTATGCTAGGTCAAAGAGATGTGTCTTTAGTCTGGCTTTGAACTGACAGAGTGTGTCTGCTTCCCGGACAATGGTAGGAAGATTGTTCCAAAGTTTTGGTGCTAAATAGGAAAAGGATCTACTGGAATTTTGAGATTGCAATAGACGTGAAGGACTATAATGCGTTAAGAGCTCGCTCAAGTACTGCGGAGCTAAACCATTTAGTGCTTTGTAAGTATTCAGCAATATTTTAAAATGTATACGATGTTTAATAGGGAGCCAATTCAGTGTTGACAGAACTGGGCTAATATGGTCATACTTCCGGATTCTGGTAAGAACTCGAGCTGCTGCATTTTGGACCAGCTGTAGTTTGTTTATTAAGCGTGCTGGGCAACCATCCATAATAGCATTACAATAATCTAGCCTTGATGTCATGAACGCATGAACTAATTGTTCTGCATTTTTCATTGAGAGCATATGACGTAATTTAGATATATTTTTAAGATGAAAAAATGCGGTTTTACAGATACTAGACACGTGACTTTCAAATGAAAGATTGGTATCAAAGAGCACACCCAGGTTCCTAACCGACGACGAAGACTTAACAGAGCAGCCATCAAGTGTTAGACAGTATTCTAGATTATTACGTGAGGAAGTTTTTTGTCCAATAATTAAAATCTCTGTTTTTTCAGAATTAAGTAGTAGGAAATTGCTAGTCATCTAGTTTTTTATATCAGCTATGCATTCCATTAATTTTGTGAATTGGTAAGTTTCGTCAGGGTGTGAAGAAATATATAGCTGCGTATCATCAGCATAACAGTGAAAGCTAATGCCATGTTTCCTAATGATATCTCCCAAGGGTAGCATGTACAGAGTGAACAGCAACGGTCCTAGTACTGAGCCTTGTGGTACGCCATACTGAACTTTTGATAGATAAGACATCGCTTCATTTACTGCTACAAACTGATAACGGTCAGATAAGTATGATTTAAACCATGTTAATGCAATTCCACTAATGCCAACATAATTTTCGAGTCTATTTAAAAGAGTGTTGTGGTCGATAGTGTCAAATGCAGCACTAAGATCAAGGAACACTAATAAAGAGATACAACCACGATCGGATGATCAGAGCAAATCATTTGTGACTCTGATGAGAGCCGTCTCAGTACTATGGTACGGTCTAAATCCTGATTGAAAATCCTTGCAGATGTCATTTCTTTCTAACAAAGGAACATAGTTGTAAAGATAATGCCTTTTCTAGTATCTTTGACAGAAAAGGTAGATTCGAGATCAACCTGTAATTGACTAATTCTGTAGGATCAAGTTGTGTTTTTTTAACAAGCGGTTTAATCATAGCCAGCTTAAAAGTTTTTGGTATGTATCCTAGAGACAAAGATGAATTAATGATATTAAGAAGAGGATCTATGACCTCTGGAAGCATCTCTTTCAGTAGCTCGGTATAGGGTCTAACAAACATGTTGTTGATTTAGCTGATTTAACGAGTTTAGAAAGTTCTTCCTCTCCTATAGCAATGAAAGAATCGAATTTTCTCCATGATATTATCAATCTTATAAGTGAAGAAGTTCATAAAGTCATTACTGCTGTGCTGCTTGGAAACGTCTGGGCTTGAAGCTTTATTTTTTGTTAGTTTAGCCACTGTTTCAAATAAATACCTAGGGTTTTGTTTATTTTCTTCTAATAGGGTTGAAAAATAAGCAGATCTAGCAGCTTTTAAAGCCTCTCTGTATGCAATCGAGCTCTCCTTCCATGAAATGCGAAATACCTCTAGTTTTGTTTTCTTCCAGTTGCGCTCCATTTTTCTGGCTGCTCTCTTAAGGGCCCGAGTGTGCTCGTTGTACCACGGCGTTGGACTATTTTCTTTAATCTTCTTTAAGCGCGAAGGAGCAACTGAGTCTAAAGTGCTGGAAAAGAGAGAGTTAAAAGTTTCTGTTGCAATATCTAGTTCTTCTAAGCTATCTGGGATGCTGAGATGATGAAACTAATCAGGAAGATTATTAATAAAGCAATCTTTAGTGGCAGAAGTGATAGGTCTAACATATTTGTAACACGGAGTCGGCTTTGCAGCCTTGGCTAAATTAAGTTTACACAAGACTAGAAAATGATCTGAGATGTCATCGCTCTGCTGCAGAATTTCAATTGCTCAACCCGAGCTTTATCATTTTCTCATTTGTATTATATTTGTTTTTTATTTGTTGAACATCAATTCAAATTTTACCCTTAGATGGGTTTGGAAGTTTTTTGTATGTCCTAATTCAGGGAACAGACACAGTCTCTATATGATGATAGCTAGGTGAAAGAGGTTCTATGTGATGGGATTTATCTGACCTGGGTGATGTGAGACAGCTAGCAGACGGTCGGTTTAGCCAGTCTGTCTGCTTCCTGACCTGAGCCCCAGATTGTCATGTTTTATCTCTAAGACTATGTGCCATATTACTAGAGAGAAGAGCAGCACCATCCCAGGAGGGATGAATACCATCTCTTTTCAACAGGTCAGGTCTGCCCCAAAAACTTTTCCAATAGTCTATGAATTCTATGGGCCCTATCTCGCACCCAGCGCAATTGACTTAGTACACCGACGCATGTATCATTCCTATTTTGCACCCGACGCACAGCAGACTTTTCCCTCGACAGACGCACGTCGGTAAATTAGGGAATGAACTTGTGCTTCCGGGGGTGGTTCAGTGAAAAGAGGAGGCGTGTTCCGGCGCAAACGTTCCCTGGTGCTATTTTGCAGTTCCAGAAAATAATTCCGCCGCAGACCAGGAAAAACCTAGTCTAAAGTCAGTGGCACGTTTTCAGTGGCGCGTTCAGATGCTATTTTAAGGGCGCATGCTTGGCCATAATGTAGCGTGTGCACAACGCGCATACACTTTGATTCTCTCATCTACACAGAAGCAGCTGTTTTCATTTTTACAAACCATACATAATTACAAGGAAAAATATTCCACATGAGGGAAATCATTGTGGTGTCCATGAAGATGTAAAAAAATAGGCATAAATCTAGCTTACACATTTACCCAAATTATTATTCGCCTGTTTAATTGGAGCTAATTTGGGTGTGTTTCTCCATCCCCAATGTCACTTCTCTGTCTTTTACGGCCCTGACGAGAACGTCAGTCTCCTCGGCTGTGAACCGCTCCTGGCGTGCGCCTGGTAAATCCGCCGTTATAATAGCAATCCGCCATGGAACAAGCACGCCTGCTTTTAAAGGGAATGTGAGATGACGCTCTGATTGGTTTATTTCACGTTACGCCCAAACCACACCTATGAGTAATGTAGCTACTTCAGACCAACCCATTTTAGATTTTGGTCGGGCGCAAGAGTCATTTATCCCG
>CM040827.1:85000-137500 GCA_022828995.1 Vimba vimba
GTGTGTGTGTGTGTGTGTGTGTGTGTGTGTGTGTGTGTGTGTGTGTGTGTGTGTAGTAGTAGTAGAATAGTAGTAGTACAGAGAGAGAGTGTGTGTGTGTGTGTGTGTGTGTGTGTGTCACATTCTGATAGACACGCGTAACACACACTCTGATAGACACATGTAACACACACACACACTCTGATAGACACGCATAACACACACTGATAGATGTGTAACACACACACACTCTGATAGACATGCGTAACACACTCTGATAGACACACGTAACACACACACATACACATGATGCATCGCAAAGCGAATAAATTCTAAACTCGATGCAACCCTGTTTTAAATAAATAAAACTGCCCCGACACTTTATTTAAACCTTGAAATGTGTGATGGGGTTTCAAACTTAATTTTAGTGTTCTTTTACATTTTCATTGGTTTTTATATTGAAAGCAATACTATTTAGTTAGTCTGTTATTTTTTGTAGCCAAGTCAACAAAATCAGTCTTTTTCTGGTTTGTTCAGTGTATGGATCTGTTTTGAAAAATTCTTCTCAATTCTCTCAGTCATCTCAATTTCATGAATGATTCACAAAACAATAATTTAGCAGATTAAAGACGAGCTTCATCATCTTCATTTTCTGATGCGATCGGCTGACAATCTTCCCTCATCAGTTGTGTCGTCTGTGCAGCGGCTCTACTGGAATGTAGCAAATTTATGTTGTAATGTGCCATTGATAATTAAACAAAACGCTTGACCTAATTAAGCATGAAGAACGGTAAAACATAAACGCTGTCGTCCAACATCGGTTAACAGCATGTAGGCCACAATGAGATTCGATCTCGGATCGCTTGAAGCTCATGATGTTGCGTTGACCACAGAGCCATCGTCTAAACGCTGTTAAGATAACGTCTTATGCTCTTGCAAAGCCTCATTGATGAAGCCTAATATTTTTCTATTACAATGTTTTATGTTAAAATGTTTTCATTATTTATTACATTTATTCAATTTAATTTCAGTAATTTCAGTATTGTGATTATGAATTCGTTTAATTACAATGTTTCACTTGAATTCATCTGCTACCAGCTTTCAATCACTCTCAATGAGCCGTGGCCGCAGATTACACAATAGAGAGAATAAACTGACACTTTTCAAAGTCTGTGATTGTAGCACCTCTTAGTGGTAAAAGGCGGCAAATACACACCCGCAACTATTAAAAGTATTATTCTGGTTGAGTACCAACTGTAGACACGTGTAACACAAACATATGGGAAGCCGTTCAGGAAATAATTCATGTGTATTGTGTGAAAATGGACTGGTTCACTGGTTGAATGCATGGTTTAATGACTAACACATTGGTTTATAATGCATTGGTATAACCAAACATTTATTGGTTTAGATACATCGGTTTCCTCAAGTATATATTGGTTTGTATATATTGGTTTCTTCAAGTATATTTTGTTTTAGATACATTGGTTGGCTAGTGGATTCTCGGCTCACTCGGCCGTGTTCTGGCAGTAACTCATCAACAGCTCTGGCCCAGTAATGGTTGCCAGATTTGGATGTGTGGATTTGGCCCGATTTGCACAGAGACACTGCACATTTATCCACATCAGGCCCGATTACGGACCATGAGAGTCGGTCTGATTTTGGGTGAGATATGGCCATACTGTCACGTTGGCTTGGGTTTTATATTGACTTTCAATTTCATGTCTTTTATTTTGTAATTTAGTCACAGTCATGGTTTCCTGGTTTGTTTCCTGGCTAGTCTCATCTGTATGTTCTGATTGGTTCCCTTGTTTCATGTGTCTAGTTCTCATTGGTTGATTGTTCATTGCTTCCAGGTGTGTCTTGTTAAGTCTTTGTGTATAAATAGCCCTCATGTTTCCATTGTCTCTTGTCGAGTATTGTTTGTGTTCATGTTAAGTTTATGAAGTCAAGTCTTTGGTTAGTTTGTATTTTGTTCATGTTTGGATTTAAATAAAGCTGCTCTTGTGTTCGTTTACACTCGCCTCCAGTGGACTCGTTTAGTGATGGGAAACCGAGGCTTTCTGAAGCGTTAAAGGCTTTCATCAAATTGTGCCAAAAAACGGCTCATTACTCAAAGCTTTTAACACAATGCACATTAGCGACATCTGGTGGTCAGACTTGCTTTCTCCACCATGTCTAACAAATCACCGCAGAGCAGAAAAAAAGCATGTGACCAAACAAAGCTTCGGAAGTCTGTGACACAAGAGTGGAATCAATCTGGGATCAATACAGTTCTATCTAATCTCATCTAAATTAATTTGTGCCAATGAGACCACAACTCTTGTAGCCTGGTCAACGGATTCACATATTGATCAATAATATAAAATATATAATTGAATGAATGAGGCATTTATATAGCGCTTTCACATGTACTACTGTGCACCCAAAGCGTTTTACAATCATATCAGGGGATCTCTCCTCAACCAGCACCAGTGTGCAGCATCCACTGGGATGATGCGACGGCAGCCACAGAACAACAGCGCCAGTGCGCTCACCACACACCAGCTACTGGTGGAGAGGAGAGAGACTGATAGAGCCAATTCAGTGGATGGGGATTATTAAGAGGCCATGATTGGCAAGGGCCAATGGGTGGAATTTGGCCAGGACACCGGGGTTATACCCCTACTCTTTACGAGAAGTGCCATGGGATTTTTAATGACCAAAGAGAGTCAGGACCTTGGTTTAACGTCTCATCCAAAGGACGGACTTCGCATTCATTTTTCCCCTTTTTCCCCACATTCTCTTTTTTCTTAATTAACTAAATTTGTAAATTAATGATTTAATTCATATAATAAAAAAGAGCAGGCGGAGGGATGGCAACCGGAGTGGGCGAAGGGCTGGAGAAGGTCGGTGGATTACTGGGAGAAGAAAAAGAGGGTCCAGGCAGAAGGTAGTTGTATCCAACGGGAAGACTTTTGACCCATGGTGGAGCCGATGGAGGGAAGAGCCATGGAGGTTGAAGGGCAGAGGGTTCTAGGGCAATGACGGACTGAGGCGGAACCGATGGGGGAGGATGACAGGGAGGATGAGCCACTGGCCTAGGCGACTGAGGTGTAGATGGGGACACAGAAGGGCGCGGTGGAGAAAGAGGGACTGAGGACCAAGGAGGAGCAGAAGGGAGTGAGGAGTCCAATAGAGTCAGGGGAACAAAGGGATGTGGCGAAGCAAAAGGAGTGCAGTTCAGAGGTGATGGAAGGTGGACAAGCAAACAAGGTGGATCCGGGGGGACGAGGGAGCCTGGTGGAACTGGTGAACTGATGGGCCACGGTGGAGATGGAGGTAGAAGTCAAGGGTGAGCTAGTGGGTTGATGGGCCGATCTGGAATCCTGGACGCGTTGGCTGGAATAGGATTCTAGGCATCCACAGTCCAAGATGGTGCTGAGGACTGGAAGCCCCTCAGCGAGTCCACCATACCACTAGCGTGCAGAGGGCGAGTGATGGGGCTGACAGGAGGCAGATGAGATGAGGATGATGGTTGGATGATGAGAGGGGGCGGGAGAGGATGGTCGGGTGGGAATTCAGGCTCAGGAACCGACTCAGGCATGGCAGCAGCCATCTTGGCCCAAGACGAAGGCTCAGGCATGGTGGCGGCCATCTTGGCCGTAGACACAGGCATGGCTGACCTGGCGTGAACAGTCTCTGGCTGGGCAAGCATGACGGGAACAGTCTCTGGCTCGGCAGGACTGACGTGAAGCTCAGGCTTGGTAGGACTGACGTGAAGAAGCTCTGGAAGGGTGGTCTCAGCGGGACGAGACTCTGGAAAGGTGGTCTCAGAGGGACGAGACTCTGGAAGGGTGGTCTCGGCGGGACGAGACTCTGGAAAGGTGGTCTCGGCAGGACGAGACTCTGGAAGGGTGGTCTCGGCGGGACGAGACTCTGGAAAGGTGGTCTCGGCAGGACGAGACTCTGGAAGGGTGGTCTCGGCGGGACGAGACTCTGGAAAGGTTGTCTCGGCGGGACGAGACTCTGGAAGGGTGGTCTCGGCGGGACGAGACTCTGGAAGGGTGGTCTCGGCGGGACGAGACTCTGGAAAGGTGGTCTCGGCGGGACGAGACTCTGGAAGGGTGGTCTCGGCGGGACGAGACTCTGGAAGGGTGGTCTCGGCAGGACAAGGCTCTGGACGAAGATAGGAGGTGTGGTGATGAAGATGGCTGGTGATGGTGGTTAAGCCACAGCACATGATCCAGGTACTGTTCGAACGTACCCCGGATCGCTGCTGCTGGAGCTTGCTGGTGCAGATGATCATCCAGTCCATACCAGAAGACAGTTTTTAGGACGTCATCTGTCCAGTCCACATGGTGAGAAATTTCGAGGAACCTCTCGACATATTTCTCAATCATTTGGCCATCCTGGAAATAGGTTACAAGCTGATCTGCAGGATTCAGCAGGGTACGGAGAACGCCCATGTTCTCCTTAATTTAGTCAGTCTATTTTACCAACTTTCTGGGTGTGGTCGGTTCTTCTGTCACGCTTGGGCTGCGTGAGGCACATTCAGGAAGACCAGGAAGACGAAGAGGATGGATAACGATTAAAATTTATTATTATTATTATTATTATTATTGAACAAGACACGTACCAAACATACCAAGCAGTAAAGACGTAGAACCGACCAGGAAGAAATGAAAGCTTTAGCGTAAGTTCTGCCAGGAAGACTCAATCAGCGCGTCATGTATTACCTCACTTCTAACCAATCTTGTGCTAACACTCGCAGTATAAAAGATTGGTACTTACATTTGTCTGAGTTCGCAGATGCTGGCGCTGCCAATTACCTCCATCCTCCCCAACCACCATCAAGATGGTCCCTTCCTTTACCTCCTGGGGGTCGGCTGCACCCCTGCCTTCATCTTCAGGCAGGATATGCAGCTTCCGCTACCCTCGCATTGCGCACTAAGGACGGGGCCTACGCCAAAGAAATTTATAAATTTATGCTTGCTGGGCTGTTAATAAATATACGCTTGTTATATCAATTTATCTCCTGAGTCTTTCTGGTAGAACTGAAACTAGGGAGACTATATACACAGACAAATGAGGAGACTAAGTGACAACAGGTGCACATAGTGAGTGATGATGACTGATGAGGATGATGACAGATAACAGGTGAAACTAATGAACAAGAAAACACATGGTGCGCAAACACAGAAGGCAAAACAAAGTCCAAGACAGGTGTCGCAGTGACAAGCATGGTGATTAAACCTTTGACAATCTAACATACAATAACATTTTAATAAACCGTTCTACACACATACAATTTAAGTTATGTTTATTTATAATGAAGCTATAATTGTGAGTTGGCAAGGCGCTAGAGTTTAGCTCCAACCCTAATTAAACACACCTGAATCAGCTAATCAAAGTCTCCAGGATTACTAAAAAACTTCCAGGCATGTGTTCTGGAGCTTCACTCTGCAGGACATTAGCTACTATTTGAAGTCTTTATTTTCTAATAAATTTATAAACGGTTCTTATTGCTTCGTCTGTACCCAGAATATGACATGCTTTTTTTTTAACCACAGAACTACATCTGTTAATCGACAGTAATGATCACTATTACAATATCAGGAGCAATAATCAACAATAATGATTTTATTAAAATTTACTTTATTTCTGCCATTCATCTACAGAAGTTCTTTTTTGAAAATTAACAGATGTTTAGATGTTGGTTTATTAAAAATGTTTGGTCACCATTATGGTGATCAGTGTTTGCTTTAGTTTGACAGTTTGACTCTTAGCTTTTTATGTGACATAACACATAACACATAACACATAATTTGTTGCAACAAAAAAACTGAAACAAAGATGATCAGGTGATACAGTTTTCAGCATCATAAAGTAGAATTCACTAATCTTATCCCTGACCAAAAGTGGTTATTTGTTATTAATAGATTATATTCACCAACAATACTTTCTTGCCACAGATTAAACATTCTGAAATTCAAAGGTTAGTATACCATAGTATAAAAGTCGTGGCTCCCAGCATTGCGGCATGAAGCATGTCACCATTGTTGAGATTCATATGCAGATTATTGATGTCTGTTTGTGTCTTAAAAAAAAAAACTCCCACAATGTATTTAAAAATAAAAAATCTGAATGTCTGATCTGTGGCAAGAAAGAATTGTTGGTAAATATAATCTTTTCATAACAAATAACCACTTTTGGTCAAGAATAATATTTGTGAATTATTCTACTTTAGGATCCTGAAATCTATATCACCTGATCATCTTTGTCTCTAGCTTTCTTTGCAACAAATTATGTGTTTTGGTAAACACTGTTACAAAGACCACAAACTCACATAAAAAGCTAAGAGTCAAACTGCCCAACTAAAGGAAACACAGATCACAATAATAATGACCAAACATTTTCAATAAATCGTCAACATCTAAACCTCTGTTAATTCTCGATAAGAACTTCTGTAGATGTCTAAAATAAATAGTCAATCTATTGTCAATCTGGTTAGTAAGTGAAGCTGGTAATGCTGTTTGTGGAGTTGTTTAATCCTCCCCTGCTGATATCTTAAGAGATTAAATGTCTAATTGTATTCTCAGTTGATTTCATCACTTTAAAAGTGTTCAGTTTACTTACTTAATTTTTAGTAAACCCGTTGCCTTAAAATTATTAAGTAAATAAACATAATGCTTAATTGAAAAAATTAAGTTATGTGAACTTGACAATTCCACATTACTTATTTTTTTCAATTAAGCATCAAGTTTGTTAATAATTTTAAGGCAACGGGTTTCCTAAATTTAAGCTGTTAGCTGATCACTTTTTACAGCGATCCAAGGCTGTGGCTGGAAGTCAGTTGTGGTTGTTGTTTCTCTTTCCTTCAGTGATTCTGCTTGTTAACAGCAGGTGTTCATCACTAATGCTCAATCATCACCTTATTAATCACTGAATAATCTCATTAACTTTAACACTTCTTCAGTGTTATGATAATCTCTGTAGAGTGGGACCATGGGTGTATTCCGGAAAGTGAGTTTATCTTACCGTCAAACATACCCTGAACTCTCTGTTGATTAAACCAAACCTTGCTTACTCGAGGTATGCTGGTTTCAAAAACGCGTCCCGAAGTAAGTTCATCCAACAGGGAGTATGTTTACGGTCAAAACAACAGACACTCTCAACAAAGCAACGAATCGACTCACCATGGAAACAGATGCTAAGAAAAAGCGGGCCATACAACTTTCTTCTTTTGTTAAATGCTGATTTATTGCCACCTATTTGATGGTTGTGCAATCATTTTTCAATATTTCCATTTTTGGAACTGAAAGTTGAGGTTGTCCATTTACTTACCCTTAAACATACACGGGTATGTCACATAACCTGTTTTCTGGAATACCCCCCAGATGTATCCAAACGTATGTATTAATCCAGATGTATGTATTAATTTAACTCAGGGGTGTCACGGGCTGGTTGAAGCAGGATCAGAAGCGGGATCTCAATTGCAGCAGTGTTTATTTAAACAAACAAGATATTACATGGACAGGTCTCTCAGGAAACAAGAACAGAACAACCACGCATGTAGCAACGACGACAGACAACTAACAGACTGAAAACACTGGGCTTATATACATGGGAGAACTGATCAGGGAAACAAGACACAGCTGACAAGACTAATGAGAATACAGGTGTGACAGATGAACTAAATGACAGTTACCGTGGAAACCAAGAAGTGGCGGGAAAACAGAACAAAGGAAGACATGTGATCAGTGACAAAAACACTCAGACAGAACAGAACTGTGACATTACCCCCCCCTCCCCAAAGGCGCGTCCTCGCGCCATATAATAAGTCTAAAGGGGTGGGAGGGTGGGCGCCCTGGAGGCTGACGGGGGAGACAAGGCAAGGGAGACAAGGCAGGAAGCCTCCAGGGCGGAGCAAGCTGTGGGTGTGGCCACGGTGGAGCAGGTAGTGGGTGTGGCCACGGCGGAGCAGACTCCTCGGGCGGCCGTGGCGGAGACGACCCTTCGGGCGGCCATGGCGGTGCAGACCCTTCGGGCGGCCATGGTGGAGACGACCCCTCGGGCGGCCATGGGGGTGCAGACCCTTCGGGCGGCCATGGCGGAGACGACCCCTCGGGCGGCCATGGTGGTGCAGACCCTTCGGGCGGCCATGGCGGAGACGACCCCTCGGGCGGCCATGGCGGTGCGGACCCTTCAGGTGGCCATGGCGGAGAAGCCCCTTCGGGTGGCCATGGCGGTGAGGACCCTTCAGGTGGCCATGGCGGTGCGGACCCTTCAGGTGGCCATGGCGGAGAAGCCCCTTCGGGTGGCCATGGCGGAACTGATGGACCCTCGGGCGTCCAGGGCGGAACTGATGGACCCTCGGGCGTCCAGGGCGGAACTGATGGACCCTCGGGCGTCCAGGGCGGAACTGATGGACCCTCGGGCGTCAAGGGCGGAACTGATGGACCCTCGGGCGTCCAGGGCGGAACTGATGGACCCTCTGGCGTCCAGGGCGGAACTGATGGACCCTCGGGTGTCCAGGGCGGAACTGACTGGTACAGAGGCGTATGGCCTCCCCCCCCAAATTTTCCTGGGGAGGCTCCCCAGTATGGAGTCCTGAGCCAGCGATGAAGAGGACTCTGAGCTGGGCAGGACCAGCGGCGAAGAGGGCTCTGAGCTGGGCAGGACCAGCGGCGAAAAGGGCTCTGTGCTGGGCAGCGACGAGGGCTCTGAGCTGGACTGGACCAGCGGCGAAGAGGGCTCTGAGCTGGACGGGACCAGCGGCGAAGAGGACTCTGAGCTGGGCAGGACCAGCGGCGAAGAGGGCTCTGAGCTGGACGGGACCAGCGGCGAAGAGGGCTCTGAGCTGGACGGGACCAGCGGCGAAGAGGGCTCTGAGCTGGGCAGGACCAGCAGCGACAAGGGCTCTGAGCTGGACTGGACCAGCGGCGAAGAGGGCTCTGAGCTGGACGGGACCAGCGGCGAAGAGGACTCTGAGCTGGGCAGGACCAGCGGCGAAGAGGACTCTGAGCTGGGCAGGACCAGCGGCGAAAAGGGCTCTGTGCTGGGCAGCGACGAGGGCTCTGAGCTGGACTGGACCAGCGGCGAAGAGGGCTCTGAGCTGGACGGGACCAGCGGCGAAGAGGGCTCTGAGCTGGGCAGGACCAGCGGCAAAAAGGGCTCTGTGCTGGGCAGCGACGAGGGCTCTGAGCTGGACGGGACCAGCGGCGAAGAGGGCTCTGAGCTGGATGGGACCAGCGGCGAAGAGGGCTCTGAGCTGGACGGGACCAGTGGCGAAGTGGGCTCTGAGCTGGACGGGACCAGCGGCGAAGAGGGCTCTGAGCTGGATGGGACCAGCGGCGAAGAGGGCTCTGAGCTGGACGGGACCAGCGGCGAAGAGGGCTCTGAGCTGGATGGGACCAGCGGCGAAGAGGGCTCTGAGCTGGACGGGACCAGCGGCGAAGAGGGCTCTGAGCTGGACGGGACCAGCGGCGAAGAGGGCTCTGAGCTGGACGGGACCAGCGGCGAAGGCGGCTCTGTGTCTGGCTCTGGCTCGAAGACTGGCTCCGGAACTGGACTCGGAACTGGACTCGGAACTGGACTCGGAACATCTGGGCCGACGAATGGCTCTGGGGGCATGACGCTCTCAGGCTCGGCGGGCATGGCGCTCTCAGTCTCAGGCTCGGCGGGCATGACGCTCTCAGTCGCAGGCTCGACGGGCATGACGCTCTCAGTCGCAGGCTTGGCTGGACTGGCGTGAAGTGCAGGCTCGGCTGGACTGGCGTGAAGTGCAGGCTCGGCTGGACTGGCGTGAAGTGCAGGCTCGGCTGGACTGGCGTGAAGTGCAAGCTCGGCTGAACTGGCGACTGGATCAGTGGATCTGGTGGGGCGTGGAACAGATCTGAGAGCTACCCGGACAGACATCCAAGCTGGGTCAATTAACTTGGACATCAGGTCGGCACTATTAGAAATAAGTTTTCGGGCTCTGGGCCAGACGATCCCCGTGTCTGGTCCGGGACGAACAAACTGGATATGAGGATCAGGCTGGAGGTGAAGCTCGGGCTAGAGGTGAAGATCGGGCTCGGCGGGCATGACGTGATGCGAAGACTCTGGGGGAAGAAACACAGGAAGCACAGTCTCGGCGGGACGAGATTCATCATTGCTGTCGCAGGGCCCAACAATGAACGAAGACCCATTATGCCACAGCACCCACTCCACATACTCCGCGAAGTTCCCCTGAGGCCCATCACCGGGCAGACGTGCTTTGGTCTCAGTGTTGACACCTGCCCGGAAGAACACACAGAGGCTGGTGTCACCATAATGAACATACGGTACTAAGTCCAAATACCTCTGTGTGTGGGCTTCGAGGGACTGATCCTCCTGGGAGAGAAGAAGGATCTCCACTGCTGCAAAATCCATTTGTCTGTCTGTCGTTCTGTCACGGGCTGGTTGAAGCAGGATCAGAAGCGGGATCTCAATTGCAGCAGTGTTTATTTAAACAAACAAGATATTACATGGACAGGTCTCTCAGGAAACAAGAACAGAACAACCACGCATGTAGCAACGACGACAGACAACTAACAGACTGAAAACACTGGGCTTATATACATGGGAGAACTGATCAGGGAAACAAGACACAGCTAACAAAACTAACGAGAAAACAGGTGTGACAGATGAACTAAATGACAGTTACCGTGGAAACCAAGAAGTGGCGGGAAAACAGAACAAAGGAAGACATGTGATCAGTGACAAAAACACTCAGACAGAACAGAACTGTGACAAGGGGAATTTGCAGTGTAGTATTGAGATTGAATTTTTTTTATCAGTGCGAAGAAATGCCAGTACTGGCAGTGCATCAGATGGAGAGATTGAAAAGTTCATCAAAAGATGGCTGCAGCTCGCTTCGGACAGAGCTGGGGGAAGAAAAGAGCGGGCCCGTAAGCAAACAAATTCTACCAAAGGTAAATTCCAAAAGTTTACCAGTTATCAGTCTGAGATTTCTGAGATCTATCTGACTAACCATATGTCTCATTCTGGGGCGTCATTCACCCCGCGTCCATCCCGAGTCTGGCAACCGCAACCTGGTCAAGTTATTTCTTCCTACATACACACTCACACATACATACACACACACACACACACTGCATTATTGTGCTGGAGTCATGTCTATCGACATTATTTTGCAAATATCCACAGTTCAGATTTTTATTTAAAATTAATATGTATTGCAATAAATGTGATTTTAAAAGAGTAAATGTAATGATTAAAATGTATTTTCTGTATTTTGTATATTCAAATTATCATTTATCGTGAATTGAAGGATAATGATATTTACAGTTATTAAACCTGAAAATGAAACCTGAAAACAGTGCAGTGCTCTTTAGATGGAGTGTCATGCGTGTGTAATTGGCTCTTCAGATTCAGTAAAGATACGTTGTTAAATGATAGACTGCTAACTCAGTCTCACAAAGCAGTTATGGTGTAATGGATATTTTCTGCTTTTGTTATGAATGCGGTGTGTGTGTGTGTGTGTGTGTGTGGGGTGTGTGTGTGTGTGTGTGTGTGTGTGTGTGTGTGTGTGTGTGTGTGTGTGTGTGTGTGTGTGTGTGTGTGTTGCACTGCCCCGTGGCCTCGCCTCCATCTCAGCTCTGCTAAAAAACATGTGTCTGTGACCTTTGACCTTTGTCTGCTTGCACACTCACCGTCAGGACGCTCAGCACATAGTCGAACAGTGAGTTTCCAGCACTCACATCAATTCAGCTCAAAAGACAGAGAAAGATAAAGTCACCCAAGTTCAGGAATAAAGCAAAGCGCACGGAGAAGGGATTGAGGGAAAAACAGATTTTAAAGTCACACTGCAGAAGCTCTGAAATGGAGCCTCTATTCATGCATTTGACACTCGCGTCACGGCTCTGTTTACTAGTTGAAGAATCACAGTTATTCTTTTGACAAACTTCCATTCAGCTCCAAGAACTTTAACTGGTCCTATTGATCCATATCATCTAGCAGGAGGTCAGAGGTCAAAGGTGCTTTGGATTGCACAGTCTCCATGCTATGTTTTAGCCAGTCGTGTGCTTGGATTGCTATGGAAACACCATTATTGGCATGAGCTTTTAGAGCTAAAACCCTAGTCTTGTTTTCTTATAAGTGGTTCCCAAGTGAGAACAAAAGACTTGACCAGAGATGTCTGCGCTCCACAATGAGCTCCAGGGTGTCTGATGTTCGGCTTTTGAAAATGCCCACCACACGGCAATCTTCTGAGGAGGATCCATCTCGAAACCATTTTGAGCAACATGTTTCACCTTAGTCCGAATGTGCCAAATCTCTTGTAATCACTCACATTTATTGATTTATGATATGAAATGGCTGTTACCAAGTTGAAAATGTAGCTGGGACTCAACAATTTATTAAACAGAAGAAGATGGAGCATTTTTCATTTCATTTGATTTCAATGTAAGAATTCCATCTGAAACAGCACAAAACTGTCTAAAGGACTCGACGGTGTTCATTCTGAATTATCATGTGACGCGAAGAAATGCAGATCATACAATTTAAAAAAAAAGAAGACAGAAAATACAGTCAGTCAGTGTAAAATGATCACGGAAACATGCTGAAATAGGCCACATCCCTGTAAAATACTGTATTTGAAGAATCTCCTGTCGATGTATGACGGTGTGAGATGAGACTGAAGCAACCCTTCTTTTATTGACTGTAAATAAGATTTCAAGTCGACTCTATAGATCCAGTGAAATGTTTTTGATGGACAGTATTTTCTCTCCTGTGTTGGATGATGCTGTTAGTATTTCTGATGAGCAACAGACATGGATTAGAAAACACAAAACAAGGGTTATGATCATATTATTAGTCATTATTTTATTAGTCTAATATACAGTTCAAATATGTGCTTCATAAAAGCTGTATCTTTCTCTCTCACACACACACACACACTCTCACACACACACACACACACACACACACACACACACACACACACACACACACACACACACACACACCACACACACACACACACACACACACACACCACACACACACACACACAGAATAGTGCAACTGAGAATATTGCCTGTTATTTTCTCCTGCAGTGTCTAATTCAAGGACGTTGGGAAGAAGTTCTCAAGGTCAGACAGAGTGTGTGTCCCAAACAGCCTAATCAGAGAGGAACCTCCGCACAGACGCACACAGGTACACACACACACACTCACACACTCAGACCCTCCAGAGACATCGCTGTTTTTTTTGCCCACACTGCATCTATTGCAAACGAATGGCAATCAGGTGAGAGTTGTGCAGAACAGAGGGAAGACGGGCCCCAAGATCACACGGACACGAGTGTGTGTGAGTGTGTAAGTGTGTGTCGCTACAGCTGGACTCCTGCACGTCCGTCAGACAGCGCTCACGTCGGACGCCGCTGATCTTCAGGTCATCATTTATTCATGTTGAGCGCGGCTGAGCAGTCGCTGTTGCTCTGCTGAAACCCGTGGCTCAACATTCAACATCTTTACTCAAATTGTGCCTGATCTGCCCGTTTAATAATGCATTGCTTGGTTTTTTGTTATGTTAAAAAGCTGCTTTTTGCTCTGTTTGCAGGACTGTAATGCCGTGTGACACTCCCTCCCTACAGTCCCGCCTGCGGCCCGGAGACAGGAACGCCACGCTCTTGATTGACAAGGACAAAAAGAGGTGTGATCCCATTTATGTTTCTGAATTGTCAACGATGGGAGATGGGAATGACAGCTGGGACTGTAACTTTGAGTGTGAGAGGTAAGGACTTCAACGAGACGATCGTGATCACAATCCAGGAACGCGATCAAGGCGAGAGAATCTTGTGCTGAGCGTTTTAATTATTTATCAGGACACTGTTCCGTTCTTACGAAGAGAGTGTTAAAGCACCAAAACTCTAATTTCTGTACACACATTACCTTCTTCCCTTTAGCTTTCATACACTCACAGATATCATATTGACGTGAACTTTTCCGCTCACAAGCCAATTTGTCAGAACTTCTGCGTCAAAACATCAGAAATAAACCAGATTATCAAAATCACAGCTTATATTTAAATATACAGTTAATATTAATTCTCATTATGAATCAGTGAATGGCTTTCAGTTTTATATCAATAATGTTTGCAAATACCATAATACAAAAAAACCTCTTTAACTTGGCAAACACATAACACATTATCAATTTCTATTTCAATTTCAATTCAAATCATGTAATATGATTGTTAGACTGCATAAATTAGGTCAGCCGGAACCGTGAACACATCCTATAAACACAGATGTACTCGTTACATCATAAGAAAAATGGCATCTACCTTGTAGACTATATTAGTCTCTCTGTTTATTCCGAGGTTACCGCAGGCAGCCGGATCCGTGCCGTATCCAGATCAGATGGTGGGTCTGCGCCTAGACACAACCACAACGGATCCCCTCACAGGGGAGTGTCTAGTTCACAATCTCTGCTGACACTTCTGGGATGCGTTGTGGTCGTGTCTAGACGCAGGTCCTTCATCTGATCTGGGTCCGGCTGACTACATCGAAGACTTGACAGAGCAGCCATCAAGTGTTAGACAGTATTTTAGGTTACTAAGTGCGGAGGTTTTTTGTCCAATAATTAGAAACTCTATTTTTTCAGAATTAAGTAGTAGGAAATTACAATTCATCCAGTTTTGATTTCAGCTGTGCATTCCGTTAATTGAATTGGTCAGTTTCGTCGGGGCGCGAAGAAATATAGAGCTGAGTATCACGGTGTAAGTGAAAACTAATGCCATGCTTCCTAATGATATCTCTCCCAAGAGTAGCATGTACAGAGTGAATAACAATGGTCCTAGTACTGAGCCTTGTGGTACGCCATACTGAACTATAATAATAGCCAGCTTAAAAGTTTTCGGTACATATCCTAATGACAAAGATGAATGAATGATTTTAAGAAGAGGATCTATGACCTCTGGAAGCATCTCTTTTACCACTTGCTACCATGCCGAATGGCTTAGCTTTAGTGGCCTATGGCTATGTTTGCCTGAGCCAAAAGGCTCAAACATATCCAATTAGAATGCGCATTATGTGTTGCTTTAACAAATGAAAACATGTTGAAGGCTAATAGAGATGAGAAAAGAAACCCCCCACCACCATCTGAGCAAATAGTATGATGATTTAGCATTATTTGATAATCGTCATTGTCAAAACCTTCTATACTCCTATTTGTACATGTGGAGGTCATTTGAACAACGGATGAAAAATGGAGCATGACTCTAACGCGTTCAGCTGAACCAAGCCCGAAACACACACGGGTAAAAACATCAACCTTGGAATAAGTGTTGTTGCTAGTGATGGGACAGTTGATACCGGGGCTCAGATGTGCCGACACAGTTTTCAAAGTATTGTATCACACACTGTACACTATTGTATCAAAATGACAATACCAAGTGACTGATGACATTTGAATCTTCGAACGTCATGCAGTATCGGAGGGCGAGACAGCTGGTAAGCGTGGCGGTAATATCCACAGAGCCCCAAAAATGCTCGAAGCACTGTCACTGTTTGTGGTTTGGGCCAGGATACAACAGCCTCAATCTTTGAAGGGTCAGTAGATATTCCATCATGTGAAACAATATGCCCCACATAGTTCACAGATGTCCTGCCGAATTGACACTTATCAAGGTAGATCTTCATCCCTCAACCTATCCAGAGCCTTCAACAACCGCTGTTTGTGCTTATCAAGAGTCCGCCCAAAAACTATTAGGTCATGTAAGTACACAAGCACCTCCAAGAAGTTCATGCCTCCTACAGTTCTCTCCATGGGAAGGGAGTTACTTACGCTCAAATTCATAAAAGCCCAAAGGGCAGATGAATGTGGTCTTTTCCTTGTCGGTGTCACTCATTGGTTTTTGATAATATCCACTCCTCACATCTAAAACAGTAAACCATTTACTCCCAGAAAGGCTGTGCAGAGCATCTTCAATTCGGGGTATGGTGTATTGATCTGGTATGTTCCGTTGGTTGAGCGTCCGATAGTCCACACACATTCTGACCTTCCCTGACTTTTTACGCACCACTACAATGGGTGAGGTGTAGGGGCTTCTGGACTCTGAAATAATGCCAGCACTCTTAAGTTCTTGTAGATGTTGCCGCACATCCTCCCAGCTGGGGCGAGAATCTTTCAGCCTTATCTCATGCATGGTACTTTTTGAACAGCCCACGTCCCACTCATGACGGAAAAACACTTATTTTCTCTGCATCATCTCCTCACACAAAGTCTGTTCTTCTTCATCTGGAGGGAGAGGTTTCGATCCTCAGAACAACCTCAGTTTTCTGTAACTAGGCCCATCACTAGACACATGATTACACTGATATGAAGCCTAGAGCAAGTTCTGCCAGGAAGACTCAATCGTTCATGTCACTTATTACCTTCTCGTCTATCCAATCATATCCTAATAGCCCAGTATAAAAGGGTGGTACTTACACATGTCTGAGTTTGCAGATGCTGTCGCTTCAACCACCTCCATCCCCCCCAACACCACTATGTTGGGTCCTCCCCTCCATCCTCCCCAACACCTCCAGATGGGCTTTCCCCTCCATCCTGAAGACGCCAGGATGTCCTCTTCCTCCTTCCACCCCACCACCACCAGATGGCCCGCCTTCCTTACTTCGCAGGGGGTGGGCTGCACCCCTGCCTTCGTCTTCAGGCAGGATATGCAGATTCCGTACCCTCGGAATGCGAGTTACGGACGGGACCTACGCCAAAGAACTTGATTGTTTGCTGAGCTCTTAAATAAATGTTCATCGTCACAGTATTAATTCTCCCGAGTCTTTCTGGTAGAACTGCTAATTTGCCTATGGCATCAACTAGGTCCACACTGATGACAGATTTAGGAGGCTGATTTTCCATAATCATGGCCTTCACTTCATCCATAGACCTGCCCTCTTGCTGCAACAGGACCATGGGCTACTAGACTACCCACTAAGTTGGCACTCCAGGGTCCAGCTTCATTTTCTATACCTATCTTAGGGGGTATAACATCAGGATCTATATCAGCACTGGTCTCCACTAAAATAAACAACCATCTGCCAGTTACATCACCACAGCGACCACATATTCTAGTGCAACCAAAAACTTTTACTGTGTTTAACATTTTTCCAATAGTGTCGTCGCTGGTGTCCAAAGGAACGTGGCTCAAAATAATGGCACGTGAGACATCAACACTCTCTTCTCTGCTCCGCTCGACAGTCTGTGACTTAAAGTAAAGGCAAGTAGCTAGTATTGTGGCAAAATAAAAACAAACAGTTTTCAGGTCAGCTGTCACCGCTACACTAAATTATAGAAGAAAAGATAAAGAAAACCACGATGGTAAAAAGGGAAAAAGAAGAGTAATAAAAATCCCAGCGGTACCTCCAAAAATGTAACCCTTTTCTTAACCCTAGGGGTTCATTTAAATGTTTCCTAAACGAGAAAACCTGGATTCCCAGCAGCTGAATGGTGAATTTGGCCAGTATTTTTTCTTTAAATGAAAATAGTCATAAATTATCTCTTTCCCTATACCAATTACACAATACTTTTACACAAAAAAAATAATTAAACAATTCTTGTTTATAGTTTCCCAGAAATCCGTAACTTGAATTAATTAACTTGCCAAACTCAATGAAATATCAGAAAATGTTGAGGAAAAAAAAAGAATAACAAAGATTTATTTTTACATTAATGTAATAACCCCCTTTAAAAGAAAAAACAATCAATGGGGGAAAAAACGAGGAACAACCTTTGTATGAAAACAGATAAACATTTATACCCAATGGTACGTAAATGACAAATTTTCTTGAAAATAAAATATGTAAATCGCCTTCTCAGTCTCAGAATGGTCCTTTGTCTACTTATTACACTAGCATTCTTAAACTTTTTCCATTCCTACTTTAGAACAATGTACTCAATCAGCATGTGAGATGACAAATTCAAAACCCTGTTAAAGACAAACACTCAGTTTTTTCCTGAAACATGTAGAGCAAAAAGGAAAATGAAACAATATTTCTTTCAACATCAATAATACACACTTGGAAAAAAACCTGTGATTCACAACATACAAGTTCATTCAGTTCAGTTTGCAAACTAGTTATGAGTCAGTCACACACTCAAATGTACGCGAGTCAGTGACGCACTGCTTATTAGGCTGCATAGATTAGGTCAGTCGCAACCGGGAACACTTCCCATAACACCCAATGTACTCGTTACATCATAAGAAGAATGGCATCTACGCTAATGTTAGTCTTTCTGCTTATTCCGAGGTTTACTGTAGTCAGCCGGATCCGGGCCGTATCCAGATCAGATGGAGGACCTGCGCCTGGACACGACCACAACGCATCCCTTAAGTGTCAGCAGAGATTGTGTCTACTAGACTCTCTCCTGTGAAGGCCTCATCGACACGACAGCCATCGGCACTGATCAACAAACTCGTCTCCATACCGGCATGACTCCGATCTACTACTAGATGGAACTGGATAATATTCTGATTGTTCCAAACCAATCTGACCTCTGACCTGTAATGCTGCCTGAATCATAATCATAATCATACACTGCTCGTTCATTGGCCTGCGGAACGACTGCGGATTGGCTCCGCTGCGTGTCAGCTCCGTGCTCCGCCGTCCTTCAATACCCACCAGGTCCGGATTTGTTGCGGAAGGGCTGACAGCTGAAGTCACGAGGACCCACGAGATCTCGCGAATTCACGTATGATCGCTCTGCGTATATGCTCCAGAGGGCTGCGGATCGCCGGAGCTGGGCCGGAGATGGGCCGGAGCTGGATCCGCAGCCGTTCCGCAGTTGGTGGAAATCCGGGGTGAGCGAAAGAGTCTGGGTTCTCCCAAGGTTTTTTTCTCCATTCTGTCACTGATAGAGTTAGGGTTAGGCCTTTTTTCACCTTTGTTGCCATTGGCTTTTGGCTTGCTTAGTTGGGGACATTAAATTTAATATTCAACAATATTATTGAACTGCCTGCACTGACACCATTATATGAGAACTGAACGGAGCTGGACGATGACATCACGGTTTACTCCAGAGCGGCTATATATATACATATATATATATATATATATATATATATATATAAATCAACTTAATAAATTAATAACTTTTTTATAAACAAAAATGAAGCTGGACTTACTTAAGCTGGACTGTGACGCTATTTTCTTCTAGAAACAAACTTTGCATTATTTTCCTGTTATCTCTGTAAAGCTGCTTTGAAACAATCAGTATTGTAAAAAGCGCTATATAAATAAAATGTGTCTTGACTTGACTATACACTCGTTCATTACCGTTGGGGCCCAGTTCGTTGTGCACACTAACAGCTGACAAATTCAATGTAATCCCGCACATTCAGTCTTAAATGAGTTCACTTAAGTCCACCCGACGAAAGAAGCAATGGTGAGATCACTTACGCTACGAACACAGTTTCACATCACGAGTCCCGGACATGCGGTGAATGCGGTTGATCCACAACGAACCACACGATCTGTCCAGTCACTGATGAATTCTATATAGCCGGATATAACCTTCCCTGCCTTAGCAGCGCTGCACTGCTATAAGGCTAATCTGCACTGCTATAAGGCTAATGCTACCCAAGTATTTGAAGGTTGTGCACGCGAGCTCATTGGCTACTGATACAGCAGGAACCAATCAGCTGTGCCCTATAGATAACGAGTTAAAGGACCTATGTTATCCTATAGCAGGGGTGGGGAACGTTGGTCCAGGAGGGCCATTGTCCTGCAGAGTTTAGCTCCAACCCTGAAAAAAACTCACCTGATTGTAGCCTTAGTGATCCTGAAGACATTGATTAGCTTGTTCAGGTGTGTTTGATTAGGGTTGGAACTAAACTCTGCAGGACAGTGGCCCTCCAGGACCAACGTTCCCCACCCCTGTCCTATAGCAACATTGTAAGGCTGGGAGTGTTAGGTGATAGTGTTCTAATCTGTGTTTCACTGCAGTTTCCCTGGTAGCTCACCTCCAATCAACCGGTTAATTGGTGTCACCTGACGGGAGCCATTTCAAATCTAGGCCACATGCTCTCGCTCGCTCTCGTCTTGCACAGCACTGCAGAGGCAGGGTTTTGGTTTCTACAGTCCCCTTTTTCTTTTTATACTTAAACTTTCTTTTGATTGGCAGATTTCTGTTTTTGTGTCCTTTGTGTTGGATCCCTAGAGCCAGGGTTGTAACAATATATACATATATATATACATACATATATACACAACAACATTTCCAGAAAAGTTAGGACATTTTGAAAATGCAATAAAATCAAGAATCTGTGATTTGTTCATTCTCTTGAACATTTATTTAACTGACAAAAGTACAAAGAAAATATTTAAGGTTTTCACTGACCGACTTAATTGTATTTTGTAAATATAAAAACAGTTATTTTGATGGCTGTAACTCGGCTGAACTGAGGCTTTGTAAGCAAGGTTTGGGTTAATCAACCGAGAGTTCAGGGTAAGATAACCTCGCTTTCAGGAACACCTCTGAAATCAAAAACAAAAACATTTTATTGTAGCTTTATGCAATCTTTTTTTTTATCAACACTTGAATGAGTAAGTTTCATACAAAAGCAACATTTTGAAAGACTTAGTCCGGACAGGATTCAGAGCGATGATTAAAACACAGATGGAGGAGATGGAGTCCATCTGCACCTCAAAGCTTCTTCGCCCGGGCTCCACATCTCACTCAGTAACATAGACAGTTTTGATTTATATGCTGTTTGATGATCGCATTATTTCACATGTGCATCAGCAATGCTTCTATCTTCTAGATTCTGCATATTTTCAGAAGATGCGTAACAGTACAATGGCGAAAGGCTTCTTTATGAATCATAATAACCCACCAAATTATTGCTATGTGTTTCCCACCATGGATGATTTTCACCTGCTTTTGGCTGATGAACTTCATCTATGACATTCCTGTGCTTAAGTTTGTGTAATGGCCCAACAGGACACTGATCTACAACTGAAATGAACGGACAGGGACGGGATTCTACTCCTCATATGCAGAGCACATTAGCAGGCCATGAGAATGATGACGATGATGATGAAGATGATGATGGTGTTACAGTGAGGATGAAGAGGATGAGGATGATGAGGAGGATGATGATGATGATGGTGTTACAGTGAGGATGAGGATGATGATGAGGAGGATGAGGATGATGATGGTGTTACAGTGAGGATGAAGAGGATGATGATGATGATGATGGTGTTACAGTGAGGATGAGGATGAGGAGGATGATGATGATGATGATGGTGTTACAGTGAGGATGAAGAGGATGATGATGATGATGATGATGATGGTGTTGCAGTGAGAATGAGGAGGAGGATGATGATGATGATGTTACAGTGAGAATGAGGAGGAGGATGATGATGATGATGTTACAGTGAGAATGAGGAGGAGGATGATGATGATGATGTTACAGTGAGGATGAAGAGGATGATGATGATGATGGTGTTGCAGTGAGAATGAGGAGGAGGATGATGATGATGATGTTACAGTGAGGATGAAGAGGATGATGATGATGATGGTGTTACAGTGAGGATGAGGATGAGGAGGAGGATGATGATGATGGTGTTACAGTGAGGATGAGGATGATGGTTTTACAGTGAAGATGAAGAGGATGAGGAGGAGGATGATGATGATGGTGTTACAGTGAGGATGAGGATGATGGTTTTACAGTGAGGATGAGGATGAGGAGGAGGATGATGATGATGGTGTTACAGTGAGGATGAGGATGAGGAGGATGATGATGATGGTGTTACAGTGAGGATGAAGAGGATGAGGATGATGAGGAGGATGATGATGATGGTGTTACAGTGAGGATGAGGATGATGAGGATGATGATGAGGAGGATGAGGAGGATGATGGTGTTACAGTGAGGATGAAGAGGATGATGATGATGATGGTGTTACAGTGAGGATGAGGATGATGAGGATGATGATGAAGAGGATGATGATGATGATGGTGTTACAGTGAGGATGAAGAGGATGATGATGATGATGGTGTTACAGTGAGGATGAGGATGAGGAGGAGGATGATGAAGATGATGATGGTGTTACAGTGAGGATGAAGAGGATGAGGATGAGGAGGATGATGATGATGATGGTGTTACAGTGAGGATGAAGAGGATGATGATGATGATGATGGTGTTACAGTGAGGATGAGAATGATGACGATGATGATGAAGATGATGATGGTGTTACAGTGAGGATGAAGAGGATGAGGATGATGAGGAGGATGATGATGAGGATGGTGTTACAGTGAGGATGAAGAGGATGATGATGATGATGATGGTGTTACAGTGAGTATGAGGATGAGGAGGAGGATGATGATGATGGTGTTACAGTGAGGATGAAGAGGATGAGGATGATGAGGATGATGATGGTGTTACAGTGAGGATGAAGAGGATGATGATGATGATGGTATTACAGTGAGGATGAAGAGGATGATGATGATGATGGTGTTACAGTGAGGATGAGGATGAGGAGGAGGATGATGATGATGGTGTTACAGTGAGGATGAAGAGGATGATGATGATGGTGTTACAGTGAGGATGAGGATGAGGAGGAGGATGATGATGATGATGGTGTGACAGTGAGGATGAAGAGGATGATGATGATGATGATGGTGTTACAGTGAGGATGAGGATGAGGAGGAGGATGATGATGATGGTGTTACAGTGAGGATGAGGATGATGATGATGATGGTGTTACAGTGAGGATGAGGAGGAGGATGATGATGATGATGATGGTGTTACAGTGAGGATGAAGAGGATGATGATGATGATGGTGTTACAGTGAGGAGGAGGATGAGGAGGAGGATGATGATGATGATGATGGTGTTACAGTGAGGATGAGGAGGAGGATGATGATGATAGTGTTACAGTGAGGATGAGGATGATGAGGAGGAGGATGAGGATGAGGAGGATGATGGTGTTACAGTGAGGATGAAGAGGATGATGATGATGGTGTTACAGTGAGGATGAGGATGAGGAGGAGGATGATGATGATGATGGTGTTACAGTGAGGATGAAGAGGATGATGATGATGATGGTGTTACAGTGCGGATGAGGATGAGGAGGAGGAGGATGATGAGGAGGATGAGGATGATGATGAGGAGGATGAGGATGATGATGGTGTTACAGTGAGGATGAAGAGGATGATGATGATGATGATGGTGTTACAGTGAGGATGATGAAGATGAGGAGGATGATGAGGAGGAGGAGGATGAAGAGGATGGTGTTACAGTGAGGATGATGATGATGGTGTTACAGTGAGGATGATGAAGATGAAGATGATGATGATGATGGTGTTACAGTGAGGATGAGGAGGAGGATGATGATGATGGTGTTACAGTGAGGATGAGGATGAGGAGGAGGATGATGATGATGGTGTTACAGTGAGGATGATGAAGATGAGGAGGATGATGAGGAGGAGGAGGATGAAGAGGATGGTGTTACAGTGAGGATGATGATGATGGTGTTACAGTGAGGATGATGAAGATGATGATGATGGCCAGAGCCTGTATTCTAACACACGAGCCCCCGCTGTGGGAAATAAGCGCCTGTCATGTGCCGAGTCGAGTGTGAAGAGAGATCGTGGAGAGCCGTTTCAGGGCTTCATGGCAACTGGTATTTACTGGTCGTCTGCCTCATTTCCCACAATCCAGTCTGGCTGCGTTACAAGCGCTGAGGGCTGAGACTGCTCGTGTCGAGGCTGCAGGCCGGCTGTGGCAAAACAATCTGAGGAAAAAAACATGACAAACATTTAGATCATTTATTGTGTGTGGTGTGGTTCCCTGCGGTGACTCTGACGCTGGGCTTTCATCAGCAAAGACTAACTTCACATGAAGCGCACACACACTCGCAGAGGAACGATGACTGCCCGCTTTTATAGTCTTTGAGAATATGATACATTTCATTTTAAATAAGAAACATAGAAACCACTTGTCTTTAATAGGCGGGTCTGGCATGACGGGCAGCTGAAATCCTTTTTGACAAGATGATAAATAAAAGAGAAATGTACTTATTTTGACAAGCACTGAAAAGACTTTTACAATAAATGAATAAACAATTAATGCAAAATACACATGTGTTCCTTTGGATTCATATAATAACATGTCAAATTAGATTAATTTGTCAATTTATTTTGCTTTTGTTCCAGTCACAGTGATTTATTATTGGGTTTTCATCACCATCTAGTGGAGAACTGAAGAATCAAAGTTCCAGCTGCAGAAGGACCGTCTTTACAAACTGTTCTACTACAAACTAATCCTGTAAAGCAAGTCTTTCCAGACACGCAGATCAGCTCCGGCACTGACGTCTCTTCAGCTGCAGGACAGAAGATTCAGGAGAAAAGAGCTATAGAAATAAAAAAGAGCACACAATATCTTAGTCTCTGCATTTGAACCATCCCAAACCTCCACGGTCTCCACACCAGAAGAGCCCGTTATGATCAATGCTGCGACAGAAAGCTGATGCCCTGCTGTATTTCTGATGTACTTTAAGAGCTTGTGTCTCGTTCAGTGTGAACAGAGTTCGCATCCACTGCAGACACGCTACAAACTAGATGTGAAATGACTAAAATAAACTCTTCATTTAAAATGTTTTTTAATGACACCATGAAAGTCAAAGTATGACCACAAGTAGCGTAAGAGAGAGTAGTTAAGGTCCTTCATCACTGAGTCAGACATTTTCGTCCAAAATTTTCGCGCGTTAAAAAATAAATACCTCACGTTGTGTCAATCATGTTCACACACTGCCTATGAAACTTTTTCGCATCCGTAGCAAGCATTTTGAGCGGTGTTTTGACAATTCAGAGCCACCGAATGACAAATACGAAAAAACGCACATGAACATTTCGGACTCAGTGTGTAAAGCCCTCAGATTTGTAAGAGTGAAAACTGATGAACAATTTCCATCCTATAAAAGTCTTAAGCTGCCTTTCCACTGCACACACTCCTAACCCTAGCAGCAGTCGCACGCAGCTTTGCTAATCAACATAAACATTGATCTACTAATTATTAAATAATTATTTCTGCCATAATTATTAATAACCGCCATTTTGCAGAAATAGTGTTTACAAAATCGTTTAAGTGTTAAAATTGTGATAATTCTAGCTTCGCACCAGGGTTGCCAGGTGCCAGCAAGGTTTTCCAGCCCAAAACCTCGTCAAAAACCACCCAAAAAACCGCCCAATTTTTTGTGTGGCTTGTTTCTCGTTTAAACACATTAAAATCATTAACAAGCTTTAAAATGACCCATTTTTCGACTTAGCCTATCCAATTTTAGAAACAATATTCAATCAAATGAACGCAAAAGTAGGCTACTGATCTCAATCAGACTATTCTACTAAACTATAAGCTTATGTTACGGAAAATAATGCGATCAACTTATCAATGAGTCTCTTTATTGTCAATAAAAGTCACTTGGAAAAAAAGCATTCAGTAACATAAAAACAGTGGATATATGGACATAAAAAATAACCCACTTTAACATTTCAGTTATTTCAAATGGCAACATAAAACATGCATATTAGGGCTTGGAGAAAAAAAAATCGATTTTTTTTTTAGTGATTTTAAAATCGATTTTTTTTATTACAGATATTAATTCAAATTAAATTGCTTCTTTTTTTTGCCCTTGCTTATAGATGAGGTTGACCGAAGTTATAGCCACTTTCGTTTCAACAGAGGATGAAATGTGTCGTTACAGAGCTGCACCATTCTTTAAAAGTCTGTGATCTCGATTCAAACACTCACGCGTTCTTCTTCCATTTCGTCTGTCTATTAAACCTTTGACAAAATCATATCGCAACATTCAAATCTGTGTTGGCGTGCGTGCGTCACTTTAAGGTAGTGGGAGGGGGTGTTGTAAGGTTAGGGGGCACATCAGCCAGAGTTGTAGTGTGTGTGTGTGTGTGTGTGTGTGTGCGTGTGTGAGTGAGTGAGACTGCTGCCTGTTGAACATTGGGTCGCAGGAATAAGGATCTTAAAGGAGAAGTTCACTTTTAAAATGAAAATTCTGTCATCATATACTCACCCTCATGTTGTTTCAAACCTGTATGAATTTCTTTCTTGTGATGAACAGAAAAGAAGATATTAAGAAGATTATCAGTAACCAGACAGTTTTTGGGTCCCAATGACTTCCATAGTAGGAAAAAAAACACTATGGAAGTCAATGGGACCCAAAAACTGTCTGGTTACTGATAATCTTCTAAATACCTTCTTTTCTGTTCATCACAAGAAAGAAATTCATACAGGTTTGAAACAACATGAGGGTGAGTATATGATGACAGAATTTTCATTTTAAAAGTGAACTTCTCCTTTAAGTGGCGGTGTTTCGGGAACAAAAACCCGCCGAACTGATCCGAAACCAGCCCAACTTTTATCCACCCGTCCAAACCCATTTTTGCCCGCAAAATAGATTACAAAACCGCCCAATCTGGCAACCCTGCTTCGCACTCATAGGCTGCGTTCCAAACCGCATACTTCCCTACTATTTAGTATGGGAAAAAGAGTAGGCGAGCGAAAAAGTATGTATGAATCCAAAAGAGTAGGCGAGAATTACCTGGGTGACGTACTAATTATCGCGAGATTCGGACTTAAGTGCGTTCGAATATGCCTACTTTCCTACTATATAGTAGGCGAAAACAGTACGTGAAGGAAGCAGTACGTTCCAAACATCAGTATTCATAAAAGAGTAGGCGAGAAGGTCCCGGATGGCTTACTGCTTCAGGACAGATTTTTGAGTGCTCAACCGATGGATACTCTTCTATCCCAGGAGGCCACGCGAGAGGATACGTCATAAAAAAGAAGAAGAAGGATAGGTCATACTCGAACGTGACGGAAAGGATGACGGACGAGACTCAAATGTGAGTATTACAAATCAAATGATCGCATGTGTTGAACTACTGTGCAGTAAACTGTTGAATTGTTGAAGGTGTAAAGACGCTATATATTTGTGATTTTGCTGTAAATCACATTTTATTTTGTAGCTAACAGAGGAGCTCCAGTAAGGACACATACGTCTCCAAAGTGAATTTGCATACATTTTAAACCGTATACATCTTAAATACAATTACTAAATGTCTATTTAATATCTGGCAAGAAAATCTTCTATAAGAATTGCAGATTACTACGTCTAATAGATATGAAATAGGCATCTGAGTGATGAATGTGTGCTATTATGTAGAACAAATCTATAAAGTAACTAAACATAAGTTATCTATTTTATTTGTCCATTACTGTTGATAAATTGAGGAACATTTATGTTGGATAAAAAGTTAAAACAACCTCAACAAGTAAATGTAGTGTTGAGCTCATAAATCACAGAGGTAATGTGAATCTCGTCTGGATGTTACAGGGTCAGATGAACAGATGTGTGTTTATCCGGTGGAGAGTGGCTCATGAAGCTGAATGCTGCCATCAAAGGCTTTGTGACATTACAGAAATGAATAAATATTTAAATCTTAAGTTGTAGTTTCTTTAATTATTGTAGTTTCAAACAGAGCTATTACAGCACTTTTCTGATTCTTGATTTCTGTGCATTTGCTGCAGATCTTTTGTGGTGGAGCAGGACCTGCAAGGAAAGATGATAGCGGCATTTGTGGAAAAAAAGCGTTTTTGTCTTCTAAATAATACTGAAATCAAATGACATTGTGCGGTTAAAATTACTGCTTTTGTGTTGTTTGTGCATTTTTGTAGGATCTGAAATGTCAGCAGGCTGGTGTGAGCACCGAGGATGAGGAGCCCAGAGATGAATCCTGGAGATAGTGCCATGGACGAGTCCATCCATCACTCCACCAGCCCTTACGAGACCCTCCATCACTCCACCAGCCCTTACGAGACCCTCCATCACTCCACCTGCCCTTTCCAGACCCTCCATCACTCCACCTGCCCTTACGAGACCCTCCATCACTCCACCAGCCCTTACGAGACCCTCCATCACTCCACCTGTCCTTACGAGACACTCCATCACTCCACCAGCCCTTACGAGACCCTCCATCACTCCACCAGCCCTTACGAGACCCTCCATCACTCCACCTGCCCTTTCCAGACCCTCCATCACTCCACCTGCCCTTACGAGACCCTCCATCACTCCACCAGCCCTTACGAGACCCTCCATCACTCCACCTGTCCTTACGAGACACTCCATCACTCCACCAGCCCTTACGAGACCCTCCATCACTCCATCTGCCCTTACGAGACCCTCCATCACTCCATCTGCCCTTACGAGTCCCTCCATCACTCCATCTGCCCTTACGAGACCCTCCATCACTCCATCTGCCCTTACGAGACCCTCCATCACTCCATCTGCCCTTACGAGTCCCTCCATCACTCCACCAGCCCTTACGAGACCCTCCATCACTCCATCTGCCCTTACGAGACCCTCCATCACTCCATCTGCCCTTACGAGTCCCTCCATCACTCCATCTGCCCTTACGAGACCCTCCATCACTCCACCTGCCCTTTCCAGACCCTCCATCACTCCACCTGCCCTTACGAGACCCTCCATCACTCCACCAGCCCTTACGAGACCCTCCATCACTCCACCTGTCCTTACGAGACCCTCCATCCCTCCACCTGCCCTTACGAGACCCTCCATCACTCCTCCAGCCCTTACGAGACCCTCCATCACTCCACCTGCCCTTACGAGACCCTCCATCACTCCACCAGCCCTTACGAGACCCTCCATCACTCCACCTGCCCTTACGAGACCCTCCATCACTCCACCAGCCCTTACGAGACCCTCCATCACTCCACCTGTCCTTACGAGACCCTCCATCCCTCCACCTGTCCTTACGAGACACTCCATCACTCCACCAGCCCTTACGAGACCCTCCATCACTCCTCCAGCCCTTACGAGACCCTCCACCACTCCACCTGCCCTTACGAGTCCCTCCATCACTCCACCTGCCCTTACAAAACCCTCCACCACTCCACCTGCCCTTACAAGACCCTCCATCACTCCACCTGCCCTTACGAGACCCTCCATCACTCCACCAGCCCTTACGAGACCCTCCATCACTCCACCTGCCCTTACAAAACCCTCCACCACTCCACCTGCCCTTACAAAACCCTCCACCACTCCACCTGCCCTTACGAGACCCTCCATCACTCCACCAGCCCTTACGAGACCCTCCATCACTCCACCTGTCCTTACGAGTCCCTCCATCACTCCACCTGCCCTTACAAAACCCTCCACCACTCCACCTGCCCTTACAAAACCCTCCACCACTCCACCTGCCCTTACAAAACCCTCCATCACTCCACCAGCCCTTACGAGACCCTCCACCACTCCACCTGCCCTTACGAGTCCCTCCATCACTCCACCTGCCCTTACAAAACCCTCCACCACTCCACCTGCCCTTACAAGACCCTCCATCACTCCACCTGCCCTTACGAGACCCTCCATCACTCCACCAGCCCTTACAAAACCCTCCACCACTCCACCTGCCCTTACAAAACCCTCCACCACTCCACCTGCCCTTACGAGACCCTCCATCACTCCACCAGCCCTTACGAGACCCTCCATCACTCCACCTGCCCTTACGAGTCCCTCCATCACTCCACCTGCCCTTACAAAACCCTCCACCACTCCACCTGCCCTTACGAGACCCTCCATCACTCCACCAGCCCTTACGAGACCCTCCATCACTCCACCTGCCCTTACAAAACCCTCCACCACTCCACCTGCCCTTACAAAACCCTCCACCACTCCACCTGCCCTTACAAGACCCTCCATCACTCCACCTGCCCTTACGAGACCCTCCATCACTCCACCAGCCCTTACGAGACCCTCCATCACTCCACCTGCCCTTACAAAACCCTCCACCACTCCACCTGCCCTTACAAAACCCTCCACCACTCCACCTGCCCTTACGAGACCCTCCATCACTCCACCAGCCCTTACGAGACCCTCCATCACTCCACCTGTCCTTACGAGACCATCCATCACTCCACCTGCCCTTACAAAACCCTCCACCACTCCACCTGCCCTTACGAGACCCTCCATCACTCCACCAGCCCTTACGAGACCCTCCATCACTCCACCTGTCCTTACGAGACCCTCCATCCCTCCACCTGCCCTTACGAGACCCTCCATCACTCCTCCAGCCCTTACGAGACCCTCCATCACTCCACCTGTCCTTACGAGACACTCCATCACTCCACCAGCCCTTACGAGACCCTCCATCACTCCTCCAGCCCTTACGAGACCCTCCATCACTCCACCTGCCCTTACGAGACCCTCCATCACTCCACCTGCCCTTACAAAACCCTCCACCACTCCACCTGCCCTTACGAGACCCTCCATCACTCCACCTGTCCTTACGAGACCCTCCACCACTCCACCTGTCCTTACGAGACCCTCCATCACTCCACCTACCCTTACGAGACCCTCCATCACTCCACCGGCCCTTACGAGACCCTCCATCACTCCACCTGTCCTTACGAGACACTCCATCACTCCACCAGCCCTTACGAGACCCTCCATCACTCCTCCAGCCCTTACGAGACCCTCCACCACTCCACCTGCCCTTATGAGACCCTCCATCACTCCACCTGCCCTTACAAAACCCTCCACCACTCCACCTGCCCTTACGAGACCCTCCATCACTCCACCTGTCCTTACGAGACCCTCCACCACTCCACCTGTCCTTACGAGACCCTCCATCACTCCACCTACCCTTACGAGACCCTCCATCACTCCACCGGCCCTTACGAGACCCTCCATCACTCCACCTGCCCTCATGAGACCCTCCATCACTCCACCTGCCCTTACGAGACCCTCCACCACTCCACCTGCCCTTACGAGTCCCTCCATCACTCCACCTGCCCTTACAAAACCCTCCATCACTCCACCTGCCCTTACAAAACCCTCCACCACTCCACCTGCCCTTACGAGACCCTCCATCACTCCACCTGTCCTTACGAGACCCTCCACCACTCCACCAGCCCTTACGAGACCCTCCATCACTCCACCAGCCCTTACGAGACCCTCCATCACTCCACCAGCCCTTACGAGACCCTCCATCACTCCACCTGTCCTTACGAGACCCTCCATCACTCCACCTGCCCTTACGAGACCCTCCATCACTCCACCTGCCCTTACGAGACCCTCCATCACTCCACCTGCCCTCATGAGACCCTCCATCACTCCACCTGCCCTTACGAGACCCTCCATCACTCCACCTGCCCTCATGAGACCCTCCATCACCCCACCTGCCCTTACGAGACCCTCCATCACTCCACCTGCCCTTATTGCCTCAGATTGTGAAGCACAACACATCACGCAACAACCTCCGGCACGAAGGCACGGCTCACCTCTGGCGGTCAGCTGATTCATCAGAATAAAGCTGAAGAATGGGAACCGCTGTGTTGAGATGGCAGAAGGATGTGGGGTTCAGTGCCTGTAGCCTACATACATGACTGTAGTTTGAATAAAGCTTTGTTTCATGTGTTGACTTGTATATGCATTTGTTTATTGTGTGATGGTGACTTTCATTCATTCTTTGACTAATTTATTACGGTAATATTTCTCATTGTTGTCAGTAAATAAAATACAATTATTTAATTAATGCTTTATTTATTGTTTGAATAAAAATGTAGATATGTTCACATACACATCTAGAGTGTATTCATACATAGCTATTTCAAATGACATACATTACATTTTGTTTGTTTTATTGAATTATATCATTTTCAGTAAAAAGTAATAAAATTAATTGGTCAGCACAAGTTGTTATTATTGTATGTTTTGGGGTGGGATAGCAATGCAATTCATTCTGGGGTAAAATTAATTTTTAATAATGATACTTAAATTTTTCGAGTATAAAATCAACAGTTTTCTCCAAAGGCGAATCTTCACACAGCTGCCCAACGTCTCCTTTGTGCAGACATTACAAACGCTGAGGAAAACCGTTCTAGGTAGGGCTGTCCAGTTACTGATGTTATGAGGTATATATATATATGCATGTATATATATATATATATATATATATATATATATATATATATATATATATATATATATACCGGTATATATATATCTCATGGGTTTGCAAACATAATATGAGATTTTATACACAAGAAAAAAGAACCTATAAGGTTGAATATCTTAATATATATTTTCTTAATTAATGATATAATACATTTAAAAAATGCATTTTTTGTTATTTATAAGCCTGAGGGATGAAACGAGAGTTAAATTTAACAAGAAAAAGAGGAAAACAAAGCAGTAAGCCACTTTTGCTTATGGATGAAAATGTTTGGATATAAAATAAAGAAATCAACAACATATTGAAGAGATGACAATTTTGGGATTTCGTTATAAAAAATAAATATCGTTAAGGATAAAACGGTGGGTCACATTAGTAGGGTAGGGTTAAATATAAGAACTTAAATCAACCCTAAATGTATTCACAAAATAAATGGGCAGCAGTTTCTTCATAAAGACCACAAAATGAGCAAGTTTAATCAATATCAAGATATTTACAGATAGATGAATTAAACGTGTCGTTCAAATCTTTTAAGTTGTTGCGCTTGTGATAACGCGTCGTAGGTCACATGATAACGTCAACATGGCAGATGTCCGGTTCGCATTCATACTCAACGAGATCTGGCTATATAGTACCTACTCTTTTAGCACTCGTTAAGTAAGTACTTATTGAAATTGAGTACCTACTCATTGAGTATGCGGTTTGGAACGCAGCAATAGTTTTGATTAGAATACATCACATCCGGTCGACCGGTCGCAGAAGTTTGTAGTGTCCGAAACCATAGTGGACGTTATCGAGTGCACTCATTCAATCCCATAATGCACTGTGAGGGTCGTGCCGAATGAAGTCCCGTGTCTGACCAGTAGATGGAGCCACAGCTCAATCATCATTCATTTCCAAACCACTGGTCCAATGTGGCTAATATCATTCAAGTTTATATTCCTGTTTAATTATTACATTTTTAATTAAGGTTTTTACATGCTAGTTTCCATGAGAGAGTTCAAGATAAATCTTTTAATTACTACTGGTGCTGCCAGTTTGCTAAATTTCAAATGATTAAACAGCAAGAACAAAAGCTGCAGCCCTTCCAGCACTCAGTGTCTGAATTCACTCACTCGCTTTCATTCACTCCTTCAAGGGGACTATATTAGTGGAGTACTGTAGGGAATAGTGAACGAGGCTGTAGGGGACGATTTCAGACTCACCCTCAGAAGTGAGCAGGAGGTGTTGATGAAGAAGAAGCAGCAGAAGAAGCATATGTTTGTGTGAGAGTTCTGCCCCCTACAGGCGAACCTTCAGCACTGATATTCCCACTATAACCCTCACAGATGCAGAGACACAGACACACGGGTTTATTTATTACTGTGCTACTCATTAATGTTACTGGAAAACAAAACAAATACAGTTGAAAATCCTCAAATGAAGCAATAATTCACTGTAAAGATGCATGTTACACTGCTGATACACATTTAACTAACACTTTATTTTGGCAGAACATTCAATATTTTTACACAGATTTAAGCTCCAACTTTCAGACATTGATGAACCCTAACCTGGGATTAGAGTAAAGCTGTTTTCTGTCATTTCTTGGTGGTGCTTCAAACAAAAGGGTCAACAGAAGTGAGCATCCCAGACACTCACCCCGTTCCTACATGCAAACTAACAGGTAATATGCACCGAGTGACGTAACAAACTGAAAGTGAACATTTCAAAATAAAAGACATCAAACCATACCTGGCACCTACAATAACTACAACAGCCCCATTTACAAGTTTTCACATCGCCTGTAACTTCATGGTTTTAGACTTCGGTGTCTAAATAGAAGGAACACAGGTGTTTAATGAAGAGAGTATTCTAGTAGTGGGCAAAAGTCTCGCTGATTATATTTTTATTGGCCTATTTATGGTATTTACGGGTAAAAGAGCAGAGTTGTGTGTGTGTGTGTGTGTGTGTGTGTGTGTGTGTGTGTGTGTGTGGCTGTGTGTGTGTGTGTGTGTGTGTGTGTGTGGCTGTGTGTGTGTGTGTGTGTGTGTGTGTGTGTGTGTGTGTGTGTGTGTGTGTGTGTGTGTGTGTGTGTGTGTGTATGTGTGTGTGTGTACGCTCTTGCTGTCTTTCCGTCTCATGTCACTCAGCTTTTGCCTCCATAAAGTCAACCTTTTATCATTTGGTCCAAATGTGGCCGTCCTGTCTGAAAAGCAGAATATATATATATATATTAATTTAAAGCCCAGGAATCAGTCTTTACTACAGTTTTGGAAATGGAGGCCACATAAACATAGCACAGCAGTTTCAAGTTCAAAGTTTCAAAACTGCAACAACATAAAAAAAAATACACTGTAAAACAAATTCACTTGAAATTTCAACTTGAAAATTTAAGTTCTGTTGCTGCTTTAAATTAAGTATCATCAAATTGGCTGTAAAAGTCATTTCAACTTTAATTATATTAAAACTGACTTATATTAAGTTGAATCTCGTATTACTTATAAACCTAAGTTGAAATTATGTAAAAACATACTGTGCGTTGCCATGAATTAATGATCATTTTTTACAGTGAATGAAAAAACAATAATATGAATTTATGTTCATAATTTTTTAAACATTGAGAAAGTGTGTGTGCTTACCTTTACATAACCTCTATTAGTCTAAGCAGAGATAAACTCATGATCAAGAGTCGCTTCGGTTGAAGGATTCATCGCTAGCCTTGGTTTCTCACAATCAGGATTTACAGTTTAGGCTTTTTAGAGTATCAGCTGATTGATATTGGCTTCAGCATTTTCAAATTCAACTCCACAAACACACAAATCACTATTACAAGTTTTACAACTTTGTGTCATAAAATAAGATTGTGGACGGGACTAACAGAAACTGACGAATCATGTTTAATGTTTCACTTTGAGTGGCGTATGATTTGCACCTATAGGGAAAACTAGGAAATCGCCTGCAAATGACCATGGAAGCTTGCATTTAATCAGTCGTTTAACTTAATAAATAAAGAAGTCAAGTCACCTTTATTTAGGCTATATAGCGCTTTATGCAATAGATTGTTTCAAAGCAGCTTTACAGTGATAACAGGAAAATAATGCATTTTATCTCAGTTCTCCTCTGGCCAGCGAACAGACAGCGTATGATTATGATTATGATCAGAGGTCAGAGGTCAGATCGGGATCAGTAGCATTGAAATATTCCTCCATGATCAGGCTCTGGAGCCGAAGCTGGTCAGGGTCTGTGTGGAGGACCGGTCCGGTTCTAGCGATGATTTGAGCTTAATTCTGAGTATTTACTAAGTTACTTTGCAGATTATTGGATCATTACAGTCTGTGGAACGGCTTTAGTGTGTTTTAATGACACAGATGAGCAGAATAAGCAGGAGTGTTACTGAGATGTTCTGTATTGTGCTCAATAGAGCCTTTAATGATTCACCACACATTCACACTTTAGCCTTTCATTATCTCTCTTCATGTGACAGATTAATAACTTTTGTAAAAACTCCACAAATTATTAATCTTTTTTTTTTAATCTTCTAAGATGTAAATGTCCCGTTTGAAATCTATGAGCTACAGTGTTGTTGGCATAAATATTGTTAATAGAACGACATTCTGTAAAGGAAAATGTATTGCTGTTCTGGTTCACCTTGTTTTTCTTTACCCTTTTAAAAAGTAAACTTAAGCTGAATTGAAACACGTGTTATGTCTGAAATAAAATTAGTTCGCGTGTATTAAACTGAATAAAATCCAATATAAGTACGACATATAACATTCCCTGAACATTACACGACGAGGAGGAAGAAGACGAGGGAAGAGGTGTTTCTCCGGGCCTTTCTCCTCTTTCATTATTTATTTCCTTATTAACTGCGATCAAAACATTGATGGTCGATCATCCGCCGCTGAGCTCGAGACCCGCGGATTATCGTGCAGTTTTTCGCTTCGGTGAGTGTGTGTGTCGCGATGGCTCGCCCACGGCCCCGGGAATATAAAGCTGGAGATCTGGTTTTCGCCAAGATGAAGGGATACCCGCACTGGCCGGCGAGGGTGAGTACGAGCTGTAGCCGAGCAGAGAGACGCGGAGGCCGGTTACTGGAGCTGGGAGAGACCGCTAAACACTCACACACACCCGGGGAGCGGAGAGACGCGGAGGCCGGTTACCGGAGCTCAGAGGGGCCGCTAAACACTCACACACACCCGGTTACTGGAGCTCAGAGAGACCGCAAAACACTCACACACACCCGGTTACCGGAGCTCAGAGGGGCCGCTGAACACACACACACACACACACACGGAGCTCCAGCGGTGTTATCTGAGGGGAAATAAGGGCAAAAACCGCGGGAAAGGGATCGAAGTGCGTCAGTAAAAGCCTCCGACACGCGGATCATGAGTGTGAAAGAGTTTTTGTCTGTAGTGTGAAATGATCCGCTTGTTCTCGTCGTTTGGGGCTCTGTGTTATTTCAGGCGTTTATGAAGTGTTTGAATCACGGGAAGGGTCTGGTTCTGGGTTATTCTGGTGTGTGTGTGTGTGTGTGTGTGTGTGTGTGTGTGTGTGTGTGTGTGTGTGTGTGTGTGTGTGTGTTGTTGTTGTTGTTATTGGGGAAGCAGCTGTTCGTCCTCATCTGGGCCAACAAGAGCCCGTTCGGCCCGCGACATCGTTTCATTCAAAACACCGGATTGGCGTTCAGCGAAGAACCGTTCCGTTCGTTTCCGTTAGTGTGAACTATTAGATGATCTTGGCCCAGAATAGCGTTTTGATTTCATTTTAAACCCAACCCACCATATTCTCAGAGCAAGTGGTGTTATAGTTCTGGACGCTGTGAGATCAGGATGATTTATTTTCGAATCTAGCAGCAGCAAAAGAGCAGAAGTGGAAAACATATGCGTGTAAAGATGTAAAGTCTAAAATATGAAATTAGGTTAAAATGCATCTGTTCAACTGGGAAAAAAGCTGATCTGTAAACATGAGGTCAGACATGGTTGGATGAATAAAATCGCACACATTCAAAATAATGTTCCCAAACAATGTGTGAGAGTTAGTGCTGAACTGTGTGTGTGTGTGTGTGTGTGTTCTAGATTGATGAGCTGCCAGAGGGAGCCGTGAAGCCGCCAGCTAATAAATACCCCATCTTCTTCTTCGGTACCCATGAGACGTAAGCCTTGTGTGTGTGTGTGTGTGTGTGTGTGTACCTACTTAACTATATTTTGGTAACAAATTTTTACCCAGAAGTGACCAAAACCTGATAAAATCTCCAAAAACCTCAGTTTAGGGACGTCCTCCCTAAACGGAGAAACTCCCTAAAAATGCAGAAGGTTTTTTGTGATGGGTCGGGTTAGTGTGTGTGTGTGTGTGTGTGTGTGTGTGAGAGAGATTCAGTGATACCTGTCTCTGTGTTAGTGATGGACGGCTGTATCTGTGACAGTATCTGTGTCTCCTAGTGCGTTCCTGGGCCCTAAAGACCTGCTGCCCTACAAGGAATATAAGGACAAGTTTGGCAAGTCAAACAAGAGAAAAGGATTTAATGAAGGCCTGTGGGAAATTGAAAACAATCCTGGTGTCAAATTCACTGGTTACCAGGTGAGTAACAGTATTTGATGAGCTGAGGTGTCTGTGAGGGTCACATGACCTGATCTGTCACACACACACACACACACAGGTGATGCAGCAGCAGAGCTCTTCGGAGACGGAGGGGGAAGGAGGGAACGCAGTTGACAGTGAGGAAGAGGAAGAAGAAGAGGAGGGAAAGATGAAGAGTGACAAGGTCGGATCCAAGCGGAAAAAAAGTGCATCCTCAAAGGTACCTGAGCGTTTCTGTGAGTGTCTGTCATTTTATCTCTATATAGATTTCAGAATCCATGTTGTTTGAAAGCAGGTTTACAGAAAATCATGTGAACAGCTGAAGGACAAACTCCATTAGCTGTTTAGAGAGAGAGAGATTCTTATAGTTACAAAATCTGCATAATTCATGTCATGTGTTCACTGGGTTTTCTTGGAGCTGAATGGATCCTGATGATGCAGTGCAGCTCCGGGTCAGCAGGGGGCAGAGTATGTGTGAAAGATGAACACATCACACTGTTCTGGGTCGGCCCAATTTGCAGACTTATGAACTATTTTAAGCTGTTTTGCAGTATACATAGTATGAGTAGAAAAAGTGCACTAAAAAATTGTGCGCTTAATGCTCTCAACTATCAGACTGATGCTGGGTGACAAAATAACCTTTTAAACCTCATACACTACATAGTGTAAGTGCATAGTGTGCAGTACATCATTTGGGATGCAGCTTATGTGTGAGATCAGAGATGTTTTCACACACACCTGATGAAGTGCATGTGGATCTCCTGACGGGTGATGAAGAGTTCATCGAAGGATTCGAGTCTGAAGGCTTGCCGCCTCTAGCTGAGCCCTTGCTTAGCAACAGCTGTTGCCTAGCAACCGAGTCCTGCACGTTCATATACTGTACGTAGTGAAGGTTACTGAGCTGCTTGAACAAGTTTAGTGTAGCAGTGAGAGAGAGAAACAAACAGGCTGCAAATGAGAGTGTGCTTTGGGTGTTTCGTCAAGCCTGTTTTCAGTCTAAAACTCTCCTACAGTCCTCCAAGCTGTCCAGGAAGGGTTCGGGAGATGAAGATCTGGAGAAGGATGGGAAAGATGAGCAGAAGAGCGGATCAGAGGCTGGTGACCATGACAACAACATCCAGAACTCTTCAGACAAGACATGCAGTCAAGGGGTAAGAACACGTGAAGCAGCTGATCCCACCCTCACAGTATTAATGCACAGTAAAAGGAATTTCATGAAATGACTAGTTACAATCTTTAACTAATTGCTGAATAGAGGTCTGCACGGGCTTTAAACTGAAGGGTGCAGGGTGAACAGCTATGAACATTGTCGATAGGTGTAACAGGTGTACCTGTGTCTACAGGTGTAACTGTGTCAACAGCTGTAACTGTCTACAGGTGTAATGGTGTCTACAGGTGTAATGGTGTCTACAGGTGTAACAGTGTAACATTGTCTACAGGTGTAGCATTGTCTACAGGTGTAACGGTGTCTACAGGTGGAGCAGTGCCTACAGGTGTAACAGTGTCTACAGGTGGAGCAGTGCCTACAGGTGTAACAGTGTCTACAGGTGTAACGGTGTCTACAGGTGTAACGGTGTCTACAGGTGTAACGTTGTCTACAGGTGTAACAGCTGTAACTGTGCCTACAGGTGTAACAGTGTCTACAGGTGTAACAGTGTCTACAGGTGTAACGGTGTCTACAGGTGTAACGGTGTCTACAGGTGTAACGGTGTCTACAGGTGTAACAGCTGTAACTGTGCCTACAGGTGTAACAGTGTCTACAGGTGTAACAGTGTCTACAGGTATAACGGTGTCTACAGGTGTAACAGCTGTAACTGTGCCTACAGGTGTAGCAGTGTCTACAGGTGTAGCAGTGTCTACAGGTGGAGCAGTGCCTACAGGTGTAACAGTGTCTACAGGTGTAACAGTGTCTACAGGTGGAGCAGTGCCTACAGGTGTAACAGTGTCTACAGGTGTAACAGTGTCTACAGGTGGAGCAGTGCCTACAGGTGTAACAGTGTCTACAGGTGTAACAGTGTCTACAGGTGTAACGGTGTCTACAGGTGTAACAGCTGTAACTGTGCCTACAGGTGTAACAGTGTCTACAGGTGTAACGTTGTCTACAGGTGTAACGGTGTCTACAGGTGTAACAGCTGTAACTGTGCCTACAGGTGTAACAGTGTCTACAGGTGTAACAGTGTCTACAGGTATAACGGTGTCTACAGGTGTAACAGCTGTAGCAGTGTCTACAGGTGTAGCAGTGTCTACAGGTGTAGCAGTGTCTACAGGTGGAGCAGTGCCTACAGGTGTAACAGTGTCTACAGGTGTAACAGTGTCTACAGGTGGAGCAGTGCCTACAGGTGTAACAGTGTCTACAGGTGTAACAGTGTCTACAGGTGGAGCAGTGCATACAGGTGTAACAGTGTCTACAGGTGTAACAGTGTCTACAGGTGTAACGGTGTCTACAGGTGTAACAGCTGTAACTGTGCCTACAGGTGTAACAGTGTCTACAGGTGTAACAGTGTCTACAGGTGTAACGGTGTCTACAGGTGTAACAGCTGTAACTGTGCCTACAGGTGTAACAGTGTCTACAGGTATAACGGTGTCTACAGGTGTAACAGCTGTAACTGTGCCTACAGGTGTAACAGTGTCTACAGGTATAACGGTGTCTACAGGTGTAACAGCTGTAACTGTGCCTACAGGTGTAACAGTGTCTACAGGTGTAACAGCTGTAACTGTGCCTACAGGTGTAACAGTGTCTACAGGTATAACGGTGTCTACAGGTGTAACAGCTGTAACTGTGCCTACAGGTGTAACAGTGTCTACAGGTGTAACAGCTGTAACTGTGCCTACAGGTGTAACAGTGTCTACATGTATAACATTGTCTACAGGTGTAGCAGTATCTACAGGTGTAACAGCTGTAACTGTGCCTACAGGTGTAACTGTGTCTACAGGTATAACATTGTCTACAGGTGTAGCAGTGTCTACAGGTGTAACGGTGTCTACAGGTGGAGCAGTGTCTACAGGTGTAACGGTGTCTACAGGTGTAGTAGTGTCTACAGGTGTAGTAGTGTCTACAGGTGTAACGGTGTCTATAGGTGGAGCAGTGTCTACAGGTGGAGCAGTGCCTACAGCTGTAACATTGCCTACAGGTGTAACTGTGACTACAGGTGTAACAGTGTAACATTGCCTACAGGTATAACAGTCTCTACAGGTGTAACATTGTTTACAGGTGTAACAGTGTAACATTGTTTACAGGTGTAACAGTGTTAACAGTGTCTACAGGTGTAACCGTGTAACAGTGTTTATAGGTGTAACAGTGTTTATAGGTGTAACAGTGTTAACAGTGTCTACAGGTGTAACAGTGTAACATTGTTTATAGGTGTAACAGTGTAACAGTGTTTATAGGTGTAACAGTGTTTATAGGTGTAACAGTGTTTATAGGTGTAACAGTGTTAACAGTGTCTGCAGGTGTAACAGTGTAACATTGTTTATAGGTGTAACAGTGTTAACAGTGTCTACAGGTGTAACCGTGTAACATTGTTTATAGGTGTAACAGTGTAACAGTGTTTATAGGTGTAACAGTGTCTACAGGTGTAATAGTGTAATATTGTTTATAGGTGTAACAGTGTAACAGTGTTTATAGGTGTAACAGTGTCTACAGGTGTAACCGTGTAACATTGTTTATAGGTGTAACATTGTTTATAGGTGTAACAGTGTTTATAGGTGTAACAGTGTTTATAGGTGTAACAGTGTCTACAGGTGTAATAGTGTAATATTGTTTATAGGTGTAACAAGTGTAACATTGTTTATATGTCTAACAGTCTCTACAGGTGTAATAGTGTAACATTGTTTACAGGTAAAACTGTCTACAGGTGTAATGGTGTAACAGTCTCTATAGGTGTAACAGTGTCACACAATAAGAGGAACACGCTGCCGGTTTTCCACCGGCCCAAGAGATCCGCTCATCTTCCATGTCATGTTTTACGTGCCGTCTGGTGTTTTGAACAGTTTTGTACACAGCAGACAACACGCACACCTATATACATACATACATACATACATACATACATACATACATACACCCTGCTCGGCTCGGTTTGCAGACCTCTATTGCTAAAACTGTTTAAAACGTTAATAGAGGACAGAGATTGAGAGTCGCTCCTGTCTGATGTCTGAATGTACAGTCGACTCTCTCCGTTAAAGTTTAATGAACTTATGAAGGGAATGTGACGTCAAGGTTTGTCAGCCTGATTCCCTGAGGGAATATTCCTCAATCCAGCAGTTTTGTGAGAGTGAAAGTAGTGACTCCAGAGTTTGTCTGACTGCTGTTTTTGTCTCTTCTGGCAGAATCTCCGGGAGGATCGTTAGACGATCATCGGACGACGGCTCGTGACGCTGATATGTCATACTGTAAATGCATCTTATTACACTGATCGCTTGCAAACTCCTACACATTATTATCTGGCTCAGTCAAACACACACACATTCAGTAAAATAAAAATACAACATCCAGGATTTACACACAAACGTCATTCCATTCTGCTGATTTGATTTTAGAGGTTTAGCTTCAGCTCATTCAGATCTCATTCATGTGTCATGCTAGATGTTTCTTTGGAACAAACAGACGTTTGTCTGTCAAACAACTCGACCGTCTTTCACGCTTTTACGTAATCTGAGAGAAAAGAGTGGAAAGCGTAGAATATGAAGAATCGTGCACAAGCAGAGTTGCGCGCCGTAACTCGATATTATCTCTGTACATTTGATTTGGGTGTAGATTCTAGGATCTCTGTACTATTATCCCGATGCTTATCCGTTCCTGTGTCGTGGGTTGGTTGTTTTCTAGCCTTTCTAGTGGCATGCTGTAGTTTCACATGTTGAAGATGTTCTTCTGTCTGTCCGTTCCTGATCACAGACGCCCCTCTTCCACACAGTCCATTTTTATTTCTTATCTTTGTTTATATAAAGAATATATTCTATTTATTTTTGATGATAGTAAAAGACACATCTGTGGTAAATTCACCAATGTGGTTTTCCTTCCTGTCGTTTAATTTTTATTGCCCTCATACATGTTGCATTTTCAAGGTTTGTAGCCACATGTAAACTGTTTTTCCTGTTTATTGACAAGAATTTTACAGAATAAACTCATTGGAATGCAAGTGGTGTTCTGTCGTGTCTTTATGTCTTAGTGTTCGATTCTAACATGTCTTTTTTAGGGTTTGTTGTGTTATTCTCTCGTCAGTGGGATGTTGGGACTGAATCAAGGCAGATCCTGTAATGTCTCCATCAGATCAAAGTTGCACTCGTTTCTAATGTTTTACATTTACATTGATGCATTTGGCAGACGCTTTTATCCAAAGCGACTTGCACTGCATTTCAAGGTACACATTTTTACATTCTTATCAGTTCTTGCTTTCGCTGGGGATCGAACCCATGACCTTGGCGTTGCAAGTGCTGTGCTCTACTGTTCAAGTGCTCTACTGTTTACAGGAAAGTTTTGAACCTCGCGGCCTAGAGACGTAATTCTTTTATTTTATTTTTACAAATGCATTGGCATGTGTGTAGGTACGTACGCATGTATATAGAAATAGATATACAATATGTTTGAAAATTCATTTGGTATTTGATTGTCACTTGTTGTCATTTACAGTACAGTGAAATAATGCCCGAACACCATTGAATTTCATTGCAAACATACTTCTTTAGACTTATTCACCAGATTTGACTCATCATGGAAAGGAGTTCATTTCATTTGATATGTCAAACCAATCTTAATTGTAAGTAGTTTTAATTACAGCTTTTTTGCTGCTGTTTTCCTAAAACTGTCATGAACAGTGGTCATATATACAGTGGTGTATGTACAGTATAGTGTTTTCAGCTGTTGGAGGAGCACTTTTACTTCTCCCTGTTAATAAAATACATTCATACCGGGGCCGGGTCGGGGGGGCAGCAGTCTAAGCAGAGATGCCCAGACTTCCCTCTCCCCAGACACTTCCTCCAGCTATTCCGGGGGGACACAGAGGCGTTCCCAGGCCAACCGGGAGACATAATTCCTCCAACCTGTCCTAGGTCTTCCCCGGGGTCTCCATTTGTAAATGTGTGTGAGACTGTAGATGTGTGTGAGACTGTAGATGTGTGTGAGGCTGTAGATGTGTGTGAGACTGTATATGTGAGTGAGACTGTAGATGTGTGTGAGACTGTAGATGTGTGTGAGGCTGTAGATGTGAGTGAGACTGTAGATGTGAGTGAGGCTGTAGATGTGAGTGAGGCTGTAGATGTGAGTGAGACTGTAGATGTGAGTGAGGCTGTAGATGTGTGTGAGGCTGTAGATGTGTGTGAGACTGTAGATGTGTGTGAGGCTGTAGATGTGTGTGAGACTAGATGTGTGTGAGACTGTAGATGTGAGTGAGACTGTAGATGTGTGTGAGGCTGTAGATGTGTGTGAGGCTGTAGATGTGTGTGAGACTAGATGTGTGTGAGACTGTAGATGTGAGTGAGACTGTAGATGTGTGTGAGGCTGTAGATGTGTGTGAGGCTGTAGATGTGTGTGAGGCTGTAGATGTGAGTGAGACTAGATGTGTGTGAGACTGTAGATGTGAGTGAGACTGTAGATGTGTGTGAGGCTGTAGATGTGTGTGAGGCTGTAGATGTGTGTGAGACTGTATATGTGAGTGAGACTGTAGATGTGTGTGAGACTGTAGATGTGTGTGAGGCTGTAGATGTGTGTGAGGCTGTAGATGTGAGTGAGACTGTAGATGTGAGTGAGGCTGTAGATGTGAGTGAGGCTGTAGATGTGAGTGAGACTGTAGATGTGAGTGAGGCTGTAGATGTGTGTGAGGCTGTAGATGTGTGTGAGACTGTAGATGTGTGTGAGGCTGTAGATGTGTGTGAGTCTGTAGATGTGTGTGAGACTGTATATGTGAGTGAGACTGTAGATGTGTGTGAGACTGTAGATGTGTGTGAGACTGTATATGTGTGTGAGACTGTAGATGTGTGTGAGGCTGTAGATGTGTGTGAGTCTGTAGATGTGTGTGAGACTGTATATGTGTGTGAGACTGTAGATGTGTGTGAGACTGTAGATGTGTGTGAGACTGTATATGTGTGTGAGACTGTAGATGTGTGTGAGGCTGTAGATGTGTGTGAGGCTGTAGATGTGTGTGAGACTGTATATGTGAGTGAGACTGTAGATGTGTGTGAGACTGTATATGTGTGTGAGACTGTATTTGTGTGTGAGTCTGTAGATGTGTGTGAGTCTGTAGATGTGTGTGAGACTGTAGATGTGTGTGAGACTGTAGATGTGAGTGAGTCTGTAGATGTGACTGAGTCTGTAGATGTGTGTGAGGCTGTAGATGTGTGTGAGTCTGTAGATGTGTGTGAGACTGTAGATGTGTGTGAGACTGTAGATGTGAGTGAGACTGTATATGTGAGTGAGACTGTAGATGTGTGTGAGACTGTAGATGTGTGTGAGACTGTATATGTGTGTGAGACTGTAGATGTGTGTGAGGCTGTAGATGTGTGTGAGACTGTAGATGTGTGTGAGACTGTAGATGTGAGTGAGACTGTAGATGTGTGTGAGACTGTATATGTGTGTGAGTCTGTAGATGTGTGTGAGTCTGTAGATGTGTGTGAGACTGTAGATGTGTGTGAGACTGTAGATGTGAGTGAGACTGTAGATGTGTGTGAGACTGTATATGTGAGTGAGGCTGTAGATGTGTGTGAGGCTGTAGATGTGTGTGAGTCTGTAGATGTGTGTGAGTCTGTAGATGTGTGTGAGACTGTAGATGTGTGTGAGACTGTAGATGTGAGTGAGTCTGTAGATGTGAGTGAGTCTGTAGATGTGTGTGAGACTGTAGATGTGTGTGAGGCTGTAGATGTGTGTGAGTCTGTAGATGTGTGTGAGACTGTAGATGTGTGTGAGACTGTAGATGTGTGTGAGACTGTAGATGTGAGTGAGTCTGTAGATGTGTGTGAGTCTGTAGATGTGAGTGAGTCTGTAGATGTGAGTGAGTCTGTAGATGTGTGTGAGACTGTAGATGTGTGTGAGGCTGTAGATGTGTGTGAGTCTGTAGATGTGTGTGAGACTGTATATGTGTGTGAGACTGTATATGTGAGTGAGGCTGTAGATGTGTGTGAGTCTGTAGATGTGTGTGAGACTGTAGATGTGAGTGAGACTGTAGATGTGTGTGAGGCTGTAGATGTGTGTGAGTCTGTAGATGTGTGTGAGTCTGTAGATGTGTGTGAGACTGTAGATGTGTGTGAGTCTGTAGATGTGTGTGAGACTGTAGATGTGTGTGAGACTGTAGATGTGAGTGAGTCTGTAGATGTGAGTGAGTCTGTAGATGTGTGTGAGACTGTAGATGTGTGTGAGGCTGTAGATGTGTGTGAGTCTGTAGATGTGTGTGAGACTGTATATGTGTGTGAGACTGTAGATGTGTGTGAGACTGTAGATGTGTGTGAGACTGTATATGTGTGTGAGGCTGTAGATGTGTGTGAGGCTGTATATGTGAGTGAGACTGTAGATGTGTGTGAGACTGTAGATGTGTGTGAGACTGTATATGTGTGTGAGACTGTAGATGTGTGTGAGACTGTAGATGTGTGTGAGACTGTATATGTGTGTGAGACTGTAGATGTGTGTGAGGCTGTAGATGTGTGTGAGGCTGTAGATGTGTGTGAGACTAGATGTGTGTGAGACTGTAGATGTGAGTGAGACTGTAGATGTGTGTGAGGCTGTAGATGTGTGTGAGGCTGTAGATGTGTGTGAGGCTGTAGATGTGAGTGAGACTAGATGTGTGTGAGACTGTAGATGTGAGTGAGACTGTAGATGTGTGTGAGGCTGTAGATGTGTGTGAGGCTGTAGATGTGTGTGAGACTGTATATGTGAGTGAGACTGTAGATGTGTGTGAGACTGTAGATGTGTGTGAGGCTGTAGATGTGTGTGAGGCTGTAGATGTGAGTGAGACTGTAGATGTGAGTGAGGCTGTAGATGTGAGTGAGGCTGTAGATGTGAGTGAGACTGTAGATGTGAGTGAGGCTGTAGATGTGTGTGAGGCTGTAGATGTGTGTGAGACTGTAGATGTGTGTGAGGCTGTAGATGTGTGTGAGTCTGTAGATGTGTGTGAGACTGTATATGTGAGTGAGACTGTAGATGTGTGTGAGACTGTAGATGTGTGTGAGACTGTATATGTGTGTGAGACTGTAGATGTGTGTGAGTCTGTAGATGTGTGTGAGTCTGTAGATGTGTGTGAGACTGTATATGTGTGTGAGACTGTAGATGTGTGTGAGACTGTAGATGTGTGTGAGACTGTATATGTGTGTGAGACTGTAGATGTGTGTGAGGCTGTAGATGTGTGTGAGGCTGTAGATGTGTGTGAGACTGTATATGTGAGTGAGACTGTAGATGTGTGTGAGACTGTATATGTGTGTGAGACTGTATTTGTGTGTGAGTCTGTAGATGTGTGTGAGTCTGTAGATGTGTGTGAGACTGTAGATGTGTGTGAGACTGTAGATGTGAGTGAGTCTGTAGATGTGACTGAGTCTGTAGATGTGTGTGAGTCTGTAGATGTGTGTGAGTCTGTAGATGTGTGTGAGACTGTAGATGTGTGTGAGACTGTAGATGTGAGTGAGACTGTATATGTGAGTGAGACTGTAGATGTGTGTGAGACTGTAGATGTGTGTGAGACTGTATATGTGTGTGAGACTGTAGATGTGTGTGAGGCTGTAGATGTGTGTGAGTCTGTAGATGTGTGTGAGTCTGTAGATGTGTGTGAGACTGTAGATGTGTGTGAGACTGTAGATGTGAGTGAGACTGTAGATGTGTGTGAGACTGTATATGTGAGTGAGGCTGTAGATGTGTGTGAGGCTGTAGATGTGTGTGAGTCTGTAGATGTGTGTGAGTCTGTAGATGTGTGTGAGACTGTAGATGTGTGTGAGACTGTAGATGTGAGTGAGTCTGTAGATGTGAGTGAGTCTGTAGATGTGTGTGAGACTGTAGATGTGTGTGAGGCTGTAGATGTGTGTGAGTCTGTAGATGTGTGTGAGACTGTAGATGTGTGTGAGACTGTAGATGTGAGTGAGTCTGTAGATGTGTGTGAGTCTGTAGATGTGAGTGATGTGAGTGAGTCTGTAGATGTGAGTGAGTCTGTAGATGTGTGTGAGACTGTAGATGTGTGTGAGGCTGTAGATGTGTGTGAGTCTGTAGATGTGTGTGAGACTGTATATGTGTGTGAGACTGTATATGTGAGTGAGGCTGTAGATGTGTGTGAGTCTGTAGATGTGTGTGAGACTGTAGATGTGAGTGAGACTGTAGATGTGTGTGAGGCTGTAGATGTGTGTGAGTCTGTAGATGTGTGTGAGTCTGTAGATGTGTGTGAGACTGTAGATGTGTGTGAGTCTGTAGATGTGTGTGAGACTGTAGATGTGTGTGAGACTGTAGATGTGAGTGAGTCTGTAGATGTGAGTGAGTCTGTAGATGTGTGTGAGACTGTAGATGTGTGTGAGGCTGTAGATGTGTGTGAGTCTGTAGATGTGTGTGAGACTGTATATGTGTGTGAGACTGTAGATGTGTGTGAGACTGTAGATGTGTGTGAGACTGTATATGTGTGTGAGGCTGTAGATGTGTGTGAGGCTGTATATGTGAGTGAGACTGTAGATGTGTGTGAGACTGTAGATGTGTGTGAGACTGTATATGTGTGTGAGACTGTAGATGTGTGTGAGACTGTAGATGTGTGTGAGACTGTATATGTGTGTGAGACTGTAGATGTGTGTGAGGCTGTAGATGTGTGTGAGTCTGTAGATGTGTGTGAGACTGTATATGTGTGTGAGACTGTATATGTGTGTGAGACTGTAGATGTGTGTGAGACTGTAGATGTGTGTGAGACTGTATATGTGTGTGAGACTGTAGATGTGTGTGAGGCTGTAGATGTGTGTGAGTCTGTAGATGTGTGTGAGTCTGTAGATGTGTGTGAGACTGTATATGTGTGTGAGACTGTAGATGTGTGTGAGACTGTAGATGTGTGTGAGGCTGTAGATGTGTGTGAGGCTGTAGATGTGTGTGAGTCTGTAGATGTGTGTGAGTCTGTAGATGTGTGTGAGACTGTAGATGTGTGTGAGGCTGTAGATGTGTGTGAGTCTGTAGATGTGTGTGAGACTGTAGATGTGTGTGAGACTGTAGATGTGAGTGAGACTGTAGATGTGTGTGAGACTGTAGATGTGTGTGAGACTGTAGATGTGTGTGAGTCTGTAGATGTGTGTGAGGCTGTAGATGTGTGTGAGTCTGTAGATGTGTGTGAGTCTGTAGATGTGTGTGAGACTGTAGATGTGTGTGAGACTGTAGATGTGTGTGAGACTGTAGATGTGTGTGAGTCTGTAGATGTGTGTGAGACTGTAGATGTGTGTGAGTCTGTAGATGTGTGTGAGACTGTAGATGTGTGTGAGACTGTAGATGTGTGTGAGACTGTAGATGTGTGTGAGTCTGTAGATGTGTGTGAGGCTGTAGATGTGTGTGAGGCTGTAGATGTGTGTGAGTCTGTAGATGTGTGTGAGTCTGTAGATGTGTGTGAGACTGTAGATGTGTGTGAGACTGTAGATGTGTGTGAGGCTGTAGATGTGTGTGAGTCTGTAGATGTGTGTGAGTCTGTAGATGTGTGTGAGACTGTAGATGTGTGTGAGACTGTAGATGTGAGTGAGACTGTAGATGTGTGTGAGACTGTAGATGTGTGTGAGACTGTAGATGTGTGTGAGTCTGTAGATGTGTGTGAGTCTGTAGATGTGTGTGAGTCTGTAGATGTGTGTGAGACTGTATATGTGTGTGAGACTGTAGATGTGTGTGAGGCTGTAGATGTGTGTGAGTCTGTAGATGTGTGTGAGTCTGTAGATGTGTGTGAGACTGTAGATGTGTGTGAGACTGTAGATGTGAGTGAGACTGTAGATGTGTGTGAGACTGTAGATGTGTGTGAGACTGTAGATGTGTGTGAGTCTGTAGATGTGTGTGAGGCTGTAGATGTGTGTGAGTCTGTAGATGTGTGTGAGTCTGTAGATGTGTGTGAGACTGTAGATGTGTGTGAGACTGTAGATGTGTGTGAGACTGTAGATGTGTGTGAGTCTGTAGATGTGTGTGAGACTGTAGATGTGTGTGAGTCTGTAGATGTGTGTGAGTCTGTAGATGTGTGTGAGACTGTAGATGTGTGTGAGACTGTAGATGTGTGTGAGACTGTAGATGTGTGTGAGTCTGTAGATGTGTGTGAGGCTGTAGATGTGTGTGAGGCTGTAGATGTGTGTGAGTCTGTAGATGTGTGTGAGTCTGTAGATGTGTGTGAGACTGTAGATGTGTGTGAGACTGTAGATGTGTGTGAGTCTGTAGATGTGTGTGAGACTGTAGATGTGTGTGAGTCTGTAGATGTGTGTGAGACTGTATATGTGTGTGAGACTGTAGATGTGTGTGAGACTGTAGATGTGTGTGAGACTGTAGATGTGTGTGAGACTGTATATGTGAGTGAGACTGTAGATGTGTGTGAGACTGTAGATGTGTGTGAGACTGTAGATGTGTGTGAGACTGTATATGTGAGTGAGACTGTAGATGTGTGTGAGACTGTAGATGTGTGTGAGACTGTATATGTGTGTGAGACTGTAGATGTGTGTGAGACTGTATATGTGAGTGAGACTGTAGATGTGTGTGAGACTGTAGATGTGTGTGAGACTGTATATGTGTGTGAGACTGTAGATGTGTGTGAGACTGTATATGTGAGTGAGACTGTAGATGTGTGTGAGACTGTAGATGTGTGTGAGACTGTAGATGTGTGTGAGACTGTATATGTGAGTGAGACTGTAGATGTGTGTGAGACTGTATATGTGTGTGAGACTGTATATGTGAGTGAGACTGTAGATGTGTGTGAGACTGTAGATGTGTGTGAGACTGTATATGTGTGTGAGACTGTATATGTGAGTGAGACTGTAGATGTGTGTGAGTCTGTAGATGTGTGTGAGACTGTATATGTGAGTGAGACTGTATATGTGTGTGAGACTGTAGATGTGTGTGAGGCTGTAGATGTGTGTGAGGCTGTATATGTGAGTGAGACTAGATGTGTGTGAGACTGTAGATGTGTGTGAGGCTGTAGATGTGTGTGAGACTGTATATGTGAGTGAGACTAGATGTGTGTGAGACTGTAGATGTGTGTGAGGCTGTAGATGTGTGTGAGACTGTAGATGTGTGTGAGACTGTAGATGTGTGTGAGACTGTATATGTGAGTGAGACTGTAGATGTGTGTGAGACTGTAGATGTGTGTGAGACTGTAGATGTGTGTGAGGCTGTAGATGTGTGTGAGGCTGTAGATGTGTGTGAGGCTGTATATGTGAGTGAGACTAGATGTGTGTGAGGCTGTAGATGTGTGTGAGGCTGTAGATGTGTGTGAGACTGTAGATGTGTGTGAGTCTGTAGATGTGTGTGAGACTGTAGATGTGTGTGAGACTGTAGATGTGTGTGAGACTGTATATGTGAGTGAGACTGTAGATGTGTGTGAGACTGTAGATGTGTGTGAGACTGTAGATGTGTGTGAGACTGTAGATGTGTGTGAGGCTGTAGATGTGTGTGAGGCTGTAGATGTGTGTGAGGCTGTAGATGTGTGTGAGACTGTAGATGTGTGTGAGGCTGTAGATGTGTGTGAGGCTGTATATGTGAGTGAGACTAGATGTGTGTGAGACTGTAGATGTGTGTGAGGCTGTAGATGTGTGTGAGACTGTAGATGTGTGTGAGACTGTAGATGTGTGTGAGACTGTATATGTGAGTGAGACTGTAGATGTGTGTGAGACTGTAGATGTGTGTGAGACTGTAGATGTGTGTGAGACTGTAGATGTGTGTGAGACTGTATATGTGAGTGAGACTGTAGATGTGTGTGAGACTGTAGATGTGTGTGAGACTGTAGATGTGTGTGAGACTGTATATGTGAGTGAGACTGTAGATGTGTGTGAGACTGTATATGTGTGTGAGACTGTATATGTGAGTGAGACTGTAGATGTGTGTGAGACTGTAGATGTGTGTGAGACTGTAGATGTGTGTGAGACTGTATATGTGTGTGAGACTGTAGATGTGTGTGAGGCTGTAGATGTGTGTGAGGCTGTATATGTGAGTGAGACTAGATGTGTGTGAGACTGTAGATGTGTGTGAGGCTGTAGATGTGTGTGAGGCTGTAGATGTGTGTGAGGCTGTAGATGTGTGTGAGACTGTAGATGTGTGTGAGACTGTAGATGTGTGTGAGTCTGTAGATGTGTGTGAGGCTGTAGATGTGTGTGAGACTGTATATGTGAGTGAGACTGTAGATGTGTGTGAGACTGTATATGTGAGTGAGACTAGATGTGTGTGAGACTGTAGATGTGTGTGAGACTGTAGATGTGTGTGTAGATGTGTGAGAGACTGTAGATGTGTGTGAGACTGTAGATGTGTGTGAGACTGTAGATGTGTGTGAGTCTGTAGATGTGTGTGAGTCTGTAGATGTGTGTGAGTCTGTAGATGTGTGTGAGACTGTAGATGTGTGTGAGTCTGTAGATGTGTGTGAGACTGTAGATGTGTGTGAGACTGTAGATGTGTGTGAGTCTGTAGATGTGTGTGAGTCTGTAGATGTGTGTGAGTCTGTAGATGTGTGTGAGACTGTAGATGTGTGTGAGTCTGTAGATGTGTGTGAGTCTGTAGATGTGTGTGAGACTGTAGATGTGTGTGAGTCTGTAGATGTGTGTGAGACTGTAGATGTGTGTGAGACTGTATATGTGAGTGAGACTGTAGATGTGTGTGAGACTGTAGATGTGTGTGAGACTGTAGATGTGTGTGAGACTGTATATGTGAGTGAGACTGTAGATGTGTGTGAGACTGTAGATGTGTGTGAGACTGTATATGTGAGTGAGACTGTAGATGTGTGTGAGACTGTAGATGTGTGTGAGACTGTAGATGTGTGTGAGACTGTATATGTGTGTGAGACTGTAGA
>CM040827.1:142500-157500 GCA_022828995.1 Vimba vimba
TGTGTGTGTGTGAGAGAGAGAGAGAGAGAGAGAGTGAGTGTGAGTGTGAGAGAGAGAGTGTGAGTGTGAGTGTGAGTGTGAGTGTGAGTGTGAGTGTGAGTGTGAGTGTGAGTGTGAGAGAGAGAGTGTGTGTGTGTGTGTGTGTGTGTGTGTGTGTGTGTGTGTGTGTGTGTGTGTGTGTGTGTGTGTGTGTGTGTGTGAGAGAGAGAGTGTGAGTGTGTGAGTGTGTGAGTGTGTCTGTGTGTGTGTGTGTGTGTGTGTGTGTGTGTGTGTGTGTGTGTGTGTGTGTGTGTGTCTGTGTGTGTGAGAGAGAGAGAGAGAGAGAGTGTGAGTGTGAGAGAGAGAGAGAGAGAGAGAGTGTGAGTGTGAGAGAGAGAGAGAGAGAGAGAGAGAGAGAGAGAGAGAGAGAGAGAGTGTGTGTGTGTGTGTGTGTGTGTGTGTGTGTGTGTGAGAGAGAGAGAGAGAGAGAGAGAGAGAGAGAGTGTGAGTGTGAGAGAGAGAGAGAGAGAGAGAGAGAGAGTGTGTGTGTGTGTGTGTGTGTGTGTGTGTGTGTGTGTGTGTGTGTGTGTGTGTGTGTGTGTGTGTGTGTGTGTGTGTGTGTGTGGGCTGATCCGCGGCGCGTCGCTGCTGAAGAGCGTCTGACTGTCGCTCAGTTTGATATGATCATCTGAACTCAACACACACACAGACACACACACAGACACACAGTTAATGACACGCTTCAGCATTCCAGTGTTGAAGTATTAGTAAAGCTCGAGTCCACGGGAAAGTTCTCAGCGGATCCGGAGCCGCTTTCCTTCGGTCGGGAATATCAGATTTCAGCTCGAGAGAAACATTCGGGACTGAGAACCGCATCAGATCCACACACACACACACACACACACACACACGTACAGCAGCGCAATGGGGTGAGTGTGTGTCCTCGAACGAGGCTCTTATTATCGTGTCGTGTTCATGTTGTTCGCTGGTATTTCGTCGGGGTAAGAGTTAGATTTATATATTTATGTATAGGAGAAATGACAGATCAAAGGTTTAAGGTTAGTTACATTTGTTGCGCGAGCGGCAGAATCGAGTCAGATCAAACGTGTGATTCTGCGCACGTTAATCGTTTTATTTCTCTTTGAAAAGTGAATTAATTCGCCTTCGTGTCGCGCGCTCGAGACATCTCACGCGCTTCGTATATTCGAAGTGGCTTTATTTCAGTTTCTGGAATCTTTAGTGGTCAGAAGTCGGAGTGTGTGCGGATTGTGTGTTTTGTGTGTTTAGTATTTGAACAGCAGGTGATTTTTGGTTTGTATTTGCGCGTGCATTCAGCAGCTCGCGCACAGAGAAACCTTCATGCTGTCAGAAGATGAGACAAGATTGAACTGTAGCAAATGCGTATCAGTATAAATATGAATATTACATATGATTGATTTCTGACAGCTGAAGCTGCTGTCACTCTGAGTGCGCGTGCCCGTGCTCGTGCGTGTGACTGCCAGTTTCTTAAGAAGCTGTAGGGCCAGTTTATGCGGTCCGTTGAGTTTCATTCACACAACACCGGGAAACAAGATTAAAACTGCAATCTAATTATTACATCATAGAAAAATATAAAGTTTGTGGCTCTAGAGTGACACTTTTCAACCACTATATTACAGTGTAAATCTATGTTTTAGTGCTTGTGCAGATTGGCTCTTCTCAATCTGACATCACTGGACTCTTAATAAAGGTTTGCTCATTGTTCCTGATTTTCCGTTCCACACTGTGTGTGTGTGTGTGTGTGTGTGTGTGAGATGTTGATCGATTAGGGCTCAGTTTCCAGCTGGAGGCTCTCAGCGATGCGAGGGTTATAGATTAACCTCGTTCTCCACATTAACTGCTATAGTGTCAGTCGCTGCTGTTTGCGAAGATACACACCGATAAACACTGAGGACTGAAGTGAACCACTGGAGTCTGTGGTGGAACCAGGGTTTCACACACACTCTCTCTCTCACACACACACACACACACACACACCAGAGAGGCTGTTCAGTCCCAGTGTCAGAGAGACCAGACCGTCGCTGATCTCCAGTTACAGGAACGGAACGGGTTTATTGACACTGATCTGACACTGTCAAGCTGCTGACTGCGGGTCAGGCCTGTGTGTGTGTGTGTGTGAGAGAGAGTGTGTGTGTGTGTGTGTGTGTGTGTGTGTGTGTGTGTGTGTGTGTGTGTGTGTGTGTGTGTGTGTGTGTAACCCCACACAGTGCTGGGATCCACTGGGATTGGAGCTCGTCTCCAGATGGTGTTGGTCATGACCATCTGCTTCTGCACTGGGAGCCAGAGGAATGCCCTAAACCAGTGACATTACCATCAGCTCTTTTCTCTCAGTCTCTGAAACGCTTCGATTAGGATTCAGTCTCTCTAAGCTCCGCCTCTCTGAGAGCTGCTCTGCTCTGATTGGTCAGAAAGCGAACGCTCATTATCATATCTGAATCTCAGCTCTTGATCTCAGTGATACGAACAGTGACGATGGCGTGGGTTTTACCGTATCAATCTCAGAAAACAGCGTCTTCTCCACATGAACAACACAAACCAAACTCTTCCAGTCTCAGATACACTACAGTGTTTGTGGGCGGAGCTAAGAGATGCTGCTCAGCCAATGAGGACTACAGACTGGCATTATGCAAATTAGTTACAAACCTACGCAGGTTCAACAGGAAGTGAGACTGAATTACTGACGACTCGTTTCAAGACAATAACTTGTGTTTTATGCTTTGATCTTTAAAACTTTGCAGACTTTTTACATTCGCAAACAGCTTTATTACACAAAACATGATCATATTTGGAAAAGCATAAAGGGCCACTTTAAAGACTGTGGAAGTGAATAGGAATAGCTAATGCTCTGAGCTAGTTATTACAAATGTGGTCAGACGTGAAACTGCTGTCTATCTAATGCTGTAAATGCTTGTAAAAACATAATATATTTGTGGCGTAAACACTGGTTATTCGGAGTCGGTATAACAGGTATTAGAGATTCAGCCTAACATCGTGACTCTGTCCTCAATGGACTCGTGTTGTTCGGTCTCGATGTTCTTCCACTCTTGCTCTTTTGTGCTCCACAACAGAGACTCATGAAGGGAGTAAATGATGACAGAATTATTATTTGTGGCTAAACAATCCCTTTAATATTCGTCATACTTGTTGACTTTGTTCAATCTGATCTGTGTGTGTAAACTATCATGCAGTCCAGATTAAAAATTGATTCAGTCCTGTAACCAAACTGTTGTGTTTGTTTAAGTGACTTTAAGCTTCAGGAAAGTGTCACAGCTGTCCAGCGTTGAGTTTAACCTCCTGACCGATGTTCATTTTAACAGGTTAAAGCCTGAAGTAATCCATCCTTAAAATACCCGTTAAACTGACGATACATAAGCTGTGTGACATAATACGCGTAGATGCTTATAGCTAGTTTGAGGATTAGAAGGTTAACATGATTAGCAATCGGACATGATCACGTTTCTGTCTGTCTGTTTTCGGTCACTGTGTAAATGCGAGTAACGGTGTGTAACGGTGTCGGTTCATGATGTTAGAGACGTGTGGAGACCTAAACCCTGAGATCTGATTGGCTGATGAGTCTCCTGTCATGCATGTTTTCTGTGTTTCTGCTCATGAGTGTCGGATCAGTTTGACCTGCTGGAATGTGTGTGCTCCGCCCTCTCCCACAGTCTGCTCCAATCAGAGAGCAGCTCAGTGCTGTCAGAGGTCAGGTGTGGCTCCTGTGGGTGTGTGTGTGTGTTTGTGTGTGTGCAGGTAGAACCGCATTCCTGCCGCGGCTCATTCCTGCTCTGAGATTCAGGGAATGTTCTAGATGCTTTGGTGATGTGTGAGATTTACAAACAGCTGTGAATCACACTTGCCTCGTCACGCGTCAGGTTATTTTCGCGAGTGTCCACTGCTTATATCGTGAAGCTTTCCTCTGCGTGTTCCTCTGCGTGTTCCTCTGCGTGTTCCTCTGCGTGTTCATGTGTGTTCCTCTGCGTGTTCCTCTGCGTGTTCCTCTGCGTGTTCCTCTGCGTGTTCCTCTGCGTGTTCCTCTGCGTGTTCCTCTGCGTGTTCCTCTGCGTGTTCATGTTTGTTCCTCTGTGTGTTCCTCTGCGTGTTCCTCTGCGTGTTCATGTTTGTTCCTCTGCGTGTTCCTCTGCGTGTTCCTCTGCGTGTTCATGTGTGTTCCTCTGCGTGTTCCTCTGCGTGTTCATGCGTGTTCCTCTGCGTGTTCCTCTGCGTGTTCCTCTGCGTGTTCCTCTGCGTGTTCATGTTTGTTCCTCTGCGTGTTCCTCTGCGTGTTCCTCTGCGTGTTCCTCTGCGTGTTCCTCTGCGTGTTCCTCTGCGTGTTCCTCTGCGTGTTCATGTGTGTTCCTCTGCGTGTTCCTCTGCGTGTTCCTCTGCGTGTTCCTCTGCGTGTTCCTCTGCGTGTTCCTCTGCGTGTTCCTCTGCGTGTTCCTCTGCGTGTTCCTCTGCGTGTTCCTCTGCGTGTTCCTCTGCGTGTTCATGCATGTTCCTCTGCTTGTTCATGTTTGTTCCTCTGCGTGTTCCTCTGCGTGTTCCTCTGCGTGTTCCTCTGCGTGTTCCTCTGCGTGTTCCTCTGCGTGTTCCTCTGCGTGTTCCTCTGCGTGTTCCTCTGCGTGTTCCTCTGCGTGTTCATGCATGTTCCTCTGCATGTTCATGTTTGTTCCTCTGCGTGTTCCTCTGCGTGTTCCTCTGCGTGTTCCTCTGCGTGTTCCTCTGCGTGTTCCTCTGCGTGTTCCTCTGCGTGTTCCTCTGCGTGTTCCTCTGCGTGTTCATGCGTGTTCATGCATGTTCATGCATGTTCATGTTTGTTCCTCTGCGTGTTCATGTTTGTTCCTCTGCGTGTTCCTCTGCGTGTTCATGCATGTTCATGTGTGTTCCTCTGTGTGTTCCTCTGCGTGTTCATGCATGTTCATGTGTGTTCCTCTGCGTGTTCCTCTGCGTGTTCCTCTGCGTGTTCCTCTGCGTGTTCCTCTGCGTGTTCATGTGTGTTCCTCTGCGTGTTCATGTGTGTTTCTCTGCGTGTTCCTCTGCGTGTTCATGTTTGTTCCTCTGCGTGTTCATGTGTGTTTCTCTGTGTGTTCATGCGTGTTCCTCTGCGTGTTCCTCTGCGTGTTCCTCTGCGTGTTCCTCTGCGTGTTCCTCTGCGTGTTCATGTGTGTTCATGTGTGTTCATGTGTGTTCATGTGTGTTCATGTGTGTTCCTCTGCGTGTTCCTCTGCGTGTTCCTCTGCGTGTTCCTCTGCGTGTTCCTCTGCGTGTTCCTCTGCGTGTTCATGTGTGTTCCTCTGCGTGTTCATGTGTGTTTCTCTGCGTGTTCCTCTGCGTGTTCATGTTTGTTCCTCTGCGTGTTCATGTGTGTTTCTCTGTGTGTTCATGCGTGTTCCTCTGCGTGTTCCTCTGCGTGTTCCTCTGCGTGTTCCTCTGCGTGTTCCTCTGCGTGTTCCTCTGCGTGTTCATGTGTGTTCATGTGTGTTCATGTGTGTTCATGTGTGTTCATGTGTGTTCCTCTGTGTGTTTCTCTGCGTGTTCCTCTGCGTGTTCCTCTGCGTGTTCCTCTGCGTGTTCCTCTGCGTGTTCCTCTGCGTGTTCCTCTGCGTGTTCCTCTGCATGTTCATGCGTGTTCATGTGTGTTCCTCTGTGTGTTCATGCGTTTTTCTCTGCGTGTTCATGCGTGTTCCTCTGCGTGTTCATGTTTGTTCCTCTGCGTGTTCATGTGTGTTTCTCTGCGTGTTCCTCTGCGTGTTCCTCTGCGTGTTCCTCTGCGTGTTCATGTGTGTTTCTCTGCGTGTTCCTCTGCGTGTTCATGTTTGTTCCTCTGCGTGTTCATGTGTGTTTCTCTGCGTGTTCCTCTGCGTGTTCATGTTTGTTCCTCTGCGTGTTCATGTGTGTTTCTCTGTGTGTTCATGCGTGTTCCTCTGCGTGTTCCTCTGCGTGTTCCTCTGCGTGTTCCTCTGCGTGTTCCTCTGCGTGTTCATGTGTGTTCATGTGTGTTCATGTGTGTTCATGTGTGTTCCTCTGCGTGTTCCTCTGCGTGTTCCTCTGCGTGTTCCTCTGCGTGTTCCTCTGCGTGTTCCTCTGCGTGTTCATGTGTGTTCCTCTGCGTGTTCATGTGTGTTTCTCTGCGTGTTCCTCTGCGTGTTCATGTTTGTTCCTCTGCGTGTTCATGTGTGTTTCTCTGTGTGTTCATGCGTGTTCCTCTGCGTGTTCCTCTGCGTGTTCCTCTGCGTGTTCCTCTGCGTGTTCCTCTGCGTGTTCCTCTGCGTGTTCATGTGTGTTCATGTGTGTTCATGTGTGTTCCTCTGTGTGTTTCTCTGCGTGTTCCTCTGCGTGTTCCTCTGCGTGTTCCTCTGCGTGTTCCTCTGCGTGTTCCTCTGCATGTTCATGCGTGTTCATGTGTGTTCCTCTGTGTGTTCATGCGTTTTTCTCTGCGTGTTCATGCGTGTTCCTCTGCGTGTTCATGTTTGTTCCTCTGCGTGTTCATGTGTGTTTCTCTGTGTGTTCCTCTGCGTGTTCCTCTGCGTGTTCCTCTGCGTGTTCATGCGTGTTTCTCTGCGTTCTGTTTAACACTGTCTAAACCAATCAGATCTCAGGATACGCCCCTAATACCGCAATAACCAATCAGAAAAGAAGAGAAATTGTGTGGTTTATTCTCATGTGAATGCAAAATGTAAAATATTTGAACAAATATTTGATATTTGAAGAAAAACAGATGAATCGGAAGTATAGAATCGGAAGTGAAGTGTGTGTGTGTGTGTGTGTGTGTTTCCTGCAGGGAGCAGCCGATCTTCACCACCAGAGCTCATGTCTTCCAGATCGATCCCTCGACCAAGAAGAACTGGGTTCCCGGCAGCAAACAAGCTGTTACTGTCTCATACTTCTACGACAGCACACGCAACAGCTACCGCATCATCAGCGTGGATGGGTCAAAGGTCAGACAGACGCGAGTGTGTGTGTGTGTGTGTGTGTGTGTGATCAAGTCAGTGTACGAGCTCACACACACTCTGAGGGTCTTCCTCTGGTTCCTCTCGGTTCATGTTGCCATGGAGATTTGGATCAGTCCCTCAGTATGGAGGTGGCAGTGATGATGTCACACCTGCTGAGAGTCTCTCACACACACACACACACACACACACACACACACACACACACACACCTGCTGCCGTCACTCTCTGAGAGCAGATAGATGAGGAGACACACACACTCACTCACATTCACATTACCGTGTTAGTACCAGACACACACACACACACCTGCTGCTGTCACTCTCTGAGAGCACAAACACACACACACACACAAGTTAAACGGCTGACTGAACACACACGTGTTACTCTGATCAGCTTCAAGAGTCACACATAATCAGTGAGTGTGAAATAGAAGAAACGAGGTCAAATGCTCAGATTAAAGCAGAGTGAGTGAGTGAGTGAGTGAGTGAGTGAGTGAGTGAGTGAGTGAGTGAGTGAGTGAGTGAGTGAGTGAGTGAGTGAGTGAGTGAGTGAGTGAGTGAGTGAGACAGAGAGAGAGTGTGTGAGTGTGAGAGAGAGACAGAGACAGAGAGAGAGACAGAGACAAAGAGAGTGTGTGTGAGTGTGAGAGAGAGACAGAGAGAGAGACAGAGAGAGTGTGTGTGAGTGTGAGAGAGAGAGAGACAGAGAGTGTGTGTGAGTGGGAATGTTTAGTTATACTTGTGACCTAATGTCCCCACAATGATAGTAAAACTTGATTCCCTACTTTGGACTTTTTGCTGGCCCTCACAATGAATATTGATTAATAAACGTAATAAATGGGCAGGGCAGGTTTAGGGAGTCGTGTGTGTGTGTGTGTGTGTGTGTGTGTGTGTGTGTGTGTGTGTGTGTGTGTGTGTGTGTGTGTGTGTGTGTGTGTGTGTGTGTGTGTGTGTGTGTGTGTGTGTGTGTGTGTGTGATGGGTAGGGTTAGTGTAAGGAGAGAGAATATACAGTTTGTACAGTATAAAAACCATTACGTCTATGGACAGTCCCCACAAAGATAGTGTGTGTGAGTGAGTGTGTGTGAGCATGTGAGTGTGTGTGCTGTAATGTTCTAATGTGTTTTTCTTCAGGTCATCATCAACAGCACAATCACCCCCAATATGAACTTCACTAAAACATCACAGAAGTTTGGCCAGTGGGCCGACAGTCGAGCGAACACTGTGTTTGGACTGGGATTCGCCTCCGAACAACAGCTGGCTAAGGTCTGATTATACGACACACACACACACACACACACACTCACACACAGAGCATCACACATACACACACACTCACACACAGAGCATCACACATACATACACACACACACACACAGAGCATCACACATACACACACACTCACACACAGAGCATCACACATACACACACACTCACACACAGAGCATCACACATACACACACACACACTCACACACAGAGCATCACACATACATACACACACACACACACAGAGCATCACACACACAGAGCAACACACACACACACACAGAGCATCGGTGAAAGTGTGTGTTTTTTTTCCTGTGACTTCAGTTTGCTGAAAAGTTTCTGGAGGTCAAAGAAGCGGCGAAACTGGCCAGAGAAAAATCCCAGGAGAAGATGGAGACGTCGAGCGAGCAGTCGCAGGTACGTCATGTGATCATGTGATCATTACCCATCATGCACTGCGGTCGCAGGTACATCATGTGATCATTACCCATCATGCACTGCGGAAAAGTTTCTGGAGTCCAGAATCCAGACCAGGGGCCTCATTTATAAACGTTACGCACAAAAGAAGGCGTACGCCGCTCTCTACGCAATAATTGGTATTTATAAAAAGCAAACTTGATGGGAAAATGTGCGGTCCTTCACGCAAACTCTGACCCAGGCGTACGCACAAAAACAGGTGAAATGAGAAATGGCGACACCATCGGCAGATGGAAGAAACACGTGAAAGTGTGTGAAAATGTGTGAAACTGTAGACCGTTGTGTAAAACAAATGGCAATACTGCCTCTCATAAATTACATGAAGACTTCACAAAGCAAGTCTTACATTTAACAGCCTACACAAACACCCGTTCGATCGATCTGCCGTGCAAAACAAACAAAATCAAACGAAGATTACAACAGAAATGCAAATTAACACATATTTGCAAAAAGAAAAGTGAAATATGTTCTGCAATAATATTGGCATGTTATGCAATTCGTCCTCATAACTCATCTGTAGCTTGTCAGATGCAGTCAAATGGGTGGTAATAAAATGCCATGATGCCGTCACAATGCCTAATGGCGTGAGTGAAGTTACGTTTCTTGGTTTTCCTCTGTGTTTGCCATGATTTCGCAATCGATGAATATTAACTTGTGGGCGTTTCACGGACTATTTATGGGCAACTATGGGCATGACATGAAGCCGCAAAAGCTGCGCTACATTTAGAATTGATTGTGATTTATTAAGGGGAAACTGCGTAGGATGTGCGTGTGCACGGTTTTATAAATCCGAATATTTCTGTGCGTACACACGTCCTATGTTTCATCCGTAGGCCACTTCTGACGCAAATCCTACGCAAAGTTTTATAAATGAGGCCCCAGACCACAATCCACATGTTTATTGAAACTCCTGCTGAAAAACAAGAGATTAGGAGATTCTTCCTCAGATCTTCCACAGTTTGGCTCCTCGTGTGATCGAGTCTGAGTTAAGGATGTTTCTGAGAGTTGAGATGAAGCTCAGATTCACTCATTTGTTCCTCTGGCGTGTTATTGAACACATCGATTCTAGTAGCCAATCAGTGTTGACAAAAGCTTTGGCCTTTTCTGTGATCGTTCTCATCAGACGTCAGTAAAGAGTGTGTGACGTCTGAGACTGTTGAACGCATCAGGTGTACGCATTGCTGGTCTAGGATCAGTTTTCAGATTAGGTGTTTGAGCTCTCGAAAGCGTCAAAGGTTTCTATTTACAACGTGTTTTTGCAGCGTTGAGCAATGTAGCCAATCACAGACATGTCTGTTAATCTCAGTGGCCAATCAGAGGTGCTTCAGGTAGAACCCACTCATCGCTTGACGAGTTTTTGTGCAGTGCTGATTCTGCAGATCCTCTTGTTATAACACAGTGTAAGGGCCAATCTCATTTCTCTGTCTTTCCCCTTCCCCTTCCCCTTCCCCTTCCCCTTCCCCTTCGTCTGCGTCTTCCCCTTCCCCTTCCCCTTCGTCCTCGTCTTCCCCTTCCCCTTCCCCTTCCCCTTCCCCTTCTCCTTCCCCTTCGTCTGCGTCTTCCCCTTCCCCTTCCCCTTCGTCTGCGTTTTCCCCTTCCCCTTCCCCTTCCCCTTCCCCTTCGTCTGCGTCTTCCCCTTCGTCTGCGTCTTCCCCTTCCCCTTCCCCTTCGTCTGCGTTTTCCCCTTCCCCTTCCCCTTCCCCTTCCCCTTCCCCTTCGTCTGCGTCTTCCCCTTCCCCTTCCCCTTCGTCTGCGTTTTCCCCTTCCCCTTCCCCTTCCCCTTCCCCTTCCCCTTCCCCTTCGTCTGCGTCTTCCCCTTCGTCTGCGTCTTCCCCTTCCCCTTCCCCTTCCCCTTCCCCTTCGTCTGCGTCTGCGTCTTCCTCTTCCCCTTCCCCTTCCCCTTCGTCTGCGTCTGCGTCTTCCCCTTCCCCTTCCCCTTCCCCTTCCCCTTCCCCTTCGTCTGAGTCGTCCTCTTCCTCTTCCCCTTCCCCTTCCCCTTCGTCTGCGTCTTCCCCTTCCCCTTCGTCTGCGTCTTCCCCTTCCCCTTCGTCTGCGTTTTCCCCTTCCCCTTCCCCTTCCCCTTCCCCTTCCCCTTCGTCTGCGTCTTCGTCTGCGTCTTCCTCTTCCCCTTCCCCTTCGTCTGCGTCTGCGTCTTCCCCTTCCCCTTCCCCTTCCCCTTCCCCTTCGTCTGCGTCTTCCCCTTCCCCTTCCCCTTCCCCTTCCCCTTCGTCTGCGTCTTCCCCTTCCCCTTCCCCTTCCCCTTCGTCTGCGTCTTCCCCTTCCCCTTCCCCTTCGTCCTCGTCTTCCCCTTCCCCTTCCCCTTCCCCTTCCCCTTCCCCTTCCCCTTCTCCTTCCCCTTCGTCTGCGTCTTCCCCTTCCCCTTCCCCTTCGTCTGCGTTTTCCCCTTCCCCTTCCCCTTCCCCTTCGTCTGCGTCTTCCCCTTCATCTGCGTCTTCCCCTTCCCCTTCCCCTTCCCCTTCCCCTTCGTCTGCGTCTTCCCCTTCCCCTTCCCCTTCGTCTGCGTTTTCCCCTTCCCCTTCCCCTTCCCCTTCCCCTTCGTCTGCGTCTTCCCCTTCGTCTGCGTCTTCCCCTTCGTCTGCGTCTTCCCCTTCCCCTTCCCCTTCCCCTTCCCCTTCCCCTTCCCCTTCGTCTGCGTCTGCGTCTTCCTCTTCCCCTTCCCCTTCCCCTTCGTCTGCGTCTGCGTCTTCCCCTTCCCCTTCCCCTTCCCCTTCCCCTTCGTCTGAGTCTTCCTCTTCCTCTTCCCCTTCCCCTTCGTCTGCGTCTTCCCCTTCCCCTTCGTCTGCGTCTTCCCCTTCCCCTTCGTCTGCGTTTTCCCCTTCCCCTTCCCCTTCGTCTGCGTCTTCGTCTGCGTCTTCCTCTTCCCCTTCCCCTTCGTCTGCGTCTGCGTCTTCCCCTTCCCCTTCCCCTTCCCCTTCCCCTTCGTCTGAGTCTTCCTCTTCCTCTTCCCCTTCCCCTTCGTCTGCGTCTTTCCCTTCCCCTTCGTCTTCCTCTTCCCCTTCCCCTGCGTCTTCCCCTTCCCCTTCCCCTTCCCCTTCGTCTGAGTCTGAGTCTTCCTCTTCCCCTTCCCCTGCGTCTTCCCCTTCCCCTTCCCCTTCCCCTTCCCCTTCCCCTTCGTCTGAGTCTTCCTCTTCCCCTTCCCCTTCGTCTGCGTCTTCCCCTTCCCCTTCCCCTTCCCCTGCGTCTTCCCCTTCCCCTTCCCCTTCCCCTTCCCCTTCGTCTGTGTCTTCCCCTTGCCCCTCGATACTGAGTGAAGGGGGGTAGGGGGAAGAACGTTCCTCTAAGAAATGAGACACCACTCGATTACCGTTTGCGTCATAAGCGTTGACATAAACAAACGAAGATGCCGCCGTCTCAGGTTGTGATATCGATTGCCTGGTCTCTCTTTATCTTTGCACGCTTGGGTGCCATCAGTCAAAGACATCGTAGAAGAAGAAGATTGTTTCTCGCATACGACTGCTTACGGATCAAGTCATGGTACGTATGTTTCATTGTATTTAATGGCGGCGCCGGCGACACCATAGCTAAGAAAAACATTAGCAACCGGCAAATAGCGCATAGCTGCTAGCTAGCGGTTAACTAGCGATTCAAAACAAAAACATTACAATTAAAACCGCTTGAACATTTTGTTAAAAGTATCATAAAACACGAGTGTAATTAAACTGCTGAAAATACTTACATTTGTGCGACTCCTTGACAGTTCGACGTTCAGCCATACAAAAAGCTTGATGAAAGGTGTCGTGCGACTGCGACAGTACTTCCGAGAAAATTCTACCCCTCTCTTTCAAGTGTGGTCCTCCGCAAACTTCGTTTCAAGGGCTATGTAGCCCTACGCCTTGGCCCAATGAGGACTGGGACACCACTTCCCCTCACATGAATGCGCAAAACCGAGGGGAAGGGGTAAGAGTAAGGGGTAAGACAGAGAAATGAGACGCAGCCTAATACACGTCAATAAGAGATTCACTGATATAGCGGAGCTTTCTGAGATCGTGAGCTACAGCTTTTAGTGATCATAAAGGAAGCGCTTTCAAGGCAATAACCCATTCTGAATCTGAATAAAAATCTTGTTTTTCATGCTTGACCATCGAAATTGTAACGATTGGCAGTGATTATAGCCATGGACACGATATGATCTGTTGAAGCAGATTATGGCCAGAACTCGCTCTGTAACCCAATGGTTATTTATTATCGGCTGCCATGTCGAATCTCACACACAGTATTCTTGCTGTTCTGTGAAAATGAACAGTGGTTTGTGGATTAGTTTTTAAGGGAAGCGCATTAAGAGTGTGTTCTCCCTCCGGTGTGTCGTTCTGCAGGAATCGGGCCGTGAAACTCCTTCGGGAAACCAGGCGTCCAGCTTTAACGGAACCGATGATGAGAAGATCTCGATCGGCCCGGAGAACGAGGCGCTGAAGAGTGAGGTGGAGCAGAGGTGAGACACACACACACACACACACACACATATATATATATATATATATATATATATATATATATACACACATACACACACACACATATATATATATATATATATATATACACACACACACACACACACATATATACACACACACACACATATATACACAAACACACACACATATATACACACACACACACACATATATATATATATATATATATACACACACACACACATATAGTCAAGTCAAGTCATCTTCATTTATATAGCGCTTTTAACAATGTAGATTGTTTCAAAGCAGCTTTACAGAGATAAGCGTATAATTTAAGGTAACAGAGATTGTTTTGGCTTTATAGCGGTTCTTTAATAAAGTTATTCTCCAGCTAAAGTTAGTTTTGATTGTTTTGCTTCCGTCGCAACGATCATTTGTTATTAAATTAGGGGCCGCTAAGACGACACCATTCTCTCTACACAGACTTTAAACGCGAACCTGTGAGAAACGCTGATGGCGTTCACATACGCATTTAGAATTGGTTCTATAGTTATGTGCGTGTGAATATATGTGCGCAGGTTTGGAAGTCCCTACAAGCCAAGCCTAAACAAAGTACTTGTCTTTCCTTATAAATTTTGATAAAGAATTTTTTGTTTTGTCGCTTCGGGGTAGATACGCGAAACGAATTTTCCCGACAACACCTTATCTGTAGAGTGGTAACGGGATCCTCCATGGGGAGAGACTAGTTGGCACTTCAGCACTGCGTTGTCATCGGTCCAGGCGAAGGTCCTTCATCAGATCTGGATACGGCCTGGATCCGGCAGGCTGCGGGAAAACCTCGGGATAAACACAGACACTAAAATTAGCGTAGATGCCATTCTTCTCATGATGTAACGAGTACATCAGGATTTATGGGAAGTGTTCCCGGTTCCGGCTGACCTAATCTATGCAGCCTAACATTGAATTATAGAAGTCTATAATGTATTATGTGAATGCTAGGTCAAAGAGATGTGTCTTTAATCTGGCTTTGAACTGACAGTGTGTGTCTGCTTCCCGGACAATGTTAGGAAGACTGTTCCAGAGTTTTGGTGCTAAATAGGAGAAGGATCTACCGCCAGCAGTCGATTTTGATATTCTAGGTATTATCAACTGGCCGGAATTTAGAGATCGCAATAGACGTGACGGACTATAATGCGTTAAGAGCTCGCTCAAGTACTGCGGAGCTAAACCATTTAGTGCTTTGTAAGTAATCAGCAATATTTAAAAATGTATACGATGTTTAATAGGGAGCCAGTGCAGTGTTGAAGAGAACCGGGCTAATATGGTCATACTTCCTGGTTCTGGTAAGAACTCGAGCTGCTGCGTTTTGAACCAGCTGTAGTTTGTTTATTAAGCGTGCAGGGCAACCACCCAGTAGAGCATTACAGTAATCTAGCCTTGAGGTCATGAACGCATGAACTAACTGTTCCGCATTTGTCAATGAGAGCATATGGCGTAATTTAGATATATTTTTAAGATAGAAAAATGCAGTTTTACAGATACTAGACACGTGACTTTCAAATGAAAGATTGGTATCAAAGAGCGCACACCCACACACACACACACACACCCACACACACACACACACCCACACCCACACACACACACACACCCAGGTTCCTAACTGACGACGAAGACTTAACAGAGCAGCCATCAAGTGTTAGACAGTATTCTAGATTATTACGTGAGGAAGTTTTTTGTCCAATAATTAGAAACTCTGTTTTTTTCAGAATTAAGTAGTAGGAAATTACGAGTCATCCAATTTTTTATATCAGCTATGCATTCCGTTAATTTTGTGAATTGATAAGTTT
>CM040827.1:162500-165000 GCA_022828995.1 Vimba vimba
ACTACAGGTGAACAGCAGCACAAACACACACATGTTCATTCCTCAAACGCGTGTTCATTCCTCAAACGCGTGTTCATTCCTCAAACGCGTGTTCATTCCTCAAACGTGTGTTCATTCCTCAAACGCATGTTCATTCTCAAACGTGTTCATTCCTCAAACACATGTTCATTCTCAAACGGGAATCACTCACACCTCAGAGGAGTTTTTAAGCACTTCTTGAGGCAATGACACACTCACTCACTGAGAGTCACTTTTGCTCGCCTTAGTGTCTAAAGGTGTGAAGTGGATTAATGTCCCGATTATACTTCAGGTGAAATCAAAGAATGAACTGCTGTGATGTAATTTAGAAGAAAATTAAGCCAAAACTAAGAGGCCATTTTACACTACAGTTTCCAACTAAAAACTGTTTTGTCCGTTCATTTACACAACAGCATTTTGGGGCCCTGAAAATGCAAACTTTTGAAAACAATACCGTTATTGTCTCCTTGTAAACTACATTATTCATGAAGACTGACATCAGATGCTTTCTGAACTGCTGTTTTCTAACCGCTCTCATTTTTGTTGTGTTTATATTGTTATTGAGAGGAAAGCGCGGCACATATTTACATATTCATCTAAATGTGGGCGTCAGGATTTTCACTAACAGTATATCTCTGCTAAGGTATTTCAAACTCTTTATACCTCCAAGCAAAGGACAAAAAAAGAACTTGACTGTGAGAATATCAGAGCTGATTAAGCAACAGTTAATACATAGATTTGCATTTGCAAGTGCATTTACACACTTTAAAATTTCAATTTCTGTCAGACTAAAACAGGCACCTCATCTTTTTAAAATGTCCGAAAAACACTTTCGTCCGACTGAAATCCGGTGTTTGTGAAGTCACACTAACGCATCCAGATATTGAGATTGTGTCTCGGCTCCGTCCAGCATTGACACACGGTTATCAGACCTGTGTCATGCATTACAGATATTTGATCACTCGTTGAGTCGCATATACAGACAGATGAAGACTGAATCTGCTCAGGGAAACATGCCTAATGTCTGTTATTACAAATTCAGTATAAAATATTTCAATGATGCCATTCTGTATATTCTGTCGGTATTAATCAATGGCAGATGTTCTTTAAATTTTATAGGCTGTGCTGTACGATCAGCGCTTCAGTTACAGAAGTTTATATTTATTGTTAAATGTTTAAAACAAACCTAAAGCAGAATGTTAGAGAAAAACCAACACAGATCTGCTGCACGAAAACTACAATAACAAATCAAACATACAGAAATACACAGTTCTGTCATGAAAGTCCAGATGGCGCAGGCTGATTGGTCCTTATCTCGTTAACAATCACATAATTAATCTACATAGCGCAGCTGATTGGTTGCTGATGCTTTCAGAAACCCTTCCCCTTCCCCAGCTCCACCTGTGTAATCAGTGTAATTCTCAGCGCTCATCTCGGCTTGACCTCTCTTCAGTTTATCACTCTTCCCTTTATCACTCTTCCCTTTATCACTCTTCAGTTTATCACTCTTCCCTTTATCACTCTTCAGTTTATCACTCTTCCCTTTATCACTCTTCCCTTTATCACTCTTCCCTTTATCACTCTTCAGTTTATCACTCTTCCCTTTATCACTCTTCAGTTTATCACTCTTCCCTTTATCACTCTTCCCTTTATCACTCTTCCCTTTATCACTCTTCAGTTTATCACTCTTCCCTTTATCACTCTTCAGTTTATCACTCTTCCCTTTATCACTCTTCCCTTTATCACTCTTCAGTTTATCACTCTTCTCTTTATCACTCTTCAGTTTATCACTCTTCCCTTTATCACTCTTCCCTTTATCACTCTTCCCTTTATCACTCTTCAGTTTATCACTCTTCTCTTTATCACTCTTCAGTTTATCACTCTTCCCTTTATCACTCTTCCCTTTATCACTCTTCAGTTTATCACTCTTCAGTTTATCACTCTTCCCTTTATCACTCTTCCCTTTATCACTCTTCCCTTTATCACTCTTCCCTTTATCACTCTTCAGTTTATCACTCTTCCCTTTATCACTCTTCAGTTTATCACTCTTCCCTTTATCACTCTTCAGTTTATCACTCTTCAGTTTACCACTCTTCCCTTTATCACTCTTCCCTTTATCACTCTTCAGTTTACCACTCTTCCCTTTATCACTCTTCCCTTTATCACTCTTCCCTTTATCACTCTTCCCTTTACCACTCTTCCCTTTATCACTCTTCAGTTTATCACTCTTCTCTTTATCACTCTTCAGTTTATCACTCTTCCCTTTATCACCCTTCCCTTTATCACTTTTCAGTTTATCACTCTTCAGTTTACCACTCTTCCCTTTATCACTCTTCCCTTTATCACTCTTCAGTTTACCACTCTTCAGTTTATCACTCTTCCCTTTATCACTCTTCCCTTTATCACTCTTCAGTTTACCACTCTTCCCTTTATCACTCTTCAGTTTATCAATCTTCAGTTTATCACTCTTCCCTTTATCACT
>CM040827.1:170000-220000 GCA_022828995.1 Vimba vimba
TGCGATAGAACACACAAGCATTAAAATATGTTTTCCATCACCATGTCTCTTAGGTGCTTCCTAGGCATCTGTTAGTTTAAAGGAAACTGAAACATTTGAAAGACATTTTTCTGTTGTTTTTATTCTTCAGATAAAACACTTTGAGTGACACACATTGACTCTTCCACGTGTTGTTCTTTACACATCTAGCATTGTGAATCTAGCACGTTTGAAGCTGCTAATCCAGATCTGGTGCCCGTTCTTCGTACGTCGCTAAAGCCCCTTTCACACAGCGCTTTGAACCCGGCAAATTGCCGGCAAATTGCCAGAACGCCTTCTGTGTGAACGCAAACACGACCCGGGATTGATGCCGGGATCGATGCCGGGTTGGGGACCTAGTAACATTGCCGTGTTCAGTCCCGGAACGCGCGCTGTGTGAACAAAAGCCGTAATATTGCCGTGTTGTAGAGATGACGCTGAAGCCGGGGTCGTTCGCCAGCTGTGAAACGGTACGTAATACGCAAGTTTATGATCGAATCAGAGAAAAAATGCACAAGCGTGGTTTCTAGAGAAAGAAATTGCAGCTCATAAGCAAACTTAAGACGCTGCTGACACATTACAAGTCACATCGATGTCACATGTCTTTACGGAATTTTTCCGGTTTCTCTGATTCCGGAAAATCACTGGCAGTGTGAATGAACCAAAATCAAACGAACCCGGGTCAAATCCCAGGTTAATAATAATAAATAATATCACTTTATCACTTTATCCGTGTATTTTCCGGAATATCTGTGTGAAAGGGGCTTAACTCAGTTAGCTGGATTTGATTGTTGGCGATTTGGCATGATCTTGGATTGTTTGGTTCTTCGAAGCTCATCCTGGACTTGCTGTCATAGCAACAGGTGCGCAAGCTTAAACCTGCTCGGGAGCAGCTTATTTCATGTAAACAGGATTAGATCCCGGCTTTATAAACGGAGCTGATACGGGAAGTCCAGCGCAGTGCGATAGTGCACTTTCTGAGATGTATAGTTTTTCTCGTGACTCGTGAGAATGATTGTCGTTTACATTATTAATTTGTTGGAAACGCACATTTATTTTCGACTTGTCAGAGTCGGGCTTTAACTACAGCATAAACTGTTTGCATTGCCCTAAGATTATTTGCGAGTGGCTCTTTCCTTTACACTATTGGAGATGCGGAGAACTTGATGGAAAGTGGATGTCTGTCGTGTCATTCGGAGTTTACCTGGCGCTTTTAGGTTTAAAAAACAGTTTTAGGGTTTTTGTGGCATTTCCAAGCCACTGAAGACCCAATGTTGTAAAGCAGTTTTTTTTTTTAGGCTATCATAATTTTTTATGAAGATCATGCAATCAAGCAATTAAAAAAAGGCAGCTGACTAAAATCTTCCATATCACAAATGTGAAAGCAAAATGGCCAGGATCTGTGCATGACTTAAGAATTTTCAGAGATTCACATTTATGCACATTATTTGAAAGTGGTAAGGAAAGTTCCACAATTAAATATCAAGCTCACTGTATTACATACACTTATGCTGATCCTAACAGAACTGCATTTCTTCATAGGTGATTATGACATGTTCCTGCAGACAGGTGTTTTATGACCCCATTCCCTGACCCAAACCAGTTACAATGCAGCTCTAGCAGGACAAGGGCACACAATGAAATGAACTTTGGCTAAAGGGAAGATTTCAGTGTCTGAAAAGTCTGAGGGTTGCACACCTGACAGGGCCTGTGATATTGCTGCATGTGCCATATTACACAACATTGCCAAAACAAAAAACAAAAAAAAACAAAACACTTTTTATTAAATGTTTAATAAAAGACAAATATGCTTAGTTCCTTGAGTTTTATTTCAATTGTTCTTTGTAAAGAAAAGCCAGTGGTCAAGTGCCTGCAACAAGAGATATTAGACACATGCCTCATGCAACAAATAAAAAGGAGAAGTTGGCTATACACTGCCCACCGGTAGGCCTGTGTCTGTGCAGACTCTTCTGTAGGCCTTTCTGTAGATGTGGAATCCTGCAACTTATATTGCAGCCATAAAGCATACAAGTATAAATGAAGTAAAGTTATTTATGCACTTGCAGGTAGTTCCTCCATATGACAGTTATCTGAGAGGGTTTATTCACTGTCCAGTGCAATGGAAACAAATGGACATTACAAAGTCTTATACTTTCTTTCCTTTGGAAAGTTAGAAAATGTCCACTTACTGCACATATTTCAGCTCCACTTTCTTGGGAACAGATACAAGTGTTGGTGTATTATGTAAAAGTGCACAAAAGAGGAAAACACAATGTCATTACAATGAACTACACTCGGGAAACATGTGATCAATAACTCATGGCAAAATATTTTTACATTAACATAAGTTTATCAGTTTTCACTTTCACAAGTCAAAGCAATTCATCATTACTCAAGATTTAACAGTCGAAATGACTATACGGCCTTAATTTAATGCAGCAAAAATTATTTTACAGTGTAGGCTACTAAGATTAATTATGCATAATTAATATTATTGCATAATTGATTACTAATTATGCAATTATTAAAATACAAAAATATAGGCTAATAAGTGATAAAAACATCTAACATGGCCACTTCTAACGGATTTAAATTGTCTGCTACTTTTTGCCAGCCCTCTCTCCTGGCTTTTGCAGACTTTGAGGTGTTCCCTGGCGTTTTGATTAAACATTAAAATTCCGAATAAACTTCGACTATTAGTTCTTGCTCTGCTGAGGAGAAACACTGTGCGCGCTCTTTGCCCACGCTGAGCAGCCAATAGCAGCGTTGCTGATCAATGTTTCTACTATCGATACATATCCCCTTTTAACCAGCGCATGAACGCGCAATTATCTCAGATAACTCAATCCAGCTACACTAATCATATCCGGCAGGTGTGTTCGAAGAATCTAATTAGCCGGATCATGATTAGCACGATGATATCATCTTGGATGTGTAATTTGATCTCGGATGTTTTAAGCAACGTACGAAGAACGGGCCCCTGGTCATCTGAACACGTGTGTGTCTGAATCAGAGTGATACGATCCTATTTTGCTTTGAAAAAACGACGTAAAGTAAGATGTATTACCTGATCCTGGATAACAAAACATGGGATTTCAGATCTAGATTACTCTGATCCAGATTAAATTTTTGAACAGCTGGATCCTGCAGTGTAAGATCAGTGAACACAAGTAGATCTGGCTTCAGATTGAGCAGTTTAAGACGTCTAGCTAGAGGAAGCTCCTGAAAGTACAGAGTAATATCCGGTAAGGCTGTGAATAACTGTACGTCTGAAACAAATTAAGGTTGAAAATCTAATTTATAATATCTTGCCGTTTTGCTAAAAATGTTAAACTCTGTGACCAAATCAGAAAGTTCATCACTCCTTTATTATGGAGAGACGGGTGAAGGTGATTCCCTCAAACACACACACACACACAGAAGCTCCAGTCCTGATCAGGCACTTTAATGGACCCGTTCAGAGCCACGGATGTTATTGACACAAATGTTCAGTGCAATTAACTGTATTCTTACATAATAACAAGACATTTCAGTGCAAAATCCCGAAGAGATCTGAATGTAGCATCACATTGGCAAAGGAAGTTAGCATCACAACTAGTAATCCTGGCTGAAACGGCAACGTTCGGGGAGAATCACAGACTTCAGGTTGTGTTTAACTCTCCCAGTCTCCAGTCGGCGAGTCCGAGCGCTCTTCATCATCAGAGTCGTTCGAGACCTTCTTCATCCTCAGCATGGCAGCTTTGATGCTGCGCTCTAACTCTGAGTCTGAGCTGAGGGGCGGGTCTCGAGGGGGCGGGGCTTTCTTCAAGGCCACACCCTGACGGATGGCTGACAGGAGGCTGTCTCTGACATCACCACTCTCGACCTTGACCTCGACCTCGACCTTCCTCAGGTGTTTCTGTCCGCGCTGAAGCGAAGCTAGGAGCTCGTCCATCGACCCTGCGTCACAAACACACTTCACTCACTGAGAGACAGTCATATTTCTCCTCAGAGACTACATAAATACAGAACACGTGCTGGGTTTATAACATGACACACAATGCTTAACCTCAGGTGCTCTTCGGTCATTTTTGACCGATAAATTTTACATTTGTGTTTTGTAGAATTTTTTTTCTTCATCGGGAATGGTACGAAACTTGGTAAAGGTTTTGGCACTTGGAGACAAATTTCCTCCAGTGGAAGCATTTGGTACTGCAGCTGAACAAACTCTCACTGAAAGCTCTTTTTTATTTATCAGGCTCAAATTTTGAACACAACTTGTTTAGATTGCTTTTATTGTCTCACAGTTTTAGAGTAAAACATGTTTTTGAAAATATATATTTCATATAAAAATTTAAAATAGTATTTTTGCACATTTTTCATAATAATAAACAAAATTCTGTAACTTTTTTTAAGTTTCACTTTTTAAAACTTTTTTCACTTCAGCAATAATCTGCCACGTGTCGTCTTTGAGAAGAGATCAAACTTCAGTCTGTCGCTCTAAAGCGTTCAAGATTTACCAGTTTAAGCTGGAAATTTAATTGTCAGGTCTATGCTCAAAAAGTGAATAAATGGATTATAAATATAGCGTAAATATAATTTTGTACCATAAAATCCCCTAAAAATACAAAATATTAAATAAAAAACATTATCAAACTAAAATATAGTACATTCATTTCATTGAAACCAAAAAATAAACTTTGGTTATTTTTGACCAACACGCGAAGAGCAGCACAAAATCATACTTCCACATGATGAGAATGAGATTTCACTACGGTGGGGGGTAAATATGCTTAATTTTGTTCATAAGACTAAAATGTCTGTCTCCAGTCAACAAATAAAAAAAGCATAACTTCAAAACTTTACACTAGTAAAACACAAGTTTAAAAATGATATAATTTGTCCGGCTATGAATCTTTTCTTGCATCTCAAGCTCTTTTACTAAATGTGCATTTATTGACCGTCTCAGCGAGTTGGAGGTTCTTTTAACTTTAAGAAGTTATTTACTGTTTTAAGTACAACAATAAGAACAAGTTTTTTTAAACATACAAACTACCCTTTTATATACTGTTTTATATTGTTTCCTTAAAGGGTAACTAAACCCTAAACCAACTTTTTTTAGTTAATGATCTGTAAGAATGGGGCTTTATTAGTGCTGTTCATTGATTCAAGTAACTTTTTTGACATTTGGGTATAAAGTGTTTTAATTTTACAATATATGGTGTAAAAACATCTGAGTGCTGCCCTCTTCAGGTTGAACGGTGGCTACTGCAGTTGAATTTTCCTATTGGATGTTGCGGTGGTACGTGACGTAAGCGGTGGCAGGTGACGTAAGCAGGTTCCAGCTCACCACGCCCCTGGTATGAGCTAGTGTAGATTTATCTGTATTGTACAGTGGTCAGGAGGGTACGTAGGTGTAGTGTTGCTGGTTGCAACAGCACTGGACTGCATAGCTTTCCAGCAGACTTGGAAATTAGGCGCCAGTGGTTGCATGCACTTGGCCTGGAAGACCGTGAGTGTGAAACCTGCATTTTACGCGGGATTGCTTTTCCAACGCAATAGAGGTGGGAATGGGCTTCTCCACACAGCTCGCGCTGAACAGCGACGCAGTGCCAAACGCTGCTCCTCCTGCATGGACTCCACCACCGGCGGCGGCGTCTTGATGTGAGTGATCTTATATATTTTATGGTTAGGCTGAAGTTAATCCTCTGGGGTCGACAAACGCGTCGTCGCATTTTGCTGGATTTTTTTCACATAACGGCAGAATATGAATATGCCTACAGAGAGCGCGCGCTATTGACATCAACTCGATAAAACTCATCAGATGCATGTACTTTACGTCGTCTTGCGACCCTGTGAGTCACTCTCCATTTTAGAGTCTGACAGCGGGTCTCAGGTGCACGCCCCCCCGCTCACGGTTCGTCCCCTCCATCTCCGCTGGGCTCTGCCCACTTTTCTAGCATTTTTCAAATATTGCCAGTGGGTGGAGTCAGGCTCTGACCAGGGGTTTAGTTACCCTTTAAGCTAAAACATTAAAACGGCAGTTAAGAATTGCATTTCATTAGCTTGTGGAGTCCAGGACTCTGACACTCACCTGAGTTTTGTTCAAGAGTGTTTCGCATCGGCAGCTTGTCACTGGTTTGTGGAGCAGGCGGAGGAAGAAGAGGAGGAAGAAGAGGAGGAGGAGGAGGAGGAGGAGGAGGAGGAGGAGGAGGAGAAAGAAGAGGAGGAGGTGGAGGAGGTGTCTGGTCTGGTTTTGCTGATGAAGATCCAGAGGGCAGCAGAATCTGCACCGGGATTTCACGCTGCTTCTGACTCCGCCCCTTCCTACGGGGGGTGGAGCTCTGCGGTCCCAGGCTGATGATTGACAGGGGCTGGGAGGAGTCATCTCTGCTGGAGTCATGTGACTCTGTATGTAAAGCATACTGACCCTGATGTCTCTAAATTCAAAGAAACACAGAAAACAAACACTGAAGCCATGCTGAAAATTAAACACACACACACACACACACACACACACACACACTCACTCACTCACTCACTCACTCACTCACACACTCACTCACACAGCGATGCATTACCTCTCTGAAACAGCGCACTCTGTTGAGTGTCTTTGCTCTCTCGTTCTCCAGCCACTGCTTCTGCTGCTCTTCCTCAGCTCTCCTCTTCTCTCGCTTCTGAACACACACACACACGACACGCTCAGAGACGCCGGCACAAACAATGACAGGTACAAAAGAGGAATGTGAGTGTGAGTTTAAATCGGCCACGTCCCGAGATGAGGAACTGGAATGACAGGAGGAGGAATTCAATACGGAAGCTTCATCAGACCCAGGGAACGGAGCTGAGCCTCAGGCTTCTCTGGGACAATTAAGCATTCTGGGAAATGATGCGCTCTTCCACCTTTACCCATAAGAAGTTAATTTATTAGTTCACAAGTTCACACTTACAAATAATCAGAAAAGTGAGAGTATTTGGGCTCTGAGCTCGGGATGTGGCCCGATGAGACTCTGTTTCTGGAGAACATGAGTGTGTGTGCAGAGCTTCAGTTCCTGAATGATGCAAACACAAACACGTGAAGAACACGCAACGCTCGACTGTCTCGTCATGAGACTCTGCGTGTGTCACGCACCACTAACTGCACACGCACCACTAACTGCACACGCATCACTAACTGCACACGCACCACTAACTGCACACGCATCACTAACTGCACACACACCACTAACTGCACACACACGCATCACTAACTGCACACACACCACTAACTGCACACACACCACTAACTGCACACGCACCACTAACTGCACACGCACCACTAACTGCACACACACGCACCACTAACTGCACACGCATCACTAACTGCACACGCACCACTAACTGCACACGCATCACTAACTGCACACACGCACCACTAACTGCACACACATCACTAACTGCACACGCATCACTAACTGCACACGCATCACTAACTGCACACGCACCACTAACTGCACACACATCACTAACTGCACACGCATCACTAACTGCACACACACCACTAACTGCACACGCACCACTAACTGCACACGCACCACTAACTGCACACACACGCACCACTAACTGCACACGCACATCACTAACTGCACACACGCATCACTAACTGCACACACACACCACTAACTGCACACACGCACCACTAACTGCACACACATCACTAACTGCACACGCATCACTAACTGCACACGCATCACTAACTGCACACGCACCACTAACTGCACACACATCACTAACTGCACACGCATCACTAACTGCACACACACCACTAACTGCACACGCACCACTAACTGCACACGCACCACTAACTGCACACACACGCACCACTAACTGCACACGCACATCACTAACTGCACACACGCATCACTAACTGCACACACACACCACTAACTGCACACACACACCACTAACTGCACACGCATCACTAACTGCACACACACCACTAACTGCACACGCACCACTAACTGCACACACACGCATCACTAACTGCACACACACCACTAACTGCACACACATCACTAACTGCACACACACCACTAACTGCACACACACGCATCACTAACTGCACACACATCACTAACTGCACACACGCATCACTAACTGCACACACACCACTAACTGCACACACATCACTAACTGCACACACACACCACTAACTGCACACGCATCACTAACTGCACACACACCACTAACTGCACACGCATCACTAACTGCACACGCACCACTAACTGCACACACATCACTAACTGCACACACACCACTAACTGCACACGCACCACTAACTGCACACGCATCACTAACTGCACACGCACCACTAACTGCACACACACCACTAACTGCACACACATCACTAACTGCACACGCATCACTAACTGCACACACGCATCACTAACTGCACACGCATCACTAACTGCACACACGCATCACTAACTGCACACACATCACTAACTGCACACACGCACCACTAACTGCACACGCATCACTAACTGCACACGCACCACTAACTGCACACACGCATCACTAACTGCACACGCATCACTAACTGCACACGCACCACTAACTGCACACACATCACTAACTGCACACGCATCACTAACTGCACACACATCACTAACTGCACACACGCATCACTAACTGCACACACACATCACTAACTGCACACGCATCACTAACTGCACACACATCACTAACTGCACACGCACCACTAACTGCACACGCATCACTAACTGCACACGCACCACTAACTGCACACACACCACTAACTGCACACACACATCACTAACTGCACACACACATCACTAACTGCACACGCACCACTAACTGCACACACATCACTAACTGCACACACATCACTAACTGCACACACACCACTAACTGCACACACATCACTAACTGCACACACGCACCACTAACTGCACACACATCACTAACTGCACACGCACCACTAACTGCACACACGCATCACTAACTGCACACACACACCACTAACTGCACACGCACCACTAACTGCACACACACACCACTAACTGCACACGCATCACTAACTGCACACACACCACTAACTGCACACGCACCACTAACTGCACACGCACCACTAACTGCACACACGCATCACTAACTGCACACACACACCACTAACTGCACACGCATCACTAACTGCACACACACCACTAACTGCACACGCACCACTAACTGCACACACACCACTAACTGCACACGCACCACTAACTGCACACACGCATCACTAACTGCACACGCACCACTAACTGCACACACGCACCACTAACTGCACACGCATCACTAACTGCACACGCACCACTAACTGCACACGCACCACTAACTGCACACGCACCACTAACTGCACACACATCACTAACTGCACACGCACCACTAACTGCACACGCATCACTAACTGCACACACACACCACTAACTGCACACACACACCACTAACTGCACACGCATCACTAACTGCACACACACCACTAACTGCACACACACCACTAACTGCACACGCACCACTAACTGCACACACATCACTAACTGCACACGCACCACTAACTGCACACGCACCACTAACTGCACACACAACACTAACTGCACACGCACCACTAACTGCACACGCATCACTAACTGCACACGCACCACTAACTGCACACGCACCACTAACTGCACACACAACACTAACTGCACACGCACCACTAACTGCACACGCATCACTAACTGCACACGCACCACTAACTGCACACGCATCACTAACTGCACACGCACCACTAACTGCACACGCACCACTAACTGCACACGCACCACTAACTGCACACGCACGCACCACTAACTGCACACGCACCACTAACTGCACACACACGCACCACTAACTGCACACGCACCACTAACTGCACACGCACCACTAACTGCACACGCACCACTAACTGCACACACACGCATCACTAACTGCACACGCATCACTAACTGCACACACACCACTAACTGCACACGCATCACTAACTGCACACGCATCACTAACTGCACACACACCACTAACTGCACACGCACCACTAACTGCACACGCACCACTAACTGCACACACACGCATCACTAACTGCACACGCATCACTAACTGCACACACACCACTAACTGCACACGCATCACTAACTGCACACACACCACTAACTGCACACGCACCACTAACTGCACACGCACCACTAACTGCACACACGCATCACTAACTGCACACACACACCACTAACTGCACACGCATCACTAACTGCACACACACCACTAACTGCACACGCACCACTAACTGCACACACGCATCACTAACTGCACACACACACCACTAACTGCACACGCACCACTAACTGCACACGCACCACTAACTGCACACGCACCACTAACTGCACACGCATCACTAACTGCACACACACGCATCACTAACTGCACACACACCACTAACTGCACACGCACCACTAACTGCACACGCACCACTAACTGCACACGCACCACTAACTGCACACACACACACCACTAACTGCACACGCACCACTAACTGCACACGCATCACTAACTGCACACGCACCACTAACTGCACACACATCACTAACTGCACACACACGCATCACTAACTGCACACACACCACTAACTGCACACGCATCACTAACTGCACACGCACCACTAACTGCACACGCACCACTAACTGCACACGCACCACTAACTGCACACGCATCACTAACTGCACACGCACCACTAACTGCACACGCACCACTAACTGCACACGCACCACTAACTGCACACACACGCACCACTAACTGCACACACACGCACCACTAACTGCACACACACGCATCACTAACTGCACACACATCACTAACTGCACACGCACCACTAACTGCACACGCACCACTAACTGCACACGCATCACTAACTGCACACACACCACTAACTGCACACACACCACTAACTGCACACGCATCACTAACTGCACACGCATCACTAACTGCACACACGCATCACTAACTGCACACACACCACTAACTGCACACACACCACTAACTGCACACGCACCACTAACTGCACACGCACCACTAACTGCACACACACGCATCACTAACTGCACACACGCATCACTAACTGCACACACACCACTAACTGCACACGCATCACTAACTGCACACACACCACTAACTGCACACACACCACTAACTGCACACGCACCACTAACTGCACACGCACCACTAACTGCACACACACGCATCACTAACTGCACACACACCACTAACTGCACACGCACCACTAACTGCACACACACCACTAACTGCACACACACCACTAACTGCACACGCACCACTAACTGCACACGCATCACTAACTGCACACACACGCATCACTAACTGCACACGCACCACTAACTGCACACACACCACTAACTGCACACACACCACTAACTGCACACACATCACTAACTGCACACACACGCATCACTAACTGCACACACACGCATCACTAACTGCACACACACGCATCACTAACTGCACACACACCACTAACTGCACACGCACCACTAACTGCACACACACCACTAACTGCACACGCACCACTAACTGCACACACACCACTAACTGCACACACACGCACCACTAACTGCACACACACCACTAACTGCACACACACGCACCACTAACTGCACACGCACCACTAACTGCACACACACCACTAACTGCACACACACGCACCACTAACTGCACACGCACCACTAACTGCACACGCACCACTAACTGCACACGCACCACTAACTGCACACGCACCACTAACTGCACACACACCACTAACTGCACACACACACCACTAACTGCACACGCACCACTAACTGCACACACACGCACCACTAACTGCACACGCACCACTAACTGCACACACACCACTAACTGCACACGCACCACTAACTGCACACGCACCACTAACTGCACACACACCACTAACTGCACACGCACCACTAACTGCACACGCACCACTAACTGCACACACACGCACCACTAACTGCACACGCACCACTAACTGCACACACACGCACCACTAACTGCACACGCACCACTAACTGCACACACACACCACTAACTGCACACGCACCACTAACTGCACACACACGCACCACTAACTGCACACGCACCACTAACTGCACACACACGCACCACTAACTGCACACGCACCACTAACTGCACACACACCACTAACTGCACACACACGCACCACTAACTGCACACGCACCACTAACTGCACACACACCACTAACTGCACACGCACCACTAACTGCACACGCACCACTAACTGCACACGCACCACTAACTGCACACGCACCACTAACTGCACACGCATCACTAACTGCACACACACGCACCACTAACTGCACACGCACCACTAACTGCACACACACGCACCACTAACTGCACACGCACCACTAACTGCACACGCATCACTAACTGCACACGCACCACTAACTGCACACACACACCACTAACTGCACACGCATCACTAACTGCACACGCATCACTAACTGCACACGCACCACTAACTGCACACACACGCACCACTAACTGCACACGCACCACTAACTGCACACACACGCACCACTAACTGCACACGCACCACTAACTGCACACACACCACTAACTGCACACACACGCACCACTAACTGCACACGCACCACTAACTGCACACACACCACTAACTGCACACGCACCACTAACTGCACACGCACCACTAACTGCACACGCACCACTAACTGCACACGCACCACTAACTGCACACGCATCACTAACTGCACACACACGCACCACTAACTGCGCACGCACCACTAACTGCACACACACCACTAACTGCACACACACGCACCACTAACTGCACACACACCACTAACTGCACACGCACCACTAACTGCACACGCACCACTAACTGCACACGCACCACTAACTGCACACGCACCACTAACTGCACACGCATCACTAACTGCACACGCACCACTAACTGCACACGCACCACTAACTGCACACGCACCACTAACTGCACACGCATCACTAACTGCACACGCATCACTAACTGCACACGCACCACTAACTGCACACGCATTGTACACACACCATCACGCATCACTAACTACACACACACGCACCACTAACTGCACACGCATTGTACACACACCATCACGCATCACTAACTACACACACACGCACCACTAACTGCACACGCATTGTACACACACCATCACGCATCACTAACTACACACACACGCATCACTAACTGCACACGCATTGTACACACACCATCACGCATCACTAACTACACACACACGCACCACTAACTGCACACGCATTGTACACACACCATCACGCATCACTAACTGCACACACACGCATCACACACTGCACACACACGCATCACACACTGCACACACACCACTAACTGCGCACACGCATCACTACCTCATGCTCTACATGCCACAGTCATGCGTGCAGGGAATTCTGGGAACATGAGCGAGCGTGACCCCATCCGGACAGTCGCCATCGCAACTCTGTCAGCCCACGGGATCCTGACACTGTTGCTGTGACTCATTATGGGATGCTTTGTGTGGCGATGCAGTGGGATGTGGTTACCATGGTTACAGTGCATTACTCACCAGCTGTGCGGCGTGATGTTGGCGGTTCTGTGCAGATCTCTGTGTGACTGAACGCTTCTGCTGCTCGTGAGCCTGAACACACAACTCCTGCAGACACACAAACACACACGATCAACACACAACTCCTGCAGACACCCACACACACACGATCAACACACAACTCCTGCAGACACACTCAAACACACACGATCAACACACAACTCCTGCAGACACACATACACACACGATCAACACACAACTCCTGCAGACACACAAACACACACGATCAACACACAACTCCTGCAGACACACACACACACACACACACGATCAACACACAACTCCTGCAGACACAAACACACACAATCAACACACAACTCCTGCAGACATACACAAACACACACAATCAACACACAACTCCTGCAGACACACAAACACACACAATCAACACACAACTCTTGCAGACACACACACACACACGATAAACACACAACTCCTGCAGACACACTCAAACACACACGATCAACACACAACTCCTGCAGACACACATACACACACGATCAACACACAACTCCTGTAGACACACAAACACACACAATCAACACACAACTCCTGCAGACACACACACACACACACGATCAACACACAACTCCTGCAGACACAAACACACACAATCAACACACAACTCCTGCAGACATACACAAACACACACAATCAACACACAACTCCTGCAGACACACACACACTATCAATACACAACTCCTGCAGACACACAAACACACACGATCAACACACAACTCCTGCAGACACACACACACACACACACACGATCAACACATAGCTCCTGCAGACACACACACACACGATCAACACACAACCCCTGCAGACACTCAAACACACACGATCAACACACAACTCCTGCAGACACACACACACACACACACAATCAACACACAACTCCTGCAGACACACACACACACACACACGATCAACACACAACTCCTGCAGACACAAACACACACGATCAACACACAACTCCTGCAGACACACTAAAACACACACGATCAACACACAACTCCTGCAGACACACACACACACACACGATCAACACACAACTCCTGCAGACACACTCAAACACACACGATCAACACACAACTCCTGCAGACACACACACGATCAACACACAACTCCTGCAGACACAAACACACACAATCAACACACAACTCCTGCAGACACACACACACACACACACACACACACACGATCAACACACAATCAATCAATCAATCAATCACATTTATTTATATAGCACATTTAAAAACAACACACGTTGGCCAAAGTGCTTTACATACAGCCCACTACATATAGTCTAAGATTATAAAACAAAATATAAAACAATCTCTTACAAATTAATTACAATCAAATGCAAGAGAGAAGAGATGAGTCTTTAAATGAGATTTAAATGCATCAAGGGTGGCACAAGATCTAACATGGAGGGGTAAACTGTTCCATAAACGAGGAGCTGCAACAGAAAAGGCCCTGTCTCCTTTTGATTTAAGTCGAGACTTAGGAATGGTTAGCTGAAACCTTTGTACAGATCTTAGAGGCCTAGAGGATGTATGTATCTGAAGGAGTTCACTAATGTAACTTGGTGCCATCACATTTAAGCCCTTAAAAACAAATAATAGCATCTTATAATTAATCCTAAATTTGACTGGAAGCCAATGAAGGGATGCTAGTACAGGTGTTATACTTTCATATTTCCTAGTCCCAGTTAAAAGTCTGGCAGCAGCATTTTGAACCAACTGCAGACGTGAAAGTGATGCATGAGAAATACCAAAATACAATGAATTACAATAATCCAATCTGGACGTAATGAAGGCATGCACAACAACTTCCAAATCATTAAAAGACAAAAAAGGCTTCAATTTTGCTATATTCCTTAATTGGAAGAAGCCACCTCTAACCACTGAATTTATATGCTTATCAAACTTTAACTCGGCATCAAAAAGAACTCCAAGACTCAACTCCTGCAGACACACAAACACGATCAACACACAACTCCTGCAGACACACACACACACACACGATCAACACACAACTCCTGCAGACACACACACACGATCAACACACAACTCCTGCAGACACACAAACACACACGATCAACACACAACTCCTGCAGACACACACACACACACACACACACACGATCAACACACAACTCCTGCAGACACACACACACGATCAACACACAACTCCTGCAGACACACAAACACACACGATCAACACACAACTCCTGCAGACACACACACACATGATCAACACACAACTCCTGCAGACACACACACACATGATCAACACACAACTCCTGCAGACACACACACACACACACACACACACGATCAACACACAGCTCCTGCAGACACAGACACACGTTCAACACACAACTCCTGCAGACACACACACACATGATCAACACACAACTCCTGCAGACACACACACACATGATCAACACACAACTCCAGGCAGACACACACACACACACACACACACACACACACAATCAACACACAACTCCTGCAGACACAGACACACGTTCAACACACACAGTTCCTGCACACACACACACAATCAACACACAACTCCTGCAGACACAGACACACGTTCAACACACACAGTTCCTGCACACACACACACACACACACGATCAACACACAACTCCTGTAGACACACACACACACACACACACACGATCAACAAACAGAACTCCTGCAGACACAGACACACGTTCAACACACACAGTTCCTGCACACACACACACACAATCAACACACAACTCCTACAGACACACGTTCAACACACACAGTTCCTGCACACACACACACAATCAACACACAACTCCTGCAGACACAGACACACGTTCAACACACACAGTTCCTGCACACACACACACACACACAATCAACACACAACTCCTGCAGACATACACAAACACACACAATCAACACACAACTCCTGCAGACACACAAACACACACGATCAACACACAACTCCTGCAGACACACACACACACACACACGATCAACACACAACTCCTGCAGACACACTCAAACACACACGATCAACACACAACTCCTGCAGACACACATACACACACGATCAACACACAACTCCTGCAGACACACACACACACACGATCAACACACAACTCCTGCAGACACAAACACACACAATCAACACACAACTCCTGCAGACACAAACACACACAATCAAAACACAACTCCTGCAGACACACACACACTATCAATACACAACTCCTGCAGACACACAAACACACACGATCAACACACAACTCCTGCAGACACACACACACACACACACACACACGATCAACACACAGCTCCTGCAGACACACACACACACGATCAACACACAACCCCTGCAGAGACACTCAAACACACACGATCAACACACAACTCCTGCAGACACACACACACACACGATCAACACACAACTCCTGCAGACACACACACACACGATCAACACACAACCCCTGCAGAGACACTCAAACACACACGATCAACACACAACTCCTGCAGACACACACACACACACACACACACGATCAACACACAACTCCTGCAGACACACACACACACGATCAACACACAACCCCTGCAGAGACACTCAAACACACACGATCAACACACAACTCCTGCAGACACACACACACACGATCAACACACAACCCCTGCAGAGACACTCAAACACACACGATCAACACACAACTCCTGCAGACACACACACACACGATCAACACACAACCCCTGCAGAGACACTCAAACACACACGATCAACACACAACTCCTGCAGACACACACACACACACACACACGATCAACACACAGCTCCTGCAGACACACACACACACGATCAACACACAACCCCTGCAGAGACACTCAAACACACACGATCAACACACAACTCCTGCAGACACACAAACACACACGATCAACACACATCTCCTGCAGACACACACACACACACGATCAACACACAACTCCTGCAGACACAAACACACACAATCAACACACAACTCCTGCAGACACAAACACACACAATCAAAACACAACTCCTGCAGACACACACACACTATCAATACACAACTCCTGCAGAGACACAAACACACACGATCAACACACAACTCCTGCAGACACACACACACACACACACACACACGATCAACACACAGCTCCTGCAGACACACACACACACGATCAACACACAACCCCTGCAGAGACACTCAAACACACACGATCAACACACAACTCCTGCAGACACACACACACACACACACAATCAACACACAACTCCTGCAGACACACACACACACACGATCAACACACAACTCCTGCAGACACAAACACACACGATTAACACACAACTCCTGCAGACACACTCAAACACACACGATCAACACACAACTCCTGCAGACACACACACACACACACACGATCAACACACAACTCCTGCAGACACAAACACACACGATCAACACACAACTCCTGCAGACACACTCAAACACACACGATCAACACACAACTTTTGCAGACACACTCAAACACACACGATCAACACACAACTCCTGCAGACACACTCAAACACACACGATCAACACACAACTTTTGCAGACACACTCAAACACACACGATCAACACACAACTCCTGCAGACACACACACACACACACACACACACGATCAACACACAACTCCTGCAGACACACACACACACACACACACGATCAACACACAACTCCTGCAGACACAAACACACACAATCAACACACAACTCCTGCAGACACACACACACACACACACACACGATCAACACACAACTCCTGCAGACACACACACGATCAACACACAACTCCTGCAGACACACAAACACACACGATCAACACACAACTCCTGCAGACACACAAACACACACGATCAACACACAGCTCCTGCAGACACAGACACACGATCAACACACAACTCCTGCAGACACACTCAAACACACACGATCAACACACAACTTTTGCAGACACACTCAAACACACACGATCAACACACAACTCCTGCAGACACACACACACACACACACACACACACGATCAACACACAACTCCTGCAGACACACACACACACACACACACGATCAACACACAACTCCTGCAGACACAAACACACACAATCAACACACAACTCCTGCAGACACACACACACACACACACACACGATCAACACACAACTCCTGCAGACACACACACGATCAACACACAACTCCTGCAGACACACAAACACACACGATCAACACACAACTCCTGCAGACACACAAACACACACGATCAACACACAGCTCCTGCAGACACAGACACAGACACACGTGTGGTCAACAAACAGAACTCCTGCAGACACAGACACACGTTCAACACACACAGTTCCTGCACACACACTTACACAATCAACACACAACTCCTGCAGACACAGACACACACACACACACACGGTCAACACACACAACTCCCTGCTGTACCTGCTGGTTCCTCAGGTGTGTGTGTGTCTGTGTGTGTGTGTGTGTGTGTGTGTGTGTGTGCATGTATCCGCTGGTTCCTCTGGTGTGTGTGTGTGTGTGTGTGTGTGTGTGTGTGTGTGTGTGTGCATGTACCCGCTGGTTCCTCAGGTGTGTGTGTGTGCATGTACCCGCTGGTTCCTCAGGTGTGTGTGTGTGTGTGTGTGTGTGCATGTATCCGCTGGTTCCTCTGGTGTGTGTGTGTGTGTGTGTGTGTGTGTGTGTGTGCATGTATCCGCTGGTTCCTCAGGTGTGTGTGTGTGCATGTACCCGCTGGTTCCTCAGGTGTGTGTGTGTCTGTGTGTGTGTGTGTGTGTGTGTGTGCATGTATCTGCTGGTTCCTCTGGTGTGTGTGTGTGTGTGTGTGTGTGTGTGCATGTACCCGCTGGTTCCTCAGGTGTGTGTGTGTGCATGTACCCGCTGGTTCCTCAGGTGTGTGTGTGTCTGTGTGTGTGTGTGTGTGTGTGCATGTATCCGCTGGTTCCTCTGGTGTGTGTGTGTGTGTGTGTGTGTGTGTGTGCATGTATCCGCTGGTTCCTCTGGTGTGTGTGTGTGTGTGTGTGTGTGTGTGTGTGTGTGTGTGTGTGCATGTATCCGCTGGTTCCTCTGGTGTGTGTGTGTGTGTGCATGTATCCGCTGGTTCCTCAGGTGTGTGTGTGTCTGTGTGTGTGTGTGTGTGTGTGTGTGTGTGCATGTATCCGCTGGTTCCTCTGGTGTGTGTGTGTGTGTGTGTGTGTGTGTGTGTGTGCATGTACCCGCTGGTTCCTCAGGTGTGTGTGTGTGCATGTACCCGCTGGTTCCTCAGGTGTGTGTGTGTCTGTGTGTGTGTGTGTGTGTGTGTGTGTGTGTGCATGTATCCGCTGGTTCCTCTGGTGTGTGTGTGTGTGTGTGTGCATGTACCCGCTGGTTCCTCAGGTGTGTGTGTGTGCATGTACCCGCTGGTTCCTCAGGTGTGTGTGTGTGTACCCGCTGGTTCCTCAGGTGTGTGTGTGTGTGTGTGTGTACCCGCTGGTTCCTCAGGTGTGTGTGTGTGTGTGTGTGTGTGTGTGTGTGTACCCGCTGGTTCCTCAGGTGTGTGTGTGTGTGTGTGTGTGTGTGTGCATGTATCCGCTGGTTCCTCTGGTGTGTGTGTGTGTGTGTGTGTGTGTGTGTGTGTGTGTGTGTGCATGTACCCGCTGGTTCCTCAGGTGTGTGTGTGCATGTACCCGCTGGTTCCTCAGGTGTGTGTGTGTCTGTGTGTGTGTGTGTGTGTGTGTGTGTGTGTGTGCATGTATCCGCTGGTTCCTCTGGTGTGTGTGTGTGTGTGTGTGTGTGTGTGTGTGTGTGTGTGCATGTACCCGCTGGTTCCTCAGGTGTGTGTGTGTGTGTGTGTGTGTACCCGCTGGTTCCTCAGGTGTGTGTGTGTGTGTGTGTGTGTGTACCCGCTGGTTCCTCAGGTAAGCTCTGCGTGATGAGATCGCTCCTCTTTTGCTCTCCAGGTGTTTCAGCTGCTGCTGCAGGTGTGAGTGGGCGGGGCTTACATCCACCTGGACATCCTGCAGCTCATCGGGGTCCTGACAGGTGTCGTAATACACCACCTGCTCCTTCAGCTCTGCACAACACACACACACTCTTCAGTCTGTCACACTGGCTATTATATTGTCCATCACACCCGTTTTTGGGATCCAATTGTTCCTATTAATTTAGTGAAACCTGAAATCAGTGAGACTGTGTGAAGCAGCCAACAGTCCTTATGAGTAAAACAGACCAATAATCATAATAATCCGAAAAAAACGGAGTGGAGTGTTAGTGTGTGAGGACAGACCTGTGATGTATGTGTGTGTTTGTGTGTGTTAGACCTGTGATCTGTCTCTGTATGGTCTGGATCTGCGTCACCAGCAGAAGCTCCTCGTTCCTCAGGATCTCAAACCTGCAGTCGTGAAGTTCCACCTGCGTCTCGTAGTACTGGAGTTCCAGCTCACTGACACACTCGGCCCCGCTGCGCATCTGCACACACACACACACACACATCTGTGAACAACCAGGTGTGTGTCGCCTGACACGTGTTAAACCATCGTCTCCATGGTAACCAGCGCAAAACCCCTAGAACTCAGATTAGGGTGTTTGTGAAAGTGACCTTATAAATCAACATGATACAGAAATAAACAAACTGCACTCTGAAACACTGCAGGAGTGAAACAGCGCCCTCTGGTGGATCACTGTCCAGCTCTGGGACAGAAACACTGCAGGAGTGAAACAGCGTCCTCTGGTGGATCACTGTCCAGCTCTGGGACAGAAACACTGCAGAGCCCCTTTCACACAGCGCTTTGAACCCGGCAAATTGCCGGCAAATTGCCAGAACGCCTTCTGTGTGAACGCAAACACGACCCGGGATTGATGCCGGGATCGATGCCGGGTTGGGGACCTAGTAACATTGCCGTGTTCAGTCCCGGAACGCGCGCTGTGTGAACAAAAGCCGTAATATTGCCGTGTTGTAGTGATGACGCTGAAGCCGGGGTCGTTCGCCAGCTGTGAAGCGGTACGTAATACGCAAGTTTATGATCGAATCAGAGAAAAAATGCACAAGCGTGGTTTCTAGAGAGAGAAATTGCAGCTCATAAGCAAACTTAAGACGCTGCTGACACATTACAAGTCACATCGATGTCACATGTCTTTACGGAATTTTTACGGGTTGTGTGTGAACGCACTCTCTGATTCCGGAAAATCACTGGCAGTGTGAATGAACCAAAATCAAACGAACCCGGGTCAAATCCCGGGTCACTTTATCCGTGTATTTTCCGGAATATCTGTGTGAAAGGGGCTCAGGAGTGAAACAGCGCCCTCTGGTGGATCACTGTCCAGCTCTGGGACAGAAACACTGCAGGAGTGAAACAGCGCCCTCTGGTGGATCACAGTCCAGCTCTGGGACAGAAACACTGCAGGAGTGAAACAGCGTCCTCTGGTGGATCACTGTCCAGCTCTGGGACAGAAACACTGCAGGAGTGAAACAGCGCCCTCTGGTGGATCACAGTCCAGCTCTGGGACAGAAACACTGCAGGAGTGAAACAGCGCCCTCTGGTGGATCACAGTCCAGCTCTGGGACAGAAACACTGCAGGAGTGAAACAGCGCCCTCTGGTGGATCACTGTCCAGCTCTGGGACAGAAACACTGCAGGAGTGAAACAGCGCCCTCTGGTGGATCACTGTCCAGCTCTGGGACAGAAACACTGCAGGAGTGAAACAGCGTCCTCTGGTGGATCACTGTCCAGCTCTGGGACAGAAACACTGCAGGAGTGAAACAGCGCCCTCTGGTGGATCACTGTCCAGCTCTGGGACAGAAACACTGCAGGAGTGAAACAGCGCCCTCTGGTGGATCACTGTCCAGCTCTGGGACAGAAACACTGCAGGAGTGAAACAGCGTCCTCTGGTGGATCACTGTCCAGCTCTGGGACAGAAACACTGCAGGAGTGAAACAGCGCCCTCTGGTGGATCACTGTCCAGCTCTGGGACAGAAACACTGCAGGAGTGAAACAGCGTCCTCTGGTGGATCACAGTCCAGCTCTGGGACAGAAACACTGCAGGAGTGAAACAGCGCCCTCTGGTGGATCACTGTCCAGCTCTGGGACAGAAACACTGCAGGAGTGAAACAGCGCCCTCTGGTGGATCACTGTCCAGCTCTGGGACAGAAACACTGCAGGAGTGAAACAGCGCCCTCTGGTGGATCACAGTCCAGCTCTGGGACAGAAACACTGCAGGAGTGAAACAGCGTCCTCTGGTGGATCACTGTCCAGCTCTGGGACAGAAACACTGCAGGAGTGAAACAGCGCCCTCTGGTGGATCACAGTCCAGCTCTGGGACAGAAACACTGCAGGAGTGAAACAGCGCCCTCTGGTGGATCACAGTCCAGCTCTGGGACAGAAACACTGCAGGAGTGAAACAGCGCCCTCTGGTGGATCACTGTCCAGCTCTGGGACAGAAACACTGCAGGAGTGAAACAGCGTCCTCTGGTGGATCACTGTCCAGCTCTGGGACAGAAACACTGCAGGAGTGAAACAGCGCCCTCTGGTGGATCACAGTCCAGCTCTGGGACAGAAACACTGCAGGAGTGAAACAGCGCCCTCTGGTGGATCACAGTCCAGCTCTGGGACAGAAACACTGCAGGAGTGAAACAGCGTCCTCTGGTGGATCACTGTCCAGCTCTGGGACAGAAACACTGCAGGAGTGAAACAGCGCCCTCTGGTGGATCACAGTCCAGCTCTGGGACAGAAACACTGCAGGAGTGAAACAGCGCCCTCTGGTGGATCACAGTCCAGCTCTGGGACAGAAACACTGCAGGAGTGAAACAGCGCCCTCTGGTGGATCACAGTCCAGCTCTGGGACAGAAACACTGCAGGAGTGAAACAGCGCCCTCTGGTGGATCACTGTCCAGCTCTGGGACAGAAACACTGCAGGAGTGAAACAGCGTCCTCTGGTGGATCACTGTCCAGCTCTGGGACAGAAACACTGCAGGAGTGAAACAGCGCCCTCTGGTGGATCACAGTCCAGCTCTGGGACAGAAACACTGCAGGAGTGAAACAGCGCCCTCTGGTGGATCACAGTCCAGCTCTGGGACAGAAACACTGCAGGAGTGAAACAGCGCCCTCTGGTGGATCACAGTCCAGCTCTGGGACAGAAACACTGCAGGAGTGAAACAGCGCCCTCTGGTGGATCACAGTCCAGCTCTGGGACAGAAACACTGCAGGAGTGAAACAGCGCCCTCTGGTGGATCACAGTCCAGCTCTGGGACAGAAACACTGCAGGAGTGAAACAGCGCCCTCTGGTGGATCACTGTCCAGCTCTGGGACAGAAACACTGCAGGAGTGAAACAGCGCCCTCTGGTGGATCACAGTCCAGCTCTGGGACAGAAACACTGCAGGAGTGAAACAGCGCCCTCTGGTGGATCACAGTCCAGCTCTGGGACAGAAACACTGCAGGAGTGAAACAGCGCCCTCTGGTGGATCACAGTCCAGCTCTGGGACAGAAACACTGCAGGAGTGAAACAGCGCCCTCTGGTGGATCACTGTCCAGCTCTGGGACAGAAACACTGCAGGAGTGAAACAGCGCCCTCTGGTGGATCACAGTCCAGCTCTGGGACAGAAACACTGCAGGAGTGAAACAGCGTCCTCTGGTGGATCACTGTCCAGCTCTGGGACAGAAACACTGCAGGAGTGAAACAGCGCCCTCTGGTGGATCACTGTCCAGCTCTGGGACAGAAACACTGCAGGAGTGAAACAGCGCCCTCTGGTGGATCACAGTCCAGCTCTGGGACAGAAACACTGCAGGAGTGAAACAGCGCCCTCTGGTGGATCACAGTCCAGCTCTGGGACAGAAACACTGCAGGAGTGAAACAGCGCCCTCTGGTGGATCACAGTCCAGCTCTGGGACAGAAACACTGCAGGAGTGAAACAGCGCCCTCTGGTGGATCACTGTCCAGCTCTGGGACAGAAACACTGCAGGAGTGAAACAGCGCCCTCTGGTGGATCACTGTCCAGCTCTGGGACAGAAACACTGCAGGAGTGAAACAGCGCCCTCTGGTGGATCACAGTCCAGCTCTGGGACAGAAACACTGCAGGAGTGAAACAGCGTCCTCTGGTGGATCACAGTCCAGCTCTGGGACAGAAACACTGCAGGAGTGAAACAGCGTCCTCTGGTGGATCACAGTCCAGCTCTGGGACAGAAACACTGCAGGAGTGAAACAGCGTCCTCTGGTGGATCACAGTCCAGCTCTGGGACAGAAACACTGCAGGAGTGAAACAGCGCCCTCTGGTGGATCACTGTCCAGCTCTGGGACAGAAACACTGCAGGAGTGAAACAGCGCCCTCTGGTGGATCACTGTCCAGCTCTGGGACAGAAACACTGCAGGAGTGAAACAGCGCCCTCTGGTGGATCACAGTCCAGCTCTGGGACAGAAACACTGCAGGAGTGAAACAGCGTCCTCTGGTGGATCACTGTCCAGCTCTGGGACAGAAACACTGCAGGAGTGAAACAGCGCCCTCTGGTGGATCACTGTCCAGCTCTGGGACAGAAACACTGCAGGAGTGAAACAGCGCCCTCTGGTGGATCACTGTCCAGCTCTGGGACAGAAACACTGCAGGAGTGAAACAGCGTCCTCTGGTGGATCACTGTCCAGCTCTGGGACAGAAACACTGCAGGAGTGAAACAGCGCCCTCTGGTGGATCACTGTCCAGCGCTGGGACAGAAACACTGCAGGAGTGAAACAGCGTCCTCTGGTGGATCACTGTCCAGCTCTGGGACAGAAACACTGCAGGAGTGAAACAGCGCCCTCTGGTGGATCACAGTCCAGCTCTGGGACAGAAACACTGCAGGAGTGAAACAGCGTCCTCTGGTGGATCACTGTCCAGCTCTGGGACAGAAACACTGCAGGAGTGAAACAGCGCCCTCTGGTGGATCACAGTCCAGCTCTGGGACAGAAACACTGCAGGAGTGAAACAGCGTCCTCTGGTGGATCACTGTCCAGCTCTGGGACAGAAACACTGCAGGAGTGAAACAGCGCCCTCTGGTGGATCACAGTCCAGCTCTGGGACAGAAACACTGCAGGAGTGAAACAGCGTCCTCTGGTGGATCACTGTCCAGCTCTGGGACAGAAACACTGCAGGAGTGAAACAGCGCCCTCTGGTGGATCACTGTCCAGCGCTGGGACAGAAACACTGCAGGAGTGAAACAGCGCCCTCTGGTGGATCACAGTCCAGCTCTGGGACAGAAACACTGAAAGTGCCTTTGAGTATGGAAATAGTATGTTCCCTTTCGAGAGCAATAACTTCCACACTTCCACACTCCCTCCAGTGAACCAGGGAGGAGAGCGTTCCCGAACTGGCCGAGCCAGCCCTGAGAGAGATAATGGTGGCTCCCGCATGGTAGGACCCGCTGTCTCAGGCGGACGGCACGATACGGCACCGGAGCTGAGGAACCTTCATGCGTGGCCGCTAAGCTAAACATGCGTGAGCTAAACACTCTGCCTTCAGGAGTGCTGGACACACTCGCGGAGTCGCACGCACTTCTACTAGGCGGCGTTATGCTCTGAAATAAGGAGTTTTTGCAAAATGGTGCCAGGACAGCGATGTCGACCCGGTGATCTGTCCCGTGTCGGATGCTTTGCGATTCCTACAGCACAGACTGGATAGCGGGAGTTAGCCATCCACACTGAAGGTGTATGTGGCCACTATTGCTTCGTTTCGTTCCCCAGTTGACGGGCGATGGATCGGTAAACACCCTCTGGTGACGGAGCGAGGAGATTATGTCCTTCACGGGGGATCTAGCTGTAGTTTTGAGGGCTCTCTACCGCCGTTCGAGCGCTAGCTTCGATTGCGGTTAAGGAGCTCTCCCTGAAAACGGCTTTGCTCTTGCTCTCGTCTCTGCGAAGCGCATTGGAGACTTACACGTGTTCTCGGTAAACGACGGACCCGGCGACTGCAGCGTTACTCTCCGGCCGAGACAAGGCTACGTGCCGAAGTCTCTTGCTACACCCTTCAAAGTACAGGTTGTTAACCTGCCCGCTTCACCCGCGGAGCCGCCATCCCCGCCTTGCGTCAGTCGGACCAGCTTCTCGTGTGCTTTGGTGGCTGAAGTAAGGGAAAGACTTTCTCACTGGATTGTGGACGCTATCGGGGGAGATTGTCCCCGTAACATCAGAGCTGGTTCGACGAGGCGGTGGCCTCTCCGTGGGTCTGGTCTAGAGGGATGTCTGTCCAGGGTTTATGTTTTGCTGCTGGCTGGTCTTCTCAGAACACCTTCACCAGATTTTACAAGCTGGATGTCCAGTCTGTGGCGTCGCAAGTGCTTTCGTTGAGCTAAATTCCTTACTCATGTATTGAGAACTGTTCTAGTGTGTAACACAGTTGTTACCGCTATGCCGTTGACTCTGTGTTTTACTCTCATGCTTGAGTGCTTATTGTGGATCCGTGCAGCCTTTCACGTTTCATGTTTCATGCAAACCCTGATGTTTCATTGGTCTAGTTACGCCTATCAGATGCTAGCACTCCTAGCGGCGCGGCTGTTGGCTGACTGTCTGTCTCTTGGTGGCTAGTGTAGCTTGACCCCGTTTCTCTGGGCTTATCTTCACTACTCATAGCTGACGCAATGTTGAGTTACTGCTCTCAGGGAACCGAGGTTACGATAGTAACCGGAGAAATTTTTCTGTGTTAAAATACAAAAACATGTCAGTGTGTTTCCATCTGTCGTACATTGTCACACACAGACTAATGATATGTAAACTGATGTAACAATTATACACCTGTACACACACACACACAAACACACACACACACAAACTCACTCAAACACACACACACACACTCCACCTGCTCTCGGATCTCGACTCTCTTGCGTTTGATGCACATCTCTTTGGCCCTCATGTGCTGCAGTGTCTCTTTAGCCAATAGGATTCTGAGTTTCTCTTGTCTGGGCGTGGCCATTGCCCAAGAGGCGTGGCCAAATCTCTTCTGATCCTGCTCCATCTGTTTCACCATACCTGAAGGAACACACACACACACTATTAGCAGAGATATCACACTCACAGATAAGAGTGTGTGTGTGTGTGTGAGTGAGTGAGTGAGTGAGTGAGTGAGTGAGTGAGTGTGAGTGAGTGAGTGTGTGAGTGAGTGTGAGTGAGTGAGTGAGTGAGTGTGAGTGAGTGAGTGAGTGAGTGAGTGAGTGAGTGAGTGTGAGTGAGTGAGTGAGTGTGAGTGAGTGAGTGAGTGAGTGAGTGTGAGTGAGTGAGTGTGTGAGTGAGTGTGAGTGAGTGAGTGAGTGTGAGTGAGTGAGTGTGAGTGAGTGAGTGAGTGTGAGAGAGTGAGTGAGTGAGAGTGAGTGAGTGTGAGAGAGTGAGTGAGTGTGAGTGAGTGAGTGAGTGAGTGTGAGTGAGTGAGTGAGTGAGTGAGTGAGTGAGTGTGAGTGAGTGAGTGAGTGAGTGTGAGTGAGTGAGTGAGTGTGTGTGTGAGTGAGTGAGTGAGTGAGTGAGTGTGTGAGTGAGTGAGTGAGTGAGTGAGTGAGTGAGTGAGTGTGAGTGAGTGAGTGAGTGAGTGAGTGAGTGTGTGAGTGAGTGAGTGTGAGTGAGTGAGTGAGTGTGAGTGAGTGAGTGAGTGAGTGAGTGAGTGTGAGTGAGTGAGTGTGTGAGTGAGTGAGTGTGAGTGAGTGAGTGAGTGAGTGAGTGTGAGTGAGTGAGTGTGAGTGAGTGAGTGCGAGTGTGTGAGTGTGTGAGTGTGTGAGTGAGTGTGAGTGTGTGAGTGAGCGAGTGAGTGAGTGTGAGTGTGTGAGTGAGTGTGAGTGTGAGTGAGTGAGTGTGAGTGAGAGTGAGTGAGTGTGAGTGAGTGAGTGAGTGAGCGAGTGAGTGTGAGTGAGTGAGTGAGTGAGTGAGTGAGTGAGTGAGTGAGTGAGTGAGCGAGCGAGTGAGTGAGTGTGAGTGAGTGAGTGAGCGAGTGAGTGTGAGTGTGTGAGTGAGTGAGTGTGAGTGTGAGTGAGTGTGAGTGAGCGAGTGAGTGAGTGTGAGTGTGAGACCTGTCAGGGCTCTGGAAGTGTCTTTAAAGTATTCTGCTGTGTGGTCCTGTATGGAGTGAACGGCTGATTCTCCTCGTTGACTCCATTCATTCATCTCTGTCTTCAGTTCACACACACGCTTCGGCCCCAGTTCCTCGTACTGCAAACATTTCTGAACACACACACACACACACACACACACACACACACACACACACACACACACACACTGTCCATCAACTTCTGCTGCTTCTGACATCATGTTGATCTGTTAGGGTTATGTTCTGATGTGTGTACCAGAATCTCGGTCTTGTAGAGCGAGGCGATCTCTCGCATGTCTCTGAAGGGCTGCAGAAGGTTCTGGTAGAACTGAGTCGCAACACTCACAAACTCTCTATAAGCCTCGTCTTCCTCCTCATAGATCTTCATCAGTCGCAGGAGTCCGTCAGCGCTGGAGTGAGTCTGAACCAGCTGAGGAACCACACAACACCACAACACAACGACAGAAGAGCCTCGTCATCACGGGGAGATCAACAACAACAACAAACAGCAGAACAGGACAACAGAACAGAACAGAATTGAAGAATAGAACTGAAGAATAGAATAGAACAGAATAGAATTGGAATAGAATAGAACAGAACACAACACAATATAATACAATTAGAATAGTAGAATAGAACAGAATAGAATAGAACAGAATAGAAGAATATAATAATAGAACAAATTGGAATAGAATAGAACAGAATAGAATTAGAATAGAACAGGATATAAAAATAGAATAGAAAAGCAGAATAGAACAAAATAGAATAGTAGAATAGAATATAATAGAATATAATTAGAACAGTAGAATAGAACAGAATAATAGAATAGAACAGAACAGAAGAATAGAATAGAATAGAAGAATATAATAATGGAATAGATCGGAAAAGAATAGTAAAGAATAGAATAGAAAATAATTAGAATACAACAGAATAGAAAAGTAGAATAGAACAGAATGTTACAATAGAATAGAACAGAATAGAAAAGAACAGAATAGAATAATGGAATAGATTGGAAAAGAATGGTACAGAATAGAATAGAAAATAATTAGAATAGAACAGAATAGAAAATAATTAGAATAGAATAGAACAGAACAGAATAGAAGAAGAAGAGAAAGAAGTTTTATTTATATACTGCCTTTCCACAAGCCCAAACTCGCTTAACAAAACAGAATAGAATAGAACAGAACAGAATAGTGGAGTGGAATAATAGAACACATTAGAATAGTGGAATAGAATAGAATAGAATAGAATAGAATAGAATAGAATAGAATAGAATAGAATAGTGGAATAGAATAGAACAGAATAGAATAGTGGAACAGAATAGAACGAAATAGTATAATAGAACATAATAGAATAGTGGAATAGAATAAAACAGAACTGAAGAGAAGAGAAGAGAAGAGAAGAGAAGAGAAGAGAATTCAGGTCCGGGTCATTGTCGCGGCTCACCGCGCGCAACGCGTCTTTGGCGCGCGTAATCTCGTCCCGCATCGCTTTGCATTTAAACTCTTGCAGGTTTTCGAAGTACTCGCGCTCGTCTGCCTCGGTGACGCTGAATAGCGCGTCCAGCACGATCTTGCGGCCGCACGCGTCCACGGCGTTGCTGAAGTACCGCTCCAGCTGCCTGCACTCCGCGTCAGCATCGCACCGCGGCGCGTTGGAGAACAGCAGGTCCCAGACGCTCGCCTCCCGGAAGCGCGTCAGCTCGGGGAACAGCGGCTCGAGCTCTTCCCGGACCGCGCTCAGGTGCGCATGCACGTATCTCAGCTGCGTGCCCGAGAACAGACCCGCGCGGCTGCCGCTCGCGTCGCCGCGTCGCTGGAGCGTCCGGTTATGACACGTCACCGCGAACTTTGTCTCGATCTCGTTCCACTCCACAATAAACCTGAGCTTGTAGCTCTCGCTGTCCTCGAAGGCGTCGCGTTTAATCGCGACCCATCCATCCAAGCTGTCCATCCGCGCGCTGTCCGCGTCCGCGTCGCTCATCGCGATGGTGTTTAGTGTTGTTCTGCACTTCCGCTGTCGTCATCCCTCGGTCACGTGACAAGGGGAATTCCAGCGTTCTTGTGACTCAGTCTTTGCCAATTAGATTATGACAATATTCCCATATTTCTGTCTGCTCAGTTTATAAATCTACAATGTGTAAACTATTGTGTGGAGTAACAAGAGTTTCTGTAACAATAACAGAAAACCTCAAAGTCACTGTTATCAAACGTACTTGTTCAAAGTAATTATAACATCATTTCATCTTGAACATTATCGATAAACACATAATCCCCCAAAAAATATAGAAATACATAAAAAAAAGCTAGCATTCTAAAAACTGACTGGGCAAATATTTCTGATGAAAAGCTTGTGTTGATGTTTATATGAGATTAAACTACAGACCTGCTGATTCAGATTCAGTCTGTCAATTAATATTCAGTAACGTGAAATTATACTTTCTTAAATTTTCTGTAAAGCCTTTATAGGAAAAATAAATGGAACAATTTGACAAAACTAATTTCACAAATGTTGACAGATTGATCCGAATAACAGTGTAATCATTGCATTAGTCAGGTTTATTCTTTCATGATTTATTATGTGTGAAATGTAAATAGGTGAACGTGATTTCACCAAGTACTACATCTTTGTTGATCCTGGAACAACTTTCCAATCAACCAATCAGATTTGAGGAACAAATTTACAGTTTATGTCAAGTTTAGGCTTAAAACCAGGGTGAGGTGCTTCAACATCAGTGTTATTCACCTGTCATTTCCCTCAGATTTTAGGGAAAAGTTTGGGTAGGGTTAGGTTTAGGGGTAGGGATAGGGTTAGGACTAAATTTTGGGGCAGGAATGTTAATCCAGGATCAACAAAATATGTTGATCCAGGAACATGTCTTACTTGGCAAAATCACGGTGACCATGTAAATATTAGAACATATATTGAATGTGTGTCAAAATTAAAGTCTAATACAGTCTATTTTGTCGTTTTAAATTATAAATATATTGAATTAAAATATAAACAATTACATCTAAGTTTTCATTTAGAGAATAATTTAAAGCCCGGCGTCATATTATTATATGATGATTATGAATGTATCGCTTCACTGCCTCTGTCTCTGTCTGTCTGTCTGTGTGTCTGTCTGTCTGTCTGTCTGTCTCTGTGTGTGTGTGTGTGTGTGTGTGTGTGTGTGTGTGTGTGTGTGTGTGTGTGTGTGTGTGTGTGTGTGTGTGTGTGTGTGTGTGTGTGTGTGTGTGTTGAGATTCATAGTTAGTCGTGCGGGGTTTGAGCTCCTGCTGATATTCGACACGTCAGTCTATATTTATCTGTTCTGAGCTGGAACACACTGAACACACACTGAGCTGGAACACACTGAACACACACACCGAGAGACAGCAGGTATTTCTCGACGCTTTTATTACTTTGACGATGTCAGATTAATGCAAGGAAACAACTGTTATTGTTAGGCTCGTTTATGGCTGCAAATGTCGTGTATGTGTGTGTCTGTGTGTGTGTGTGTCCGAATGAGTGTGTATGAGAGAGTGTATGTGAGTGTGTGTATGTGTGTGTGTGAGAGAGAGAGAACGAGTGTGTATGTGTCTGAGTGTGTGTGTAAGACTGTGAAGTGTATCTGTGTGTGTGTGTGTGTGTGTGTGTGTGTGTGTGTGTGTGTGTGTGTGTGTGTGTGAGAGAGAGAGAGAGAGAGAGAGAGTGAGAGTGAGCGTATGTGTGTGTTTGTGTATATGTGTGTGTGTGTGTGTGTGTGTGTGTGTGTGTGTATGTGTGTGTGCATGTGTTCTGCTAATGTTTCCTTTCAAATAGCAAAACCTCATCTTACTTCTCCTGAATCTGAAAGCTGTTTTATGATCATCTGTAGTTTATGGTCGTGATAATGAGCTTGTGTTATGACTGAAAGGAAGAAGAAATATAAACATTTCATTCAACCATTGTTGGGGAAAGTTAAAAACAGTGTGTTACAATATTGCGTTACTCCTTAAAATAACTAATTTCATGACTTGGTTACTTTTTATGGAAAGTATTGTTGCGTTACTTTTCCTGACTTGAGCTGGGCTTGCCGCTTTGTTTTGAAACAAATAAACTATTTTGGCAAATGTAAAGCCGCTTTATAGCAAAAGTGAGATGAACGTCATTTCTAGAGCCTGACCGATATGGATTTTTGGGCGCCGATACCGATAAAAATAAGCCAGATACCGATATATCGGCCGATATTATTTGTGTGTATATTATAATACAGTAGCAATATTATTTATGTGTATTATAGTACAGTAAGTTTGGACACTTTCCAATTGGTGTGTACAAACTTTTGATGGGTACTGTATATAGAATACACAGTATAAACAGAATAAATATATAAACATTTTGCAATGATCACTCAAATGTGGTGATCAAACACTTGTGTGACAAAGATATGCAATGGAGGCAGGGTGAATGATAGAATGAGAATTTGAGCTGCAACCAAACTAGTTTGCATTGCATTTTATATTATATTATATTCTAAATACTCTTCTATTTTTAATCTTATTTTAGTGGAGGAAGAACTCAGATCTTTTTTGTAAAGTAAAATTAATAATATCATAATGAAAACGTTTATAATTACATATGTAGGCTACAGTACCCACTAAGCAAAATGATGTCCAAAAGACGTCTTTTCAACGTCTTTGTCACAAAAATCGGACGTTGAAAAGACGTCCACCGAGGGTCTAGAATGAAAGTTTTTATGACGTCTTTTTTTGACGTGTTCTGCACGTCCGATATAGACGTTCATCGAACCTTCGTACAAGGTTAAAACTAGTTCAGATGTGGGCATTGTGGACATATTTCAACATTATTTATTGTCTTATTTAGACATAATTACTTTGACTATTGCTGTCAGATGATCTTAGTGAGAATTAACAGAGGTTTAGATGTTGATATTTGTTTAATTTGAAGTGTCACCATTGTGGTGATCAATGTTTGCTTTAGTTGGGCTCTTGGTCCCCGTTCCTTTTACTTTAACTTTTATTTGACTGCTTTAACTGTGTGTTTGTAAAACACAATTGTTGTGGCACAGAAAGCCAATAATAAGTAAGATCAGCTTATGGTTGATGATGGAATCATCACAAAAAAAGCATTGAATGTTGTCAGATGTTTCGGTATTCATAACCACCAACCTTGTGGAACTGCAATATTGGTGTGAATAGCATTAAAATGATCATCTATTTGAAGGTAAAGCATGTGCACATGATGTTTTGAGCAAATGTATCATATAGTCACACACAGACATCAAGATTTTGCACATGAATCACAACAATGGTGACAATTAAAAAAAAAAAGCTTCATGCTGCAATGCATGATGGGTAGCTTTCATAGTACAAAACTCATCCTTGATTCTCAAGCTTTTTTGTTTTAATTGTCACCGTTGTTGTGAATCATATCCAAAATCTTGATGTCTGTGTTGCTCAAAACATCATGTGCACATGCTTTATATACCTTCAAATAAGTGATCATTTTAATGCTTTAGGCACCAATATTGCAGTTCCACAAGGTTGGTGGTTACGAATGCCAAAACATCTGATGACATTTGATGCTTGTTTTGTGATGATTTCATCATCAACCATAAGCTGAAAACAGCTGATCTTACTTATTATTAGCTTTCTCTGCCACAACATTTGTGTTTTACAAACACACAGTTAAAGCAGTCAAATAAAAGTTAAAGTAAAAGGAAAGGGGACCAAGAGCCCAACTAAAGCAAACATTGATCACCACAATGGTGACACTTCAAATTACACAAATATCAACATCTAAACCTCTGTTAATTCTCACTGAGATCATCTGACAGCAATAGTCAAAGTAATTATGTATAAATGAGACCATAAATGATGTTGAAATATGTCCACAATGGCCACATCTGAACTATAGTTTTAAGCTTGTACGACGGTTCGATGAACGTCTATATCGGACGTGCAGAACACGTCAAAAAAAGACGTCATAAAAACTTTCATTCTGGCTCCTCAGTGGACGTCATTTCAACGTCCGATTTTTGTGACAAAGACGTTGAAAAGACGTCTTTTGGACATCATTTTGCTTAGTGGGTAGTTTTATACTATTTTAAATAAGTAGTAAGCAAAATGTACTAAACGTGAAACTAGGCTACAGGGCTGGACCCGAATATTCGTTCGGTGGGTTGGTATTCGATTTGAAAATTTGACATTCCAATATTTGTTGTTGTTTTTTTTCACATCTGGGATCCCCCGCGAAACAGTTCTCATTCGCGCTTGAATAAGGCCGGCGACACACTGACTGCGTGGCATGGCCGTTTTTATTTCGGCTCCCATGTTAACAGGTTGGAGTTTGCACACTGCCTGCGTGAGACACGCGTCTCTCAGGCGCGGCTCGAGCCACGCGGAAAACGCGTGCATGCCAGAAATAGAACCGACGCGCAAGTCTCCTCTGGCAAGAGCGCAGAACAGCGGAGTTTGTATGGACCGAAGTGCATGCCTGAGCTTGTGTTTTAAATTAAGCTTTGTTGCTTTGTCATTGTGGAAAATAGAATAATTGAAACAAAATGTATTAGACTTTTTACCCGTTATTATCAATCTAAATTAATCTCGTTTTTTAATTTAACTTAATTTCGTTTTTCTTTATTTAAATTTCGTTTAATTTCTTTATTTAAATTTCGTTTTTCTTTATTTAAATTTCGTTTTTCTTTATTTAAATTTCGTTTAATTTCTTTATTTAAATTTCGTTTTTCTTTATTTAAATTTCGTTTAATTTCTTTATTTAAATTTCATTTTTCTTTATTTAAATTTCGTTTTTCTTTATTTAAATCTACCCTTTACTGTGTCAGTAATTTTGTTAGTCAGAAAAATATTAGACTAGCCTACCTTAAAAGTATTGCTTAATTTAACAGACCTGTGTGTGCGTTTTATATCACTAACAGTGTCCGTTCTCGGACGCGTTCTCTGCCTGCGTGAGGTGCGCCGCTTCCCGCTCGCGCTGTTCTGTAGTTTACTAAAAGTGTATTAATTCTGAACGTGTCCGTCTCCATCTGGCTACTTTTAATGCAAAATGGCCCTATATAAAGTGTTATAATTACATAAATTATTGGAATATTGCTTTATGTTGTAACGTAGCAGCAGAATGAGCTTTAACACTGTGTCTACACCGGACGCTGCTGTTATTTTTTTTTGCCACTTTTGCCAGATCTTTGTGACAGCTTTTAGGTGCTTTATTGGCAGCGCCATCCTTACATAAATCACTGCACACTGCATTTTTTTAAATATTAATTTATCGGCCGTTATAAATGCCGATACCGATAGTTAGGAAAATGCCTAATATCGGCCGATAATATCGGCCTGCCGATATATCGGTCGGGCTCGTCATTTCTGTGTGGCTGAACTGGATCATTGAAGATCAACAGCAAAGACAAGGCTGCTTAAAGTGAGATTAAATACATGAAGTATATTTGTGTAATTTAACATCTGTAATTGTTGCTGGTTTGCGTAATATTCTGAGTTTGCATTTCACTGTTTTTTTATATTCATTTAAGGAATATGAATCTGTTTTTGTGCAAGAGAGATGAGTAAATGCATGTTCACATTTAGTCCATGTGAGAATTCAGTCAATCAATACATAGGAAAACAAATTAACCTGCATTACGATTTTGAAAAAGTTACTCAGATATTTTGCTTTTTCTTTAAATTCTAAATATTATCATTTAAAAGCAATGCGTTACTTTACTAGTTACTTGAAAAAGTAACTTGCGTTACTTGTGATGTGTTTCCCCAACACACACACACACGAAAAATAAGATATAAACACAACAGGATAAAATTAACATTCAGCAAGATATGTTATGAGATAAGATATGTTTTGTTTGTTTGTTTTATTTATATATATAATATGTTAATGCTTTGGCAACATTGTGATACACAGTCATGCTAATAAAGCTCATTTGAATTTAATTGAAAAGGATATAAACCGACAGTGAGTGTATGTGAGCAGTGTGTGTTCTCTGGCTCAGGATGGAGGCGTTCGACGCGAGGGGTCTGTGTGTGATCGCGGAGGAGCTGAGTGAGGAAGACGAGGCCGATGATGAAGAGGCGTTTGTGATGGTGCAGGACGCACACACACCTGATGCCTTCTGCTCTCACTGCCACGTCCTCACACACACCGGCGCCGCGGCGCACGCGCGTCACACACACCTCGCGCTCGGCCCCGCCACACAGCAGATTAAGGTGAGAACCAGCCACACACTCCTGAACGGTTGATCTGCTCCTCATACCTGTGCAGGTGTGTGTGATGAGGCCGTGTGTTTTCCCAGGAGGAGCTGTCCCACAACAGGGGTAAGCTGAGCCAGAAGATCGTGGAGATGGAAAACTTTGCCAGTAACCTGGAGGAGATCTTCATCACGGTGGAGGTGCGCGACTCGAGCGCCATGTTCCGCACACACACGTTCCGCACACACACATTCAGGTGCTTTGATGCTGCACGTCAAGTCAAGTCACCTTTATTTCTATAGCGCTCTTTACAACAGAGAGAGTTTCAAAGCAGCTTTACAGAGATAACAGGAAAATAACGCAACAAAGTTTGATTCTAGAAGAAAACAGCGTCACAGTCCAGCTTAAGTCAGTTGCAGGACACATGGTTCGGCGTATTTTAATATTCATAGTGGGCTTAACAGTAATAGAATATTCTGATATATGATAGAAAGTGACCAGACGTCCAAGATCAAAACTGGGAACATAATCCCCGAAAAGGGGGAAAAAACGGGGGGTTTGACTATCATTCTGATTGAAAAACCCTAATGTTGTGTCTTCAAAAACTAAACGGGGACAGAGGCCGTTTGTTTCTGCATTTAGCCAGGGACAGGCGACCAAAACCGGGACCTTGATGCGTGATGTAGGCTATGATAGAGAAGCAGAAACAGATAGTGGCAGTAAAGTCAGATTTTTTAATAAGTTGAAGAAACAATATATGATTATATTATTATTACTTTTGTTAGGGTGAATTACATGTGAATAATACACAATGTTGGGCAAGCTACTTGGAAATTGTAGTGAGCTAAGCTATCAGTTACTCTGCCATGAATAAAGTTTCACTACACAAAAGCTGCCACCCAGTCAAATGTAGCACGCTAAGTAACACAAACACAGCAGTAGGCTAGTTCACTACATATGAAGCTACTTTAAGTTGCGCTAATTTCACATGACAAGAAAAGTGTAGCTTGTGTGGCCAAGCTACTTGATAAATAAAGGAGTTAAGCTACTAAAAAGTTACTTGATTCAGGAAATAGTGAAGCTACCACCAAAATACTAAGTTACTAGCTAAGCTACAAGTAGCGACTGCCCAACACTGATAATACAGTCTGTGCCACTGTAATCCGCTGGCCAATGTTATACTAGTAATATTTGTTTTATTTCTAAAATAGCATTCTTGTGTCAGTTGTAATGTAAGTCAGTGTTACGGAATATGACTTATCAAGTCTCAGTTCATAGCCGGGTGAACACCGGCCGGTGCAGTAAACATAGCCTAGCTAGCTGGCTACGATTTCAGTACAGTAATATCAAAGATCCTTGCTCCTTCTCAACTCTCTGGTAATATTCTATTCACAAAATACAACCAATAGTACGGTAATGTTAAATCTTACTTGTGAAAAGTAATCCCCCGAGCCCTGTTTGCGATGGGTGAGCAGGAATATGCTGCACAGTGCTCGCCATCTTGTTTCTTCTGCTGCTACGCAACTAGGAGTGCCGCATTTCTTGCACCCAGTGGCCAATAGGGCCTTCTTTTTCTTCTTTCCAATTTTACGGCGGTTGGCATCCAGCTTTTTGGTGCATTACCGCCCCGGCCAATAGGGCCTCTCTATTATGTATATATATATAGCCGCTCTGGAGAAAACTGTGATGTCATCGTCCAGCTCAGTTCAGTTCTCAAATAATAGTGTCAATGCAGGCAGATCAATAATATTGTTGAATATTAAATGAAATGTCCCCAACTAAACAAGATAAAAGCCAATGGCGACAGAAACCAAACCAAAACTCCATCAGTGACAGAATGGAGAAAAAACCCTTGGGAGAAACCAGGCTCAGTCGCTCAGTTCTCAAGTATTTATGTACTGGAACAGCAATTTTTTCAGTCAAGTTTGTTTTTATAAATCGCAACTTGTGTGTTTCCAGGAGAACTTCGGGCGTCAGGAGCAGAACCTGGAGCAGCATTACAACGAGGTCCTGCAAACGCTCTCGCAGAGACACGAGATGCGAGCGTCGGCGCTGGACGAGCAGAAGAGCCGCGCGCTGGAGCGTCTGTACGGCGAGCTTCTGCGATGTGGGCAAACCCTGGATGCGTGCAAACAGCTGATCGAGAGCGCGCAGGGAGTTCACCGACAGCAAGACCAGCGCGCCTTCCTGCAGGTCAGAGATCAGCAGATCATCAGGGTTATTACAGAACCACATAATCAATACTTTCTGACCCTCTCTCTCTGATTGACAGGCTGTCATGCCAATCATGAAGAGGTAAGTGGATGCAGTTTGTGGCGTGTCTAATAATCATTCTGTCATCAGTTACTCAACTTCATGTGGTTTCAAACCAGAGTGACTTTCCTTATTTCTTCTGCGGAATACAAAAGATGTTGGGTTAAACTCTTTTTTTTGATGCTTAACAGAGATAAAAAGAATAACACCAAAACCAGGGTTAGAATAACTTGTTTCGACATGTTAACAGTAAACAGCACAGCAGTATAGTAGCCTATACCTAGGCACCTACACTATATTGCCAAAAGTATTGTATCAAATAAGTATTATTGAATTCAGGTGTTCCAGTCACTTTCATGGCCACAGGTGTATAAATCAAGCACTAGGCATGCAGACGCTTCTACACACATCTGTGAAAGAACGGGTCGCTCTCAGGAGCTCAGTGAACTCAAGTGTGACACTGTGATCGGTTTCCACCTGTGCAATAAGTCCATTCGCGAAATTTCCTCACTACTAAATATTCTACGTTCATCTGTTAGTTGGTGGTATTATAACAAAGTGGAAGCAATTGGGAGCAACTCAGCCACATAAAATCCCAGAGCGGGTCAGCGCATGCTGAGGCTCACAGTGCGCAGAAGTCGCCAACTTTCTGCAGAGTCAACAGCTACAGACCTCCAAACTTCTGTGGCCTTCAGATTAGCTCAAGAACAGTGTGTAGAGCTTCATGGAATGGGTTTCCATGACCGAGCAGCTGCATCCAAGCATTACATCACCAAGTGCAGTGCAAAGCGTGGGGTGCAGTGGCGTAAAGCGTGGGATGCAGTGGCATAAAGCATGGGATGCAGTGGTGTAAAGCGTGGGATGCAGTGGCGTAAAGCGTGGGATGCAGTGGCGTAAAGCGTGGGATGCAGTGGAGTAAAACGTGGGGTGCAGTGGCGTAAAGCGTGGGGTGCAGTGGCGTAAAGCGTGGGATGCAGTGGCGTAAAGCGTGGGATGCAGTGGCGTAAAGCGTGGGGTGCAGTGGAGTAAAGCGTGGGGTGCAGTGGAGTAAAGCGTGGGGTGCAGTGGAGTAAAGCGTGGGGTGCAGTGGAGTAAAGCGTGGGGTGCAGTGGAGTAAAGCGTGGGGTGCAGTGGCGTAAAGCGTGGGGTGCAGTGGAGTAAAGCGTGGGGTGCAGTGGCGTAAAGCGTGGGGTGCAGTGGAGTAAAGCGTGGGGTGCAGTGGCGTAAAGCGTGGGGTGCAATGGCGTAAAGCGTGGGGTGCAGTGGAGTAAAGCGTGGGGTGCAGTGGCGTAAAGCGTGGGGTGCAGTGGAGTAAAGCGTGGGATGCAGTGGCGTAAAACGTGGGGTGCAGTGACGTAAAGCGTGGGGTGCAATGGCGTAAAGCGTGGGATGCAGTGGCGTAAAGCGTGGGATGCAGTGGCGTAAAGCGTGGGATGCAGTGGCGTAAAGCGTGGGATGCAGTGGCGTAAAGCGTGGGGTGCAGTGGCGTAAAGCGTGGGATGCAGTGGCGTAAAGCGTGGGATGCAGTGGTGTAAAGCGTGGGGTGCAAGCGTGGGATGCAGTGGCGTAAAACGTGGGATGCAAGCGTGGGATGCAGTGGCGTAAAGCGTGGGATGCAGTGGCGTAAAGCGTGGGATGCAGTGGCGTAAAGCGTGGGATGCAGTGGCGTAAAGCGTGGGATGCAGTGGCGTAAAGCGTGGGATGCAGTGGCGTAAAGCGTGGGATGCAGTGGCGTAAAGCGTGGGATGCAGTGGCGTAAAGCGTGGGATGCAGTGGCGTAAAGCGTGGGATGCAGTGGCGTAAAGTGTGGGATGCAGTGGCGTAAAGCGTGGGATGCAGTGGCGTAAAGTGTGGGATGCAGTGGCGTAAAGTGTGGGATGCAGTGGCGTAAAGTGTGGGATGCAGTGGCGTAAAGCGTGGGATGCAGTGGCTTAAAGTGCCAGGAGAACAGTACTTGCCTGACTGCATTTTGCCAAGTGTTAAGTTAGGGTTAGGTCCCTTCATGCTGCTAACTTTGTGGGAAGAGTTTGTAGATGTTCCTGTTCCAGCATGCCTGCGCACCAGAGCACAAAGCAGGTCCATAAAGACATGGATGAGGAGTTTGGTGTGGAGGAACTGGACTGGCCTGCACAGAGTCCTGAACTCAACCCGATAGAACAGCTTTGGGATGAACTAGAGCGGAGACTGAGAGCCAGACCTTCTCATCCAACATCAGTGCCGGACCTCACAAATGCGCTTCTAGAAGATTGGTCATAAATTCCCATAAACACACTAAACCTTGTGGAAAGCCTTCCCAGAAGAGTTGAAGCTGTTATAGCTGCAAAGGTGGAGCAACTCCATATTAAACCCTACGGATTAAGAATGGGATGTCATTTAAATTCATGTGCATGTAAAGGTAGACGTCCCAAAACTTTTGGCAATATACTGTATATATAAAATCACTACCAACTGGCCGGAAAAGAAAATACAGTTGTTCTTTTGCTCTGTTTATTAATAAATCTGTGGTGACGGAACACCACACAACGAGTGGATGTTAATGTTGAACTGAACAGACTGAAACTTAAGTCGTCATATTCATACCTGCCGCGTCAAGATTGGTCACGTGCAAACCAAGAACATTTGAGGCTCAACATTCATTCCTACGTTAGATATGAATGTCAACAGTCAGTGTTTTGAGCTTTCGAAGTGCACGTCCTACATCTGGAATGACAGTGGACGATTAAGTGAAGTGCCTGACCATCACAGTTAACACAATCTGGAATTATCATATTCTGTCCAATCAGAGTTGAGCAGTTTTCCAGTAAGGAAGTGGATCTGAAGCTGGGAGTGTCTCTGGACTTTGATGTTTCGACGACGGATCTGTCCGATGTCCGACAGATGATGGACTCCATAAACGTGCTTCCAGGTAGGGGTGGGCGATATGGCAAAAATATCATATCACGATTCACGATTTTATCACGATTCCTTTTCATGTTGGTTTTACTATTTTGCAAGAGACTGAGCATTACAGCCAAACTAATATCCCTATTCTTAAAAACAAAGCCTTAATAAAGATAAAAAGATAAAAATCTTTGTCATTATTTTCTGTTATTAAACATTAAGAACAAAGATACACATTACACATACACAACTTAATATACAAATGAAATTAACAGTCCTTTATTTTTTCAGCTACAGTAGGTGTATTTAACAGTAGCATTGAAGTAAGTAATTAAATGAATAAATTTGAAAATAAAACACAACATAGACTTCACTGTATAAATTATACATTGATTCTTATTAAAGCTACTATTAAAGTTCTCAGTCAAGAGCAGTGAGTGATTTTCTCTTTGAGTTTTGTTGTTTTATTAAACATTAATGGGATGGTTCTCCTAAAAATTTAAATTGTCATCATTTTACCCTCTCAAGTTGTTTTAAACCCAAATAAGTTTCTTTCTTCTATTGAAAATAAAAGTTATTTTGAAGAATGTGGGTAAGCAAACAGTTGATGTACCCCAGAGACTTCTATAGTATATTTTCTTCCTACTATGGAAGTCAATGGGGACCAGCAACTGTTTGGTTACCCACATTCTTCTAAATATATTCTTTTGTGTTTTGTGTTAACATTTGATGCGAATATGTGAATATTCGCCGTGTTGTACAGTACGTTGAGATGGAGGTGCCAGAACTGATAGAACGCACGATGCTACGATATTTCTTCAAAAGCAGATTGTGGAGACATTTTAATCATCCACAATCAAAAATCGTGATATCGCACACCCCTACAGACACCATTACTGCTCTTTTATTGGGTTTCCATGTATGTATTTTATGCCAATTTTAGTATAAGAAAGGCTGGATGGAAACAAGATGCAAATAAAATGTCCAAATTGTGCTTAAAAACATACACTCACTTAAAGGGATGGTTCACGCAAAAAATATGTCGTTCCAAACACAAAAGACCTTTGTTCATCTTCGGAACACAAATGAATATATATTTGATCCACAGGATACTGTAGGATATAAGCCTGTGTGTGTGTGTGTGTGTGTGTGTGTGTGTCCAGCTCCATCGGCTCCGGTCATGAACCCTCAGATCTGCAACTCGGCCACGGACACGTCGCTGCGTGTGTGCTGGAGTCTGTTCTCCGACGACACTGTGGAGTTCTACGAGCTTTACTGGCGCCTGATCTCAGACGACTGCACCATGGAGCCGCTACAGGACGGTAAACACACACCATTATTACCCAAACCAGTTCAGAACCGCAAGTCATTTCACTGGTCACCTGATGATCAGACTTCAGAAAGATCACGATGGATCTGATACAGTAAAGCTCAGTCCATCAGGATGTGCTGCCAGTACTAGACTGGGGTCACTGGTTTGATTTGACCAGTGAAGTGCAGGGTTAGGGTTAGGGTTTGCGCTCGACTGCTGACACACTGCAGCTGTGGTTGTGTAGTTGTGTATTAGTGTGTGTTTGTTTGTGTCTCTTGCTTGCAACGCCAAGGTCATGGGTTTGATTCCCAGGAAAGGAAGAACTGATAAGAATGAAAAAATGCGTACCTTGAGATGCAATGTAATTCACATTGGATAAAAGCGTCTGCCTAATGCATAAATGTAAATGTGTGTGTGTTTGTCAGTGTGTCAGCTGAAGGTGAAGGAGACTCACTGCACAGTGTCTGATCTGCTCCCGAACGCCCAGTACGAGCTGTGGGTCACGGCCACCAACACCACTGGCATCAGCCCGGCCAGCGAGAGAGCCGTGTACATGACGGGTACGTGTGTGTGTGTGTGTGTGTGTGTGTGTGTGTGAGTGAGTGTGTGTGTAGCTGTCCTGCTGCTCTGACCGTGTGTGTGTGTGTGCAGTTCCCTCTCCTCCTGTCATCAGGCCACGGCAGTGTGTGAGCAGCCTGGACGCGGCGCTGATCCGCTGGGACTCTGGAAACACAAACCCTGTGGAATCATATACACTGGAGTTCAGAGAGAGCGACACTGACAGCAGCAACACTACGACAGAGTCAGTGACACACACACACACACACACAACCAATCTAAATCTAAATTAATCCAGCCATGTCAAATCCAGGAGTTAAAAACTAGGACTAGGTGTCTAATCCATAGGGCTACCATGGGTAAGTTATGTAGGTAAGTTTAGGTTTACCTAAACTTATATGTTACCTAAGTTAGTTTAGGGTGAGGGTAAGTTTAGGGTGAGGGTAAGAGTTAGGGTGAGGGTAAGGGTAGGTGAGGGTAAGTTTAGGGTGAGGGTAAGTTTAGGGTGAGGGTAAGGGTAGGTGAGGATAAGGTTAGGGTGAGGGTAAGGGTAGGTGAGGGTAAGTTTAGGGTGAGGGTAAGTTTAGGGTGAGGGTAAGGGTAGGGTGAGGGTAAGGGTAGGTGAGGGTAAGTTTAGGGTGAGGGTAAGTTTAGGGTGAGGGTAAGTTTAGGGTGAGGGTAAGTTTAGGGTGAGGGTAAGGTTAGGGTGAGGGTAAGGGTAGGTGAGGGTAAGGTTAGGGTGAGGGTAAGGTAGGTGAGGATAAGGTTAGGTGAGGGTAAGGGTAGGTGAGGGTAAGTTTAGGGTGAGGGTAAGTTTAGGGTGAGGGTAGGTTAGGTGAGGATAAGGTTAGGGTGAGGGTAAGTTTAGGGTGAGGGTAAGGTTAGGGTGAGGGTAAGGGTAGGTGAGGGTAAGTTTAGGGTGAGGGTAAGGGTAGGTGAGGGTAAGTTTAGGGTGAGGGTAAGGGTAGGGTGAGGGTAAGGGTAGGTGAGGGTAAGTTTAGGGTGAGGGTAAGGGTAGGTGAGGGTAAGGTTAGGGTGAGGGTAAGTTTAGGGTGAGGGTAAGGGTAGGTGAGGGTAAGTTTAGGGTGAGGGTAAGGGTAGGGTGAGGGTAAGTTTAGGTGAGGGTAAGTTTAGGGTGAGGGTAAGGTTAGGGTGAGGGTAAGGTAGGTGAGGGTAAGGTTAGGGTGAGGGAAGTTTAGGGTAGGTAGGTGTAGAGGTAAGGTGAGGGTAAGGTTAGGGTGAGGGTAAGTTTAGGGTGAGGGTAAGGTTAGGGTGAGGGTAAGGGTAGGTGAGGATAAGGTTAGGGTGAGGGTAAGGGTAGGTGAGGGTAAGTTTAGGGTGAGGGTAAGGGTAGGTGAGGATAAGGTTAGGGTGAGGGTAAGGGTAGGTGAGGGTAAGTTTAGGGTGAGGGTAAGTTTAGGGTGAGGGTAGGGTAGGTGAGGATAAGGTTAGGGTGAGGGTAAGGGTAGGTGAGGGTAAGTTTAGGGTGAGGGTAAGTTTAGGGTGAGGGTAAGGGTAGGGTGAGGGTAAGGGTAGGTGAGGGTAAGTTTAGGGTGAGGGTAAGGGTAGGTGAGGGTAAGGTTAGGGTGAGGGTAAGTTTAGGGTGAGGGTAAGGGTAGGTGAGGGTAAGTTTAGGGTGAGGGTAAGTTTAGGGTGAGGGTAAGGGTAGGTGAGGGTAAGTTTAGGGTGAGGGTAAGTTTAGGGTGAGGGTAAGGGTAGGTGAGGGTAAGGGTAGGTGAGGGTAAGGGTAGGGTGAGGGTAAGTTTAGGGTGAGGGTAAGGGTAGGTGAGGGTAAGGTTAGGGTGAGGGTAAGTTTAGGGTTAGGGTTAGGGTAGGTGAGGGTAAGTTTAGGGTAAGGGTAAGGGTAGGTGAGGGTAAGTTTAGGGTGAGGGTAAGGGTAGGTGAGGGTAAGTTTAGGGTAAGGGTAAGGGTAGGTGAGGGTAAGGGTAGGTGAGGGTAAGGGTAGGGTGAGGGTAAGTTTAGGGTGAGGGTAAGGGTAGGTGAGGGTAAGGTTAGGGTGAGGGTAAGGGTAGGTGAGGGTAAGGGTAGGTGAGGGTAAGTTTAGGGTAAGGGTAAGGGTAGGTGAGGGTAAGTTTAGGGTGAGGGTAAGGGTAGGTGAGGGTAAGGTTAGGGTGAGGGTAAGTTTAGGGTGAGGGTAAGGTTAGGGTGAGGGTAAGTTTAGGGTGAGGGTAAGGGTAGGTGAGGGTAAGGGTAGGTGAGGGTAAGTTTAGGGTGAGGGTAAGGGTAAGGGTAGGTGAGGGTAAGTTTAGGGTGAGGGTAAGGGTAAGGGTAGGTGAGGGTAAGTTTAGGGTGAGGGTAAGGGTAGGTGAGGGTAAGGGTAGGTGAGGGTAAGTTTAGGGTGAGGGTAAGGGTAGGTGAGGGTAAGTTTAGGGTGAGGGTAAGGGTAGGTGAGGGTAAGTTTAGGGTGAGGGTAAGGGTAGGTGAGGGTAAGTTTAGGGTGAGGGTAAGTGTTGGGTTAAATTGAATCTAACCACAAAGTACAGGGTTAGGGTTAGGAATGAGAACGGGTACAGAAATAGACCCCCAAAAATATCCCAGTCCAAGGTTTAACACTAGGTTTGCTCACTTCCGGTCATCCTCGAGTCATTGTCTCTTTATGATGTTTTTATTAACAAACTTCGGGAGGAGTGAACTATAATAATTAACACGAGTGGAGAGCACTCTGCAATCAACGATAAGAGGTGTATATATATATTCAGCAGTCTCACCTCAATTTGTTGACAGTTTAGCAACATCCCTCCTCCACCCTTCTAACCCTAACCACTTACATACGGGGGAGTACTCTGGGTACGGGCCAAACTCCGGTTGGGTCAGGGTTGGGCTGATGTAACCCTAAGGCAGCTGTTTCTCCGGCAGGTCGGTGGTGGCGATCCCGTCCTGTGAGTGTCTGGTGCAGCTCCAGCCCTGGAAACACTACATCATCAGCGTCAGAGCCGTGAACACCGGCGGTCCGAGTGACCGGAGCGAACCTGTAGACATCTCCACCGCAGGTGTGTGTGTGTGTGTGATCAACTGAGCTGTGAGACGTGTGTGTGTGTGTGATCAACTGAGCTGTGACACGTGTGTGTGTGAGAGAGTGAGAGTGACCGGAGCGAACCTGTAGACATCTCCACCGCAGGTGTGTGTGTGTGTGTGATCAACTGAGCTGTGACACGCGTGTGTGTGTGTGATCAACTGAGCTGTGACACGTGTGTGTGTGTGTGTGTGTGTGATCAACTGAGCTGTGACAAGTGTGTGTGTGTGTATGTGTGATCAACTGAGCTGTGACACGCGTGTGTGTGTGTGAGAGAGTGAGAGTGACCGGAGCGAACCTGTGGACATCTCCACCGCAGGTGTGTGTGTGTGTGATCAACTGAGCTGTGACACACGTGTGTGTGTGTGTGTGTGATCAACTGAGCTGTGACACGTGTGTGTGTGTGTGTGTGTGAGAGTGACCGGAGTGAACCTGTAGACATCTCCACCGCAGGTGTGTGTGTGTGTGATCAACTGAGCTGTGACACGTGTGTATGTGTGTGTGTCTGTGTGATCAACTGAGCTGTGAGACGTGTGTGTGTGTGTGTGTGTGTGTGTGTGAGAGAGTGAGAGTGACCGGAGCGAACCTGTAGACATCTCCACCGCAGGTGTGTGTGTGTGTGTGTGTGTGTGATCAACTGAGCTGTGACAAGTGTGTGTGTGTGTGTGTGTGTGTGTGTGTGTGTGTGTGTGTGTGATCAACTGAGCTGTGACACGCGTGTGTGTGTGTGTGTGAGAGAGTGAGAGTGACCGGAGCGAACCTGTGGACATCTCCACCGCAGGTGTGTGTGTGTGTGTGTGTGTGTGTGATCAACTGAGCTGTGACACACGTGTGTGTGTGTGTGTGTGTGTGATCAACTGAGCTGTGACACGTGTGTGTGTGTGTGTGTGTGAGAGTGAGTGTGACCGGAGTGAACCTGTAGACATCTCCACTGCAGGTGTGTGTGATACACTGAGCTGTGACACGTGTGTGTGTGTGTGTGTGTGTGTGTGTGTGTGTGTGTGTGCAGGCACGTGTTTCCACCTGCTGGAAGACACAGCTCATCCCAGTCTGTCTCTGTCGGCTGACGGCCTCACCATGTTCTACCTGGATGAAGATCTTCCTCTCAGTCACATGACCTTCAGCGACAGCACCTTCGCCAGGTCGTTTACGCTTATGACGTGTGTATGTGTTGTGGCCAGTGGAGCTCATGATGTGTGTGTGTTGCAGGTGTGTGGCGGTTCTGGGAGACCTGGTGCCCATCAGAGGTCAGTATTACTGGGAGATCGAGGTGGACGAAGACACTGAGTTTCGCGTCGGCGTGGCGTATGAAGACACTCAGAGGAACTCGTACCTGGGCGGCAACAAGACGTCCTGGTGCATGAGACACATCGTCACGCCGTCCAGGTGCGTCACATGACACACGCTGTCATCACCGGAGCCAATCAGAGCAGTGTATAACAAACCTCCCAGCATGCTTTGGAGGTCTCACTAATGAAACACAGAGACGTCTAACGAGCACAAGATGACTTCAAACCATTTAAAATAAGACAATGATTCAAATGTAAAAATCTGAAATTACATTATTTTAATTTGTTACCTTAACAATTATAAAAATAGTCAATTATAAAATAATTTTTAATATAACTCTGTATTCGTCTGAAAGAAAAATGTCATATACACCTAGGATGACCTGAGGGAGAGTAAATTCATTTATTTTTGGGTGAACTATCCCAGAGGAGTAGACATGAACTCATGAGGCGTCACAGGATGAAGGACTAAACCTTGTGGCTTCAAAAGGGACACGCTTTCCTCCGACCACAGGATTGATTTAGTAAAGTTTATCTTATACTGATCCCATTCGGATCCCAGTGTTTATAATAGGTTTGAGGTCTGAAGGTTGATTTGGGCTATTTCTATTATGTTAAGTAATGAACGAACCTGATGAACAGGCTCTTCTTCCGCAGGCATAAATACGAGTTCCTGCACAACGGCTGGACGCCGGACGTCCGGATCACGGTGCAGCCGCTGCGGATCGGCGTGTTCCTGGATTACGGCGGAGGAATCCTGTCCTTCTATAACGCAGCGCTGCGGCAACACCTGCACACCTTCAGCTGCCGGTTCCTGCACCGCGTCCAGCCCTGCTTCGCCCTGGATAACCCCGGAGCACTGCGGCTCCACACCGGCCTACCGGCTCCACCCATGATCTGAGAGTCTCGTTTAATTTAATATTCAACAATATCATTGATCTGCCTGGGTTAGGGTTAAATGAACTAAATTAATAACTTTAACAAAACTGAACCATCACTGAACTTACTTAAGCTGGACTGTGACGCTATTTTCTTCTAGAAACAAACTTTGTTGCGTTATTCCCCTGTTATCTCTGTGAAGCGGCTTTGAAACACTCTGTATTGTAAAAAGCGCTGTATAAATAAAAGGTTTGACTCTGAGCCGAATAAAAGAGACCTGGATAACCCCGAGCGCTTCGGCTCCACCGATGATCCGAGACTCTGAGCCGAATAAAAGAGTCTGTGTGCCGTTTACTTCTTTATTATTCCATAGGAACAGATACACATTAGTGCTGTAAAACATGAGGAAATAAAGTCTGTGCCGCTGCAGCTGTGTGTGTTCAGACCGCACTCTTACTCCCGCCGCGCATGCGCTCCTCTTCCTCATCCGACGAATCTCCTCCATACGGGACCAGGCCGGAGCAGCTGCCGGAGTCTTCCGGAGTCTTCAGCTTCTTCATCTGCTGTTCTGCGGCTGCAGGGAGATCACAGATCATGATGTCACAGATATCCTCATTTTAGGTTCAAGAATAATCCCTGTGTGCTAACTCGGGCTGGGTAAAAAATATCGATTTCTCGATTTTAATTGATTCTCATTTTTACGAAACGATATCGATTCTTAAATCCCAAGAATCGATTAGTCATCCTGTT
>CM040827.1:225000-240000 GCA_022828995.1 Vimba vimba
AAAACTAGACTAGACTAAAAAGAGTATGAATGTGACTAAAACTAATAAAAACTAAAATGACAGCCTGACACAAAGACTAGACTAAAACTAAAATTAAAACAGGCCGCCAAAAACAACACTAGTCACACACACACCTGTGTTTTCTGCTCCTCTTCTGCAGTGTGTTGCTTTGGGCTGGAGCCGCCGTTTGCTCTGTCTGATGCTGCCTCCTCCTCCTACACACACACACACAGTTATCTGATGTTACAGCTGTGTTGATTGACAGGCGTGACTCTCGCGGTCTCTCACCGGCAGTAGGAAGGCGCTCTGTTGGCGCACTGGATACTGCACTGCACCGCTGCTCATCTGTGATTGGCTGGTTGCTCCTGTGCTCATCTGTGAATGGCCGGTTGCACCGCTGCTCAGTTGTGATTGGCCGGTCGCTGTGCTGGCAGTACTCCAGTATGTGGGATAGGAGCTCGAGTAGCCGTTGGACGGGTAGCTGTACCAGGACTGGCTGCCGTAACTGTTATTCGCAGAGTATCCATGTGTCGGGTAAACTGAAACACATACGCAGTCAGACACTAGGAGCAACGCAGCTATAACAGTCGTTTATGACTTCAGTGAACACAAACAGATAATCAGATGCGCTTCAGTATAATGGATCTGTGCATTTGGTCTTAAAGTGACAGTAGCCTAATAAACCTGCGGCTATATATATATATATATATATATATATATATATATATATATATATATATATATGTATATATATATATATATATATATATATATATATATATATATATATATATATATATATATATATATAAAATTATTTCTTGGTTACTCCAATGTCCAGAAACATACAAATACAGCCTCAAACATACAATGAGGGGAAAAAAGGGAGAAAAAGAAATGCATAAAAAAATACTATCACATCTAATTAACTAAACGTAAATAATGTATTTTTACTTCATACAGTGAAAACTATGCAGTGTATTATTTTTATATTTGATTATTCAGTTTCGTACTCTGTTAAAAACACCTCCTGTAGCTGAAAACATTAAAGCAGATTCTTTGGTATCTCTTATATTGTATTTATCCTATTATTTTCATGTTTGTTGTTCATTTTAACAACGGAAATAAATCAACTATATGGTCATGTGTACTCAGCAAAAAAAAAAACTTCCTCTCACTTTCAACTGCTTTTTTCCCAGCAAATGTCTTAACATGTAAATATTTGTATGTGTTTTAGAGTCAGTAGAAAGCAGAGTTATTAGAACCGAGACATTAATTGTCACAAAGTGTTTAAACACTTTCCAATATAGATCGGCAAAGCTTGCTTGAATTTTAAAATATCTTAAAAATCTTGACCCAAGAAATTATCAAATGTGTCTAATCTTGTGCAGCCGAAGCGGTTCCGTCTAAATACTGAACATCACATCTGACATCACTGCACTGCTCTCCGTCAGCTGCACTGATGCTTATGGCGTCACTACCAGGAAATAACCGATTTATTATTACAGTTTTATAAATACAGTTTTGAATTGCCAGTTATTGTTCTGCATGTAAACAGGGATAAAGGGTTAATTCAGTAAATGATCAGCATATAAACATGTTTAGTGACAGAAGAGGCTCAGAACACACACACAGAAGAGAACACACACACACACACACCTGGAGCAGAACCAGTGGAGGGAAACGCCGACATGAACCGCGTGTGATCCGCCCGCACCTGCAGAACCAGATAAACACACACCATATGATGCTCAGTGTAGTAGAAAACACACACACACTCGCCCACACTCCGACACGCACTCGCCCACACTCCGACACGCACTCGCCCACACTCCGACACGCACTCGCCCACACTCCGACACGCACTCGCCCACACTCCGACACGCACTCGCCCACACTCCGACACGCACTCGATCATACTCCTACACGCACTCGCCCACACTCCGACACGCACTCGCCCACACTCCGACACGCACTCGATCATACTCCGACTCGCACTCGATCATACTCCGACACGCACTCGCCCACACTCCGACACTCGATCATACTCCGACACGCACTCGATCATACTCCGACACTCGATCATACTCCGACACGCACTCGCCCACACTCCGACACGCACTCGCCCACACTCCGACACGCACTCGCCCACACTCCGACACGCACTCGCCCACACTCCGACACGCACACTCGCTCATACTCCGACACGCACTCACCCACACTCGCTCATACTCCGACACGCACTTGCTCATACTCCGACACGCACTCGCTCATACTCCAACACGCACTCGCCCACACTCCGACACGCACTCGCCCACATTCCGACACGCACTCGCCCACACTCCGACACGCACACTCGCCCATACTCCGACACGCACTCGCCCACACTCCGACACGCACACTCGCCCATACTCCGACACGCACTCGCCCACACTCCGACACGCACACTCGCCCATACTCCGACACGCACACTCGCTCATACTCCGACACGCACTCGCCCACACTCCGACACGCACACTCGCCCATACTCCGACACGCACACTCGCTCATACTCCGACACGCACACTCGCTCATACTCCGACACGCACACTCGCCCATACTCCGACACGCACACTCGCTCATACTCCGACACGCACTCGCTCATACTCCGACACGCACTCGCCCATACTCCGACACGCACTCGCCCATACTCCGACACGCACTCGCTCATACTCCGACACGCACTCGCCCACACTCCGACACGCACTCGCCCACACTCCGACACGCACTCGCCCACACTCCGACACGCACACTCGCTCATACTCCGACACTCGCTCATACTCCGACACTCGATCATACTCCGACACGCACTCGATCATACTCCGACACGCACTCGCCCACACTCCGACACGCACTCGCCCACACTCCGACACGCACTCGCCCACACTCCGACACGCACTCGCCCACACTCCGACACGCACACTCGCTCATACTCCGACACGCACACTCGCTCATACTCCGACACGCACTCACCCACACTCCGACACGCACACTCGCCCACACTCCGACACGCACTCGCTCATACTCCGACACGCACTCGCCCACACTCCGACACGCACTCGCTCATACTCCGACACTCGATCATACTCCGACACGCACTCGCCCACACTCCGACACGCACTCGCCCACACTCCGACACGCACTCGCCCACACTCCGACACGCACTCGCCCACACTCCGACACGCACACTCGCTCATACTCCAACACGCACACTCGATCATACTCCAACACGCACTCGCCCATACTCCGACACGCACTCGCTCATACTCCGACACTCGATCATACTCCGACACGCACTCGCCCACACTCCGACACGCACTCGCCCACACTCCGACACGCACTCGCCCACACTCCGACACGCACTCGCCCACACTCCGACACGCACACTCGCTCATACTCCGACACGCACACTCGCCCACACTCCGACACGCACTCGCCCACACTCCGACACGCACTCGCCCACACTCCGACACGCACTCGATCATACTCCGACACTCGATCATACTCCGACACGCACTCGATCATACTCCGACACGCACTCGCCCACACTCCGACACGCACTCGCCCACACTCCGACACGCACTCGCCCACACTCCGACACGCACACTCGCTCATACTCCGACACGCACTCACCCACACTCGCTCATACTCCGACACGCACTTGCTCATACTCCGACACGCACTCGCCCATACTCCGACACGCACTCGCCCACACTCCGACACGCACTCGCCCACATTCCGACACGCACTCGCCCACACTCCGACACGCACTCGCCCACACTCCGACACGCACTCGCCCACACTCCGACACGCACACTCGCTCATACTCCGACACGCACTCACCCACACTCGCTCATACTCCGACACGCACTTGCTCATACTCCGACACGCACTCGCCCACACTCCGACACGCACTCGCCCACATTCCGACACGCACTCGCCCACACTCCGACACGCACTCGCTCATACTCCGACACGCACTCGCCCACACTCCGACACGCACACTCGCCCATACTCCGACACGCACACTCGCTCATACTCCAACACGCACTCGCCCATACTCCGACACGCACTCACCCACACTCCGACACGCACACTCGCTCATACTCCGACACGCACTCGCTCATACTCCGACACGCACTCGCCCATACTCCGACACGCAATCGCTCATACTCCGACACGCACTCGCCCATACTCCGACACGCACTCGCCCATACTCCGACACGCACTCGCTCACACTCCGACACGCACTCGCCCACACTCCGACACGCACTCGCTCACACTCCGACACGCACTCGCCCACACTCCGACACGCACTCGCCCATACTCCGACACGCACTCGCTCACACTCCGACACGCACTCGCCCACACTCCGACACGCACTCGCCCACACTCCGACACGCACTCGCCCACACTCCGACACGCACTCGCCCATACTCCGACACGCACACTCGCTCATACTCCGACACGCACTCGCTCACACTCCGACACGCACTCGCCCACACTCCGACACGCACTCGCCCACACTCCGACACGCACTCGCCGACACTCCGACACGCACTCGCCCATACTCCGACACGCACACTCGCTCATACTCCGACACGCACTCGATCACACTCCGACACGCACACTCGCCCACACTCCGACACGCACTCGCCCACACTCCGACACGCACACTCGCTCATACTCCGACACGCACTCGATCACACTCCGACACGCACTCGCCCACACTCCGACACGCACTCGCTCACACTCCGACACGCACTCGCTCACACTCCGACACGCACTCGATCACACTCCGACACGCACTCGCTCACACTCCGACACGCACTTGCTCATACTCCAACACGCACTCGCCCACACTCCGACACGCACTCGCCCATACTCCGACACGCACTTGCTCATACTCCAACACGCACTCGCCCACACTCCGACACGCACTCGCTCATACTCCGACACACACTCTCACCGTGTCCAGCAGGTTCTCGCACAGCTTCTTGGCCGCCTCCAGTCCTGCAGCGTTCGGGTGGCTTTAACACACACACACACACAAGGTCAGAGACGTGCCGCAGTGGCTGAAGTGTGTGTAAGAGCGAGGGTGTACCTGATGTACAGGTAGAGTGGCTCGAAGGACTCGCGGCGGGAAGCCTGCTCGATGTATCCGGACCCTCGACCCCTGAGGAACACACGCGCGCCGCTCTCACACTGGATGTGCTGCAGGTACGAGCCCGATGGACCCTCCACTCGCTCGTTCACGCTGAAGCCCGGCTGTGATTGGTCCAGGCCCACAAAGATCTTAGTGTGCACAAAACTCTGCAACCAACAAGACGGCCACAGTCATTCACTTCCTCAGATCCCTGATCAAAGCTGACAGCCAGAACGCATGCGTGAGACTTGTGTGTAAAACATCATTGTTTAATAACCTACAAACTGCATGTCAATCGTAGAGTGAGCGACTCCTGCTGACATCCCATAAGCACATTCAGTCGTTACTACGGTTACAGCAGCTCACGGGTCAGTCAGTGAAACACAAATATAGCAGTTACTCACATCATCATCGTCATCATCACACAGCAAATCACTGTGGAGAATACAATGAAATCCAAAATGAATATCATGTTGTTCCCAACCCATGTGACTTCCTGCTGCGAGACACACAGCAGATGTTGAGCAGAGCGAATGTAGTGATGTTCCTCGTTTATAAAGTGGCTTTGGATAAACACATCAGCTGAATGATGAACTGGAGCAGTTAAAGGGTTAATTCACCTGTCATCAGTTACCTGTGACACCTTCATTCATCTTCAGGACACAATAAGCCCCTTGAAGCCGTGTTTACAGTGGATTTAGAACAGCTAAGGGGCGTCGTTAGGCGCGGAGCGGAGTAAAACCACTGTAAAACACGGCTTCAAGGGGCTTATTGCTTTTATAAAATGGTCACTCCATAAAAAATATCATTTTAATATTTATTTTATTTATAAAATAAACACCAGCAACAAAAAATATAACGTTATAACACATTTATTCCTCCGCCAAGCAATGTAGTTCCAAAGAGGTTGTAAAGCAACACATGCAACAACAAAGCATCACAAACGGCAGTTGCGCAGAAACACTAATGTCATGCGGTCACAGGTGTGTGTGGAGTAACACTAATGTCATGTGGTCACAGGTGTGTGTGGAGTAACACTAATGTCATGTGGTCACAGGTGTGTGGAGTAACACTAATGTCATGCGGTCACAGGTGTGTGTGTGGAGTAACACTAATGTCATGCGGTCACAGGTGTGTGTGTGGAGTAACACTAATGTCATGCGGTCACAGGTGTGTGGAGTAACACTAATGTCATGCGGTCACAGGTGTGTGTGGAGTAACACTAATGTCATGCGGTCACAGGTGTGTGTGGAGTAACACTAATGTCATGTGGTCACAGGTGTGTGTGGAGTAACACTAATGTCATGCGGTCACAGGTGTGTGTGGAGTAACACTAATGTCATGCGGTCACAGGTGTGTGTGGAGTAACACTAATGTCATGTGGTCACAGGTGTGTGGAGTAACACTAATGTCATGCGGTCACAGGTGTGTGTGTGGAGTAACACTAATGTCATGCGGTCACAGGTGTGTGTGTGGAGTAACACTAATGTCATGCGGTCACAGGTGTGTGGAGTAACACTAATGTCATGTGGTCACAGGTGTGTGGAGTAACACTAATGTCATGCGGTCACAGGTGTGTGTTTGTGTGTGTGTGTGGAGTAACACTAATGTCATGCGGTCACAGGTGTGTGTGTGTGTGTGGAGTAACACTAATGTCATGCGGTCACAGGTGTGTGGAGTAACACTAATGTCATGCGGTCACAGGTGTGTGTTTGTGGAGTAACACTAATGTCATGCAGTCACAGGTGTGTGTGGAGTAACACTAATGTCATGTGGTCACAGGTGTGTGTGTGTGTGGAGTAACACTAATGTCATGCAGTCACAGGTGTGTGTGGAGTAACACTAATGTCATGTGGTCACAGGTGTGTGTGTGTGGAGTAACACTAATGTCATGTGGTCACAGGTGTGTGTGTGTGGGGAGTAACACTAATGTCATGCAGTCACAGGTGTGTGTGTGTGGAGTAACACTAATGTCATGCGGTCACAGGTGTGTGTGTGTGTGTGTGTGTGTGTGTGTGGAGTAACACTAATGTCATGTGGTCACAGGTGTGTGTGTGTGTGGAGTAACACTAATGTCATGCAGTCACAGGTGTGTGTGGAGTAACACTAATGTCATGTGGTCACAGGTGTGTGTGTGTGTGGAGTAACACTAATGTCATGTGGTCACAGGTGTGTGTGTGTGGGGAGTAACACTAATGTCATGCAGTCACAGGTGTGTGTGTGTGGAGTAACACTAATGTCATGCGGTCACAGGTGTGTGTGTGTGTGTGTGTGTGGAGTAACACTAATGTCATGTGGTCACAGGTGTGTGTGTGTGGAGTAACACTAATGTCATGCAGTCACAGGTGTGTGTGTGTGTGGAGTAACACTAATGTCATGTGGTCACAGGTGTGTGTGTGTGTGTGTGGAGTAACACTAATGTCATGCAGTCACAGGTGTGTGTGTGTGGAGTAACACTAATGTCATGCAGTCACAGGTGTGTGTGTGTGTGTGTGGAGTAACACTAATGTCATGTGGTCACAGGTGTGTGTGGAGTAACACTAATGTCATGCAGTCACAGGTGTGTGTGTGGAGTAACACTAATGTCATGTGGTCACAGGTGTGTGTGTGTGGAGTAACACTAATGTCATGCAGTCACAGGTGTGTGTGTGGAGTAACACTAATGTCATGCAGTCACAGGTGTGTGTGTGTGGAGTAACACTAATGTCATGCGGTCACAGGTGTGTGTTTGTGGAGTAACACTAATGTCATGCGGTCACAGGTGTGTGTGTGGAGTAACACTAATGTCATGCGGTCACAGGTGTGTGTGTGTGTGGAGTAACACTAATGTCATGCAGTCACAGGTGTGTGTGTGTGGAGTAACACTAATGTCATGTGGTCACAGGTGTGTGTGTGTGTGTGGAGTAACACTAATGTCATGCAGTCACAGGTGTGTGTGTGGAGTAACACTAATGTCATGTGGGTACAGGTGTGTGGAGTAACACTAATGTCATGCAGTCACAGGTGTGTGTGTGGAGTAACACTAATGTCATGTGGGTACAGGTGTGTGGAGTAACACTAATGTCATGTGGTCACAGGTGTGTGTGTGTGTGTGTGGAGTAACACTAATGTCATGCAGTCACAGGTGTGTGTGTGGAGTAACACTAATGTCATGCGGTCACGGGTGTGTGTGGAGTAACACTAATGTCATGCGGTCACAGGTGTGTGTGGAGTAACACTAATGTCATGTGGTCACAGGTGTGTGTGTGTGGAGTAACACTAATGTCATGTGGTCACAGGTGTGTGTGTGTGGGGAGTAACACTAATGTCATGCGGTCACAGGTGTGTGTTTGTGGAGTAACACTAATGTCATGCGGTCACAGGTGTGTGGAGTAACACTAATGTCATGCGGTCACAGGTGTGTGTTTGTGAAGTAACACTAATGTCATGCGGTCACAGGTGTGTGTGGAGTAACACTAATGTCATGTGGTCACAGGTGTGTGTGTGTGGAGTAACACTAATGTCATGTGGTCACAGGTGTGTGTGTGTGGAGTAACACTAATGTCATGTGGTCACAGGTGTGTGTGTGTGGGGAGTAACACTAATGTCATGCAGTCACAGGTGTGTGTGTGTGGAGTAACACTAATGTCATGTGGTCACAGGTGTGTGTGTGTGTGGAGTAACACTAATGTCATGCAGTCACAGGTGTGTGTGTGGAGTAACACTAATGTCATGTGGGTACAGGTGTGTGGAGTAACACTAATGTCATGCAGTCACAGGTGTGTGTGTGGAGTAACACTAATGTCATGTGGGTACAGGTGTGTGGAGTAACACTAATGTCATGTGGTCACAGGTGTGTGTGTGTGTGGAGTAACACTAATGTCATGCAGTCACAGGTGTGTGTGTGGAGTAACACTAATGTCATGCGGTCACAGGTGTGTGGAGTAACACTAATGTCATGCGGTCACAGGTGTGTGTGGAGTAACACTAATGTCATGCGGTCACAGGTGTGTGTGGAGTAACACTAATGTCATGTGGTCACAGGTGTGTGTGTGTGGAGTAACACTAATGTCATGTGGTCACAGGTGTGTGTGTGTGGGGAGTAACACTAATGTCATGCAGTCACAGGTGTGTGTGTGTGTGTGTGTGTGTGTGTGTGTGGGGAGTAACACTAATGTCATGCGGTCACAGGTGTGTGTTTGTGGAGTAACACTAATGTCATGCGGTCACAGGTGTGTGGAGTAACACTAATGTCATGTGGTCACAGGTGTGTGTGTGTGGAGTAACACTAATGTCATGTGGTCACAGGTGTGTGTGTGTGGAGTAATACTAATGTCATGCGGTCACAGGTGTGTGTGTGTGGAGTAACACTAATGTCATGCGGTCACAGGTGTGTGTGGAGTAACACTAATGTCATGCGGTCACAGGTGTATGTGTGTGGGGAGTAACACTAATGTCATGCGGTCACAGGTGTGTGTGTGTGGAGTAACACTAATGTCATGCGGTCACAGGTGTGTGTGGAGTAACACTAATGTCATGCGGTCACAGGTGTGTGTGTGTGGAGTAACACTAATGTCATGTGGTCACAGGTGTGTGTGGAGTAACACTAATGTCATGCGGTCACAGGTGTGTGTGTGTGTGTGTGTGTGTGTGTGTGTGTGTGTGTGTGTGGTCATTTACAACGGCTTTGAACACTGCTCAACCAATCAGAATCAAGGACTGGAACAATCCGTTTTATAAGAAGATATGACGCTGTTGGTTAGTAATTAATGACAGAATCTTAATTTATGGGTGAATTAACCCTTTAATGAAGGATGTGATGAACATTAGAAGACGTCTGATGTGTTTATGAAGTGAATCTACAGCTCTGCTCACTGCAGGGCATCATGGGACGCTTCAGCTGAGGTCACAGGTGATGAACGACATGTTCGTGAATGTGATCAGAAGTCTAGAGTATAGCAGGATCTGGTGTGTGTGAGAGAGTGAGTGTGTGAGTGTGAGAGAGAGAGTGAGTGTGTGTGAGAGTGTGTGAGTGAGTGAGAGAGAGTGTATGTGTGTGAGTGTGTTTGAGTGAGTGAGTGAGTGAGTGAGTGAGTGAGTGAGTGAGTGAATGAATGAGTGAGTGAGTGAATGAGTGTGAGAGTGTATGAGTGAGTGAGTGAGTGAGAGAGAGTGAGTGAGTGTGTGAGTGAGTGAGTGAGAGAGTGAGTGATAGAGAGTGAGTGAGTGAGTGAGTATGTGTGAGTGAGAGAGAGAGAGAGAGTCTGTCACACACACCTGTGACAGAAATGTATCAAATCAAAAACACAGACAACCAGATAATCCGGACCTCCGCCTTCTTTACTGTGAGGCACTAAAACAGTATAAAGCCACACTCCGGCGCAAAAAAGCACAGTTTTTGCAAAGCCAGTTTGAAGAAATTGAAAAATCTATAAACTCACACAAATTTTGGGATAAATGGAAAATGTTATACAAACCGAATCAAGAGGTTCTAGCAATCCAAGACGGGGAGAAGTGGAAGAACCACTTCCAAGAATTATACACCCCAACTGAAATTCAAAATTCTAATCAAAATGAAATAATTAATAAACTAGACAATTTGGAAAGATCAATTAAAGCAAATCAAAACCCTTTAGATTTCCCCATAACAATGACCGAATTGGAAGAAAAATTAGGAGTCCTTGAGTCCAAGAAAGCCTGTGGTGTCGACAGCATCCTGAACGAGATGCTGAAACACACAGACCAACGCTTCAGACTGGCCATGCTAAAACTGTTCAATGATGTTCTGTGTGTAGGGTTCTTCCCTGAGATCTGGAACAAGGGCCTCATCAGCCCCATCCACAAGAGCGGAGACAAACTAGACCCCAACAACTACCGAGGCATCTGTGTGAACAGTAACCTGGGGAAGGTTCTCTGCAGCATCTTAAACGCCAGACTTCTACACTTCCTTATGAAGCACAATGCCTTGAGTAAATCCCAAATTGGCTTTCTTCCAAAATTTCGCACATCCGATCACATTTTTACATTACAAACACTAATGGACAAATATGTACATCAAAACAAAGAACAAATTTTTGCTTGTTTCATTGATTTCAAGAAAGCATTTGATTCAATCTGGCACAAAGGATTATATCTAAAACTCATCGACAGTGGAGTAGGGGGGAAATTCTATGATTTGATCAAATCGATGTACACAGCCAGCCAATGCGCTGTTAAAATTGGAAACCAAAGAACCGAGTTTTTCCCCCAGGGGCGCGGAGTGAGACAGGGATGCAGTTTAAGCCCCACCCTCTTCAACATCTACATCAACCAACTGGCCAATACGTTAGAACATGCTCCCTTTCAAGGTCTCACTCTCCACGACACAGAGATCAAGTGTCTACTCTACGCAGACGACCTGGTCCTCCTGTCGCCCACTAAAGAGGGGCTTCAGGACAGCCTGGATCTGCTGGAGGATTACTGTCAGTCCTGGGCCCTGACCGTCAACCTCCAGAAGACTAGAGTCATGATGTTCCAGAAACGCTCCAGATCTCAGGGACCAACACACACATTCACACTCTCACACAGAACCATTGAGAGCACAAAAGCATACACTTACCTCGGCCTGAAAATAACTCCAACTGGTAACTTTACTTTGGCTGTGAATGAACTCAAAGAGAAAGCTCAAAGGGCTTTCTGTGCCATAAAACGATCAATCAAAATTGACATCCCAATCCAAATTTGGCTCAAACTTTTCAAATCAATAATTTAACCAATTGTTCTATATGGCAGTGAAGTGTGGGGTCCTTCTATAAAATTTGATTTTTTAAATTGGGAAAAACATCTGATTGAAACTCTACAATTAGATTTCTGTAAAAGAATACTCAAAGTCCAAAGAAAAACACCAAACAACGGATGCAGGGCAGAATTAGGCCAATACCCTCTCCTTCTAAACATCCAAAAAAGAGCCATCAAATTCTGGAAACACCTGAAAACAAGCGACCCCAACACATACCACTACAAAGCCCTCAAACACCAAGAGCTGAGCGTAACGAGGAGTCCCCTGTGCCACACACACACACACACACACACACACACACACACACACCAGAGCTGAGCGTAGCGAGGAGTCCCCTGTGTCAACTGGTGCTGAGACTGACTGAGCTCTCTCCGGCAGAGATCAGCTCGCCTCAGCACACACACACACTCACACACATTCGGCCTGCACAAATTATCAACACAGAACAAGACAAGTACATCACCCATTGGACGAACACCATTCAAAACCAACACAAACTGGAATGTTATTCGGCACTAAATCGAGAGTACACTGTTGCGAGCTACCTGAGCACAGTGAGTGATGTGAAGCTCAGGAAAACCCTGACGATGTACAGACTCAGCGAGCACAGCCTGGCCATAGTGTGTGTGTGTGTGTGTGTGTGTGTGTGTGTGTGTGTGTGTGTGTGTGTGTGTGTGTGTGTGTGTGTGTGTGTGAGAGAGAGAGAGAGAGACTCAGCGAGCACAGCCTGGCCATCGAGACGGGCCGGCGCAGACAGACCTGGCTCTCCCGGGAGGACAGACTTTGCACGCACTGCATGCTGGGAGTGCCGGAGACCGAGCTGCACTTCCTCACAGAATGCCCAAAATATGAACACATCAGAGACCAATATTATCCCAAAATTAATAAGATATTTCCCCAATTTAACACCTGTAATCCAACCCAAAAACTCAGATTCATCCTTGGCGAAGAAGCCAAATGCTCCAATATAGCAGCAAAACTAGTAGCATCTCCACATCCTGAGGGACGAGCAGAGCAGCAAACACCCAATACACACACACACTCACAGCCTAACACACCCCATCACACACACACACACACACACACACACACACACACTAACCCATCCCTTCACACCTACACACATATATAATGTTCAAGTTCAGTGTTTGTTTATTTTTGTTTTTTATATACATGATTTCTGCAATATAATCCTTTTTAATTTATTAATCTTTGTTTACACTATTACTATTGCTTTATGTTATCTGTATTATTATTTTTGCAATAACTAGCCAAGATAATATATATATAATACTATCTTTTTTTTATTTAATTTAACTATTATTATAATTTTGTGTACTAAATGTTCTAAATCATTTTCTATGTATGCAATACAAAATGTACTTTTTTGTCATGCCAATAAAGCTTTCTGAATTGAATTGAGAGAGAGAATACATACAAGACTGGCAGATAAAGGTCACACAAGTAAATAAATTAAAATACTTCCACAAAATAAAGTCTGATTATAAATTGGCCCCATACCTGACCGATATCAGTAACTATGGTCAGAGAAAGCTCCTGACGAGGTATCGCATCAGTGACCACAGTGTGTGTGTGGAGACGGGCCGACACAAGCCGAGCTGGAGAGCCAGAGAGCTCAGACTGTGTTCACACTGCACTGATGGAGTCGTGGAGGACGAGCTGCACTTCCTCACCCAGTGCAGCAAGTACAAACACATCAGAGACACTTATTTCACACGAATAGCTCAGATTTTACCCCAATTCCAACAAGCGAGCCTCACAGACAAACTGTCTTATATTCTGGGAGAGAAAGAAGAGTGTGTTCTCCTGGCAGCGCAGTATGTGTCTTCCTGCCATCATATGAGGGACAAGGGCTGAACCCTCTTCCCTTAAACTGCTCTCTGGACTTATTTATTTGTTATTTTTTTATTGTTATATATTTATGCATAATATTGAAATTTTTTTTTTTTTTTTTTCACTTTTATGCATCAACCTGTGCGTATATGTTTGTATATGTCTATTGCTTTGGCAATATTGTGCTACTTTACACAGTCATGCCAATAAAGCTCATTTGAATTGAATTGAATTGAATTGAGAGAGAGAGAGAGAGAGAGAGAGAGAGAGAGAGAGAGAGAGAGAGAGAGAGAGAGAGAATGTGTAAGTGAGCGAGTGTAAGTGAGCGAACGTGTGTGTGAGCGAACGTGTGTGTGAGTGTGTGTCAGCAGCGCAGTGAACTCCAACCTGCCGTCTGTAGGCTGGAGTCGTTCTGACGGCTGTTTCTGTAGGAGGAGTGTATCAGCAGAGACCACGTGACCAGTAGCCCCGCCTTCTTTACCTCCATACATACACACTCTCTCTCACACACTCTCTCTCTCTCTCACCCCTGAGTGTGGCGGAGCCGGCTTGTGTGCAGGAATGACTGGCGCTCCGGCGGCTCGAGTGGCAGGTGTGAGTGGAGCGGCTGCTGTGATTGGCTGACGGTACACAGGCACAGTGGGCATCCCTGCTGTGATTGGCTGACGGTACACAGGCACAGTGGGCATCACCGGCGTCTGTCCTCCTGAAGAGCGCAGCATGTCTTCAGAGATGATCTGCTTTATTTTGGACACTGCCTCTGAAGAAACAACAACTGCTGTTCAGACTCACTACTACAACAACAATGATGATGCCGCCATTAAACACAGTAATGCAGGTCATGTGACTGACGATCACCACAAACATCACATTCACACCTACACCTGAAGGCCCTGATGCAGTACAATCCTGTCTCACAGATCTACACACACTTCCTGTGACTCCATGGCTTGGTTTGTGCTCTGACACGCACTGTGACCTGTGAACCTCATATAGACAGGTGTGTGCCTTCCCAATCAGGGCCAATCAGCTGAGTCAGCACAGGTGGACTCCAATCCAGAAACATCTCAAGGATGATCAGTGGAAACCGGATGAACCTGAGCTCAATTTTGAGTGTCATGGCAAAAACGCAGAAAACCGATCCGAATATTTCATGACGGACGAGAGTTTCGGAGGCAGTGTGTAAACATGAGGTCGGTTTTTT
>CM040827.1:247500-270000 GCA_022828995.1 Vimba vimba
ATCGCTGGGCGGGAAGAGAAGCGATCGTCTCTCACACCAGTCTGAGATGCTTTACATCCTTCCAGTGTAAAATTCATTATCTATAAAAATATTGAGATTTACTTCATATAACATGAGTGTGTTAAAAACTGCAGATGTCCGTCGCGGTCAGCACTGCGTATAAATATAGCGTATAAAATAAGGCAGCAGTCTCATCAGTAGATCGACCTCGGAGGGAAACGCTGGAGTCTTCAGTAGAACAAACGCCTCAGTCTAGAACATCCTCAGTCCTGATCGGCTTCGGCGTCTGGATCGCTTCTCGTTTTCAGGGTGTTTATTAGCGAACATGATTCTCATCATTAGTTATTAATGATAAACGGGAGGAAAGTCACAAGCCGGAGGAAGCGCGTCTTGACCGATCCGTCACTCCGGCGGCCTCAGGCTCCGCAGCTTCTGCTCATCCAAACCCTTCCAGTACTTGAAGTTGTTGTCCAGATGCTGCATTAGATTGGGCAGATCGGCAAACGCTGGAAACAGAGAAACACACATCAGTTCACTTCATCAACATGCACACACACTAATAAATCAATCAATTATATATACATGGAGGAAGTGGAGTAGTGGAGGAAGTGGAGTAGTGGAGGAAGTGGAGCAGTGGAGGAAGTGGAAGAAGTGGAGTAGTGGAGGTAGTGGAGGAAGTGGAGCAGTTGGAGGAAGTGGAGCAGTGGAGGAAGTGGAGCAGTGGAGGAAGTGGAGCAGTGGAGGAAGTGGAGGAAGTGGAGCAGTGGAGGAAGTGGAGCAGTGGAGGAAGTGGAGCAGTGGAGGAAGTGGAGCAGTGGAGGAAGTGGAGTAGTGGAGGAAGTGGAGCAGTGGAGGAAGTGGAGCAGTGGAGGAAGTGGAGGTAGTGGAGGAAGTGGAGCAGTGGAGGAAGTGGAGGCAGTGGAGCAGTGGAGGAAGTGGAGGTAGTGGAGGAAGTGGAGCAGTGGAGGAAGTGGAGCAGTGGAGGAAGTGGAGGTAGTGGAGCAGTGGAGGTAGTGGAGGAAGTGGAGCAGTGGAGGAAGTGGAGGTAGTGGAGGAAGTGGAGCAGTGGAGGAAGTGGAGGAAGTGGAGGAAGTGGAGGTAGTGGAGGAAGTGGAGGTAGTGGAGCAGTGGAGGAAGTGGAGGTAGTGGAGCAGTGGAGGTAGTGGAGGTAGTGGAGGAAGTGGAGCAGTGGAGGAAGTGGAGGTAGTGGAGGAAGTGGAGGTAGTGGAGGAAGTGGAGCAGTGGAGGAAGTGGAGGTAGTGGAGCAGTGGAGGAAGTGGAGGTAGTGGAGGAAGTGGAGCAGTGGAGGAAGTGGAGCAGTGGAGGAAGTGGAGCAGTGGAGCAGTGGAGGAAGTGGAGCAGTGGAGGAAGTGGAGGAAGTGGAGCAGTGGAGGAAGTGGAGCAGTGGAGGAAGTGGAGCAGTGGAGGAAGTGGAGGTAGTGGAGGTAGTGGAGCAGTGGAGGAAGTGGAGGTAGTGGAGCAGTGGAGGTAGTGGAGCAGTGGAGGTAGTGGAGGAAGTGGAGCAGTGGAGGAATCGGAGGTAGTGGAGCAGTGGAGGAAGTGGAGGTAGTGGAGCAGTGGAGGAAGTGGAGGTAGTGGAGCAGTGGAGGTAGTGGAGGAAGTGGAGCAGTGGAGCAGTGGAGGAAGTGGAGCAGTGGAGCAGTGGAGGAAGTGGAGCAGTGGAGGAAGTGGAGCAAGTGGAGCAGTGGAGGTAGTGGAGCAGTGGAGGAAGTGGAGGTAGTGGAGCAGTGGAGGTAGTGGAGGAAGTGGAGCAGTGGAGCAGTGGAGGAAGTGGAGCAGTGGAGCAGTGGAGGAAGTGGAGCAGTGGAGGAAGTGGAGCAAGTGGAGCAGTGGAGGAAGTGACGTCCAGCCTGGGAACATTGAAATCTTCATCCTTTCTTCAAACGTTATTAAAGATTTTGTAAGAATATTGTGTAGTTGTGCTTTGAGTTGATTGTTTTTTTTTGTGATAATAACGCGATGAAACATGACGAAGTGTGCGACATAATTTTTGTCCGGAGAAATTATGAAGTAATGAAATATTAATAACTGATTATGTTGTAGTAAATGTTTGCTTTTTTTCTCTAAGCATTTTGTTTTTCTGTGCATTTCTTTGCTTGGTAAAATAGACCAATTATATACACACACACACGGACTTCATTATTTTCATCGTTCTGATCAGGGCTGGGCGCTATGACGATATATAATGTTACACTGTATAAAATGTCTATCGTTAGAGATTTTGCAGTTGTGTATATCGCGGTATGTAAATATATAATACTATTGACTCTTCAGAGAGACTTCCTTGGCGTGGAGTATTGATGTAAACACAGCTGGTGAACGTGTGTGTAAACGTGTGTGTAAACCGGATGCGTGTCAGTATAATGGATCCGTGCATAGGGCTGGGCGATATGGCTGAAAACTGTATCACGATATAAGTGTTTCATATCGGTCGATATCGATAATTATTGATATTTTTATGACATATTTAAAATAAGGACCAGTCCAGGAGACAAATATATTACATTTAAAGATCTTTTATTTTAAACTTAACCTACCTCTGATTATAATCCCATCAGTTATAAAGGCAGAAATGTCAACACGACCATGGAAAACTCAAAAGTCTTTCTTCTGTTGAAAATAAAAGTTATTTGGAAGAATGACCAACAGTTGATGTACCCCAGTGACTTCCATAGTATATTTTTCTCCTATGGAAGTCAATGGGGACCAGCTACTATTTGGATACCCACATTCTTCAAATTATTAATATTAGAAAATATTAGAAGGAAATTAATACAGGTTTGGAACAACATTAGAGTGCGTAAATAATGAGATAATTATTAGTGAACTATCCCTTTAAGGACAAGCGGCAGCGTGTTTACTATTACTACTGTCTCTTTAAGAGTTGTGCGCGACGCGTCTATTATAACTTGTTAAACGCATTTGACTAGTCCACTTAGTCCAGTATTCAGGCGCTGGTAGACAGGCTTTTAGTGCATGTGAGCTTCACATGTAACGTTACGCGCTGAGAAACGCACACGCTAGAACAGCGCATCAGCACGCGAATAACAGAGAAACTGGCGACGGTCTTGCATAATCTGCAGACGACATTGGTCTGACTACGGTCAGACTTGAAGTCGGGCGAGCTGACTTTTCCTGTTTAATCAACAATCGCTGCGGCACTCATTTTCTACTTTACTCATCTTCTACTTTCACTCTACGCCGGTTCTGTTACTGAAGAATCCAACACGAGACAACAATATTGCGCAACCATATTGACTGGCTGTTAGCGTGTCACTTCCTACGTTGCTATGTTACTAGAGAGTGAGTGCCTTTGTTCATGCAATCAAACTTGCTTTGCTGGTTTCTTCCGACGAAAAAAAAAAAAAAAAAAAAAAATTATCGAACGTTTTATCGAACGCATTTTTTATTGATATTGATTACGTGTATATCGCGATACATATCGTTATCGTTTTATCGCCCAGCCCTATCCGTGCATTTGCTCTTAAAGTGACAGTAGCCTAATAAACCTGCTGACTCTGTCATTAATGTCAATCATCACTCACTGCTCTCGGCTGAACAACTTTTAGCTTTAATAAGAATACATTTATATTTAATTCATACAGTGAAGACTATGCAATATTACATTTTTACATGTACCTAAAAAACTTAACTCGTTTACTCATATTTTTGTTGCATTTGTCCTATTGATTGTAATTTGCTTCTTTTTTCTTATTTTCAATAACAGAAATGAGATAAATAACTCTATCGTGATGTATATTGTTATCGTGAAACAAGAATCGACCGGACGGACTCTGATCAAGCTGATCAAGACAGTAACTCTAGTTCAAGGCCTGTTTTTACAGTTTTTCACTAAATTATTCTTTATTTTGAAACATGACTGACAGAAATGGATGGTCTGATGAAAGTATTGATGAATTAAATATAAATGTATTTTACACTGTATTGTGTTTTGTGTGTTATAAAAAATAAAAACTGTTGCACTTTATATATTTAGCACCTTATAACATTGCAACTAGCTAATTTTTGCACACAAATTGGTAATTTGCACTTTATATTTGTATATTGTACCTTCTCTGTAAACTGTTTTTTATATTGTATTAACTGTCTTTGCTATGTAATTTTAACTTTATGTCATTTTAACTGTGTAGGACTACAGATGGAAATTAGCATAGTGCTAAATCTGGTGCAGCCATCTTTTTAATGTAAATGCACATTGTCCTGATATAAATAAACTAAACTAAACTAAAGTAGCAGGATTCACACACTCATCGTCTGACCGCTAGTTAAACGAGAACGCTCGATCTGAGGTGTGTCTTTACCGTCCCAGGCGTCAAACATGTCCGTGATGAAGTAATCGATGAAGGAGATCTGGGATTTGGGAATGCTGCAGGTGTTGCGATCGAACACAGGCATCACCACCGGCAAACCCTGCTGCTTCTCCTCATCCGTCTGCAAACACACACACACACACACTGAGCTTCTGCTGCTCACACACACTCTCACACACACACACACACACTGAGCTTCTGCTGCTCACACACACACGCTGAGCTCCTGCTGCTTCTCCTCATCTGACTGCAAACTCACACACACACACACACACACACACACACACACACACACACACACACACACACACACAGAGAGCTTCTGCTGCTCACACACACACACACACACACCTGAGCGAAGTACTCCTCTGAGATGCGTCCGGCCCACTCCACACACAGCTCCAGCGGGCGGCACGGGTTCGAGATGTCGGCACACTTGATCAACATCCGCTTCACCAGCATCCGGTTCTCTGGAGCCGTGAGGATGTTCTTCACTGAGTCCTCGTCTCCGCTGCCCTACACACACAAACACACGCGCGCACACACACGCACACGTTTGATTCATGATTTCGTGTTGTATTGAAACACCAAGATTTAAAATGTGTACATATCTATATACATGTATACAATTCTGGTATTGAACACTTGAGGTCAGGAATCGGACACTTGTTCAGAAACTCCCTCAACGATTCCTCTGAGAACAATTCAATATGACTTTAAACAATTCAAGCATGAGAGACTCTGTTTTCTGTTCTCATGTGTATCAGTATATTGGATCCGTGCAGCTCTTAAAGAGACAGCAGCCTAATATTCCTGCTCTATAGTAACACTAATATTCCCGCTCTATAATAACACTAATATTCCTGCTCTATAATAACAATTCCTGCTCTATAGTAACACTAATATTCCCGCTCTATAATAACAATAATATTCCTGCTCTATAATAACAATTCCTGCTCTATAGTAACACTAATATTCCTGCTCTATAATAACAATTCCTGCTCTATAGTAACACTAATATTCCCGCTCTATAATAACACTAATATTCCCGCTCTATAATAACACTAATATTCCCGCTCTATAATAACACTAATATTCCATAACACTAATATTCCTGCTCTATAATAACAGTAATATTCCCGCTCTATAATAACACTAATATTCCCGCTCTATAATAACACTAATATTCCATAACACTAATATTCCTGCTCTATAATAACACTAATATTCCCGCTCTATAATAACACTAATATTCCCGCTCTATAATAACACTAATATTCCTGCTCTATAATAACACTAATATTCCTGCTCTACAATAACACTAATATTCCAGCTCTATAATAACACTAATATTCCTGCTCTATAATAACACTAATATCCCTGCTCTACAGTAACACTAATATCCCTGCTCTATAGTAACACTAATATTCCTGCTCTATAGTAACACTAACATCCCTGCTCTATAGTAACACTAATATTCCTGCTCTATAGTAACACTAACATCCCTGCTCTATAGTAACACTAATATTCCTGCTCTATAATAACACTAATATTCCCGCTCTATAATAACACTAATATTCCTGCTCTATAGTAACACTAATATTCCCGCTCTATAATAACACTAATATTCCTGCTCTATAATAACAATTCCTGCTCTATAGTAACACTAATATTCCCGCTCTATAATAACAATAATATTCCTGCTCTATAATAACAATTCCTGCTCTATAGTAACACTAATATTCCTGCTCTATAATAACACTAATATTCCCGCTCTATAATAACACTAATATTCCTGCTCTATAGTAACACTAATATTCCCGCTCTATAATAACACTAATATTCCTGCTCTATAATAACAATTCCTGCTCTATAGTAACACTAATATTCCCGCTCTATAATAACAATAATATTCCTGCTCTATAATAACAATTCCTGCTCTATAGTAACACTAATATTCCTGCTCTATAATAACAATTCCTGCTCTATAGTAACACTAATATTCCCGCTCTATAATAACACTAATATTCCCGCTCTATAATAACACTAATATTCCCGCTCTATAATAACACTAATATTCCATAACACTAATATTCCTGCTCTATAATAACACTAATATTCCCGCTCTATAATAACACTAATATTCCCGCTCTATAATAACACTAATATTCCTGCTCTATAATAACACTAATATTCCTGCTCTACAATAACACTAATATTCCAGCTCTATAATAACACTAATATTCCTGCTCTATAATAACACTAATATCCCTGCTCTACAGTAACACTAATATTCCTGCTCTATAGTAACACTAATATTCCTGCTCTATAGTAACACTAACATCCCTGCTCTATAGTAACACTAATATTCCTGCTCTATAGTAACACTAACATCCCTGCTCTATAGTAACACTAATATTCCTGCTCTATAGTAACACTAATATTCCTGCTCTATAGTAACACTAACATCCCTGCTCTATAGTAACACTAATATTCCCGCTCTATAATAACACTAATATTCCCGCTCTATAGTAACACTAATATCCCTGCTCTATAGTAACACTAATATTCCTGTCTCTATAATAACACTAATATTCCCGCTCTATAATAACACTAATATTCCTGTCTCTATAGTAAAACTAACATCCCTGCTCTATAGTAACACTAATATTCCCGCTCTACAGCAACACTAATATCCCTGCTCTATAGTAACACTAATATTCCTGTCTCTATAATAACACTAATATTCCCGCTCTATAATAACACTAATATTCCCGCTCTATAATAACACTAATATTCCCACTCTATAGCAACACTAATATCCCTGCTCTATAGTAACACTAATATTTCCGCTCTATAACACTAATATTCCTGCTCTATAGTAACACTAATATCCCTGCTCTATAATAACACTAATATTCCCGCTCTATAATAACACTAATATCCTTGCTCTATAGTAACACTAATATTCCCGCTCTATAATAACACTAATATTCCTGCTCTATAATAACACTAATATTCCCGCTCTATATTAACACTAATATCCCTGCTCTATAATAACACTAATATTCCTGTCTCTATAGTAAAACTAACATCCCTGCTCTATAGTAACACTAATATTCCCGCTCTATAATAACACTAATATTCCCGCTCTATAATAACACTAATATCCCTGCTCTATAATAACACTAATATCCCCGCTCTATAATAACACTAATATTCCTGTCTCTATAATAACACTAATATTCCCGCTCTATAATAACACTAATATTCCTGTCTCTATAGTAAAACTAACATCCCTGCTCTATAAATAACACTAATATCCCTGCTCTATAGTAACACTAATATTCCTGTCTCTATAATAACACTAATATTCCCGCTCTATAATAACACTAATATTCCCGCTCTATAGTAACACTAATATCCCTGCTCTATAATAACACTAATATTCCCGCTCTATAGCAACACTAATATCCCTGCTCTATAGTAACACTAATATTTACGCTCTATAACACTAATATTCCTGCTCTATAATAACACTAATATTCCCGCTCTATAATAACACTAATATCCTTGCTCTATAGTAACACTAATATTCCCGCTCTATAATAACACTAATATTCCTGCTCTATAATAACACTAATATTCCCGCTCTATAATAACACTAATATTCCCGCTCTATAATAACACTAATATCCCTGCTCTATAATAACACTAATATTCCCGCTCTATAATAACACTAATATTCCTGATCTACAATAACACTAATATTCCCGCTCTATAATAACACTAATATTCCTGCTCTATAATAACACTAATATTCCTGCTCTATAGTAACACTAATATTCCTGCTCTATAATAACACTAATATTCCCGCTCTATAGTAACACTAATATTCCTGCTCTATAATAACACTAATATTCCCGCTCTATAATAACACTAATATTCCTGCTCTATAGTAACACTAATATTCCTGCTCTATAATAACACTAATAGTCCTGCTCTATAGTAACACTAATATTCCTGTCTCTATAATAACACTAATATTCCCGCTCTATAACACTAATATCCCTGCTCTATAGTAACACTAATATTCCTGCTCTATAATAACACTAATATTCCCGCTCTATAATAACACTAATATCCCTGCTCTATAGTAACACTAATATTCCCGCTCTATAATAACACTAATATTCCTGTCTCTATAGTAAAACTAACATCCCTGCTCTATAGTAACACTAATATTCCCGCTCTACAGCAACACTAATATCCCTGCTCTATAGTAACACTAATATTCCTGTCTCTATAATAACACTAATATTCCCGCTCTATAATAACACTAATATTCCCGCTCTATAATAACACTAATATTCCCACTCTATAGCAACACTAATATCCCTGCTCTATAGTAACACTAATATTTCCGCTCTATAATACTAATATTCCTGCTCTATAGTAACACTAATATCCCTGCTCTATAATAACACTAATATTCCCGCTCTATAATAACACTAATATCCTTGCTCTATAGTAACACTAATATTCCCGCTCTATAATAACACTAATATTCCCGCTCTATAATAACACTAATATTCCCGCTCTATAATAACACTAATATCCCTGCTCTATAATAACACTAATATTCCTGTCTCTATAGTAAAACTAACATCCCTGCTCTATAATAACACTAATATCCCCGCTCTATAATAACACTAATATTCCTGTCTCTATAATAACACTAATATTCCCGCTCTATAATAACACTAATATTCCTGTCTCTATAGTAAAACTAACATCCCTGCTCTATAATAACACTAATATCCCCGCTCTATAATAACACTAATATCCCTGCTCTATAATAACACTAATATCCCCGCTCTATAATAACACTAATATTCCTGTCTCTATAATAACACTAATATTCCTGCTCTATAATAACACTAATATCCCCGCTCTATAATAACACTAATATTCCCGCTCTATAATAACACTAATATCCCTGCTCTATAATAACACTAATATTCCTGTCTCTATAGTAAAACTAACATCCCTGCTCTATAATAACACTAATATCCCCGCTCTATAATAACACTAATATTCCTGTCTCTATAATAACACTAATATTCCTGCTCTATAATAACACTAATATTCCCGCTCTATAATAACACTAATATCCCTGCTCTATAATAACACTAATATCCCCGCTCTATAATAACACTAATATTCCTGTCTCTATAATAACACTAATATTCCCGCTCTATAATAACACTAATATTCCTGTCTCTATAGTAAAACTAACATCCCTGCTCTATAAATAACACTAATATCCCTGCTCTATAGTAACACTAATATTCCTGTCTCTATAATAACACTAATATTCCCGCTCTATAATAACACTAATATTCCCGCTCTATAGTAACACTAATATCCCTGCTCTATAATAACACTAATATTCCCGCTCTATAGCAACACTAATATCCCTGCTCTATAGTAACACTAATATTTCCGCTCTATAACACTAATATTCCTGCTCTATAATAACACTAATATTCCCGCTCTATAATAACACTAATATCCTTGCTCTATAGTAACACTAATATTCCCGCTCTATAATAACACTAATATTCCTGCTCTATAATAACACTAATATTCCCGCTCTATAATAACACTAATATTCCCGCTCTATAATAACACTAATATCCCTGCTCTATAATAACACTAATATTCTCGCTCTATAATAACACTAATATTCCCGCTCTATAGTAACACTAATATCCCCGCTCTATAGTAACACTAATATTCTCGCTCTATAATAACACTAATATTCCCGCTCTATAATAACACTAATATCCCTGCTCTATAATAACACTAATATTCCCGCTCTATAATAACACTAATATTCCCGCTCTATAATAACACTAATATCCCTGCTCTATAGTAACACTAATATTCCTGCTCTATAGTAACACTAACATCCCTGCTCTATAGTAACACTAATATTCCTGCTCTATAGTAACACTAACATCCCTGCTCTATAGTAACACTAATATTCCTGCTCTATAGTAACACTAATATTCCTGCTCTATAGTAACACTAACATCCCTGCTCTATAGTAACACTAATATTCCCGCTCTATAACACTAATATTCCCGCTCTATAGTAACACTAATATCCCTGCTCTATAGTAACACTAATATTCCTGTCTCTATAATAACACTAATATTCCCGCTCTATAATAACACTAATATTCCTGTCTCTATAGTAAAACTAACATCCCTGCTCTATAGTAACACTAATATTCCCGCTCTACAGCAACACTAATATCCCTGCTCTATAGTAACACTAATATTCCTGTCTCTATAATAACACTAATATTCCCGCTCTATAATAACACTAATATTCCCGCTCTATAATAACACTAATATTCCCACTCTATAGCAACACTAATATCCCTGCTCTATAGTAACACTAATATTTCCGCTCTATAACACTAATATTCCTGCTCTATAGTAACACTAATATCCCTGCTCTATAATAACACTAATATTCCCGCTCTATAATAACACTAATATCCTTGCTCTATAGTAACACTAATATTCCCGCTCTATAATAACACTAATATTCCTGCTCTATAATAACACTAATATTCCCGCTCTATATTAACACTAATATCCCTGCTCTATAATAACACTAATATTCCTGTCTCTATAGTAAAACTAACATCCCTGCTCTATAGTAACACTAATATTCCCGCTCTATAATAACACTAATATTCCCGCTCTATAATAACACTAATATCCCTGCTCTATAATAACACTAATATCCCCGCTCTATAATAACACTAATATTCCTGTCTCTATAATAACACTAATATTCCCGCTCTATAATAACACTAATATTCCTGTCTCTATAGTAAAACTAACATCCCTGCTCTATAAATAACACTAATATCCCTGCTCTATAGTAACACTAATATTCCTGTCTCTATAATAACACTAATATTCCCGCTCTATAATAACACTAATATTCCCGCTCTATAGTAACACTAATATCCCTGCTCTATAATAACACTAATATTCCCGCTCTATAGCAACACTAATATCCCTGCTCTATAGTAACACTAATATTTACGCTCTATAACACTAATATTCCTGCTCTATAATAACACTAATATTCCCGCTCTATAATAACACTAATATCCTTGCTCTATAGTAACACTAATATTCCCGCTCTATAATAACACTAATATTCCTGCTCTATAATAACACTAATATTCCCGCTCTATAATAACACTAATATTCCCGCTCTATAATAACACTAATATCCCTGCTCTATAATAACACTAATATTCCCGCTCTATAATAACACTAATATTCCTGATCTACAATAACACTAATATTCCCGCTCTATAATAACACTAATATTCCTGCTCTATAATAACACTAATATTCCTGCTCTATAGTAACACTAATATTCCTGCTCTATAATAACACTAATATTCCCGCTCTATAGTAACACTAATATTCCTGCTCTATAATAACACTAATATTCCCGCTCTATAATAACACTAATATTCCTGCTCTATAGTAACACTAATATTCCTGCTCTATAATAACACTAATAGTCCTGCTCTATAGTAACACTAATATTCCTGTCTCTATAATAACACTAATATTCCCGCTCTATAACACTAATATCCCTGCTCTATAGTAACACTAATATTCCTGCTCTATAATAACACTAATATTCCCGCTCTATAATAACACTAATATCCCTGCTCTATAGTAACACTAATATTCCCGCTCTATAATAACACTAATATTCCTGTCTCTATAGTAAAACTAACATCCCTGCTCTATAGTAACACTAATATTCCCGCTCTACAGCAACACTAATATCCCTGCTCTATAGTAACACTAATATTCCTGTCTCTATAATAACACTAATATTCCCGCTCTATAATAACACTAATATTCCCGCTCTATAATAACACTAATATTCCCACTCTATAGCAACACTAATATCCCTGCTCTATAGTAACACTAATATTTCCGCTCTATAATACTAATATTCCTGCTCTATAGTAACACTAATATCCCTGCTCTATAATAACACTAATATTCCCGCTCTATAATAACACTAATATCCTTGCTCTATAGTAACACTAATATTCCCGCTCTATAATAACACTAATATTCCCGCTCTATAATAACACTAATATTCCCGCTCTATAATAACACTAATATCCCTGCTCTATAATAACACTAATATTCCTGTCTCTATAGTAAAACTAACATCCCTGCTCTATAATAACACTAATATCCCCGCTCTATAATAACACTAATATTCCTGTCTCTATAATAACACTAATATTCCCGCTCTATAATAACACTAATATTCCTGTCTCTATAGTAAAACTAACATCCCTGCTCTATAATAACACTAATATCCCCGCTCTATAATAACACTAATATCCCTGCTCTATAATAACACTAATATCCCCGCTCTATAATAACACTAATATTCCTGTCTCTATAATAACACTAATATTCCTGCTCTATAATAACACTAATATCCCCGCTCTATAATAACACTAATATTCCCGCTCTATAATAACACTAATATCCCTGCTCTATAATAACACTAATATTCCTGTCTCTATAGTAAAACTAACATCCCTGCTCTATAATAACACTAATATCCCCGCTCTATAATAACACTAATATTCCTGTCTCTATAATAACACTAATATTCCTGCTCTATAATAACACTAATATTCCCGCTCTATAATAACACTAATATCCCTGCTCTATAATAACACTAATATCCCCGCTCTATAATAACACTAATATTCCTGTCTCTATAATAACACTAATATTCCCGCTCTATAATAACACTAATATTCCTGTCTCTATAGTAAAACTAACATCCCTGCTCTATAAATAACACTAATATCCCTGCTCTATAGTAACACTAATATTCCTGTCTCTATAATAACACTAATATTCCCGCTCTATAATAACACTAATATTCCCGCTCTATAGTAACACTAATATCCCTGCTCTATAATAACACTAATATTCCCGCTCTATAGCAACACTAATATCCCTGCTCTATAGTAACACTAATATTTCCGCTCTATAACACTAATATTCCTGCTCTATAATAACACTAATATTCCCGCTCTATAATAACACTAATATCCTTGCTCTATAGTAACACTAATATTCCCGCTCTATAATAACACTAATATTCCTGCTCTATAATAACACTAATATTCCCGCTCTATAATAACACTAATATTCCCGCTCTATAATAACACTAATATCCCTGCTCTATAATAACACTAATATTCTCGCTCTATAATAACACTAATATTCCCGCTCTATAGTAACACTAATATCCCCGCTCTATAGTAACACTAATATTCTCGCTCTATAATAACACTAATATTCCCGCTCTATAATAACACTAATATCCCTGCTCTATAATAACACTAATATTCCCGCTCTATAATAACACTAATATTCCCGCTCTATAATAACACTAATATCCCTGCTCTATAATAACACTAATATTCCCGCTCTATAATAACACTAATATACCCGCTCTATAATAACACTAATATCCCTGCTCTATAATAACACTAATATTCCCGCTCTATAATAACACTAATATCCCTGCTCTATAATAACACTAATATTCCCGCTCTATAATAACACTAATATTCCCGCTCTATAATAACACTAATATTCCCGCTCTATAATAACACTAATATTCCCGCTCTATAATAACACTAACATCCCTGCTCTATAGTAACACTAACATCCCTGCTCTATAGTAACACTAACATCCCTGCTCTATAGTAACACTAATATCCTTGCTCTATAATAACACTAATATTCCCGCTCTATAATAACACTAATATTCCCGCTCTATAATAACACTAACATCCCTGCTCTATAGTAACACTAACATCCCTGCTCTATAGTAACACTAATATCCCTGCTCTATAGTAACACTAATATCCTTGCTCTATAGTAACACTAATATTCCCGCTCTATAATAACACTAATATTCCCGCTCTATAATAACACTAATATTCCCGCTCTATAATAACACTAATATTCCCGCTCTATAATAACACTAATATTTTCGCTCTATAATAACACTAATATTCCCGCTCTATAATAACACTAATATCCCTGCTCTATAATAACACTAATATTCCCGCTCTATAATAACACTAATATTCCCGCTCTATAATAACACTAATATTCCCGCTCTATAATAACACTAATATTCCCGCTCTATAATAACACTAACATCCCTGCTCTATAGTAACACTAACATCCCTGCTCTATAGTAACACTAACATCCCTGCTCTATAGTAACACTAATATCCCTGCTCTATAGTAACACTAATATCCCTGCTGTATAATAACAGTAATATTCCCGCTCTATAATAACACTAATATTCCTGTCTCTATAGTAACACTAACATCCCTGCTCTATAATAACACTAATATTCCCGCTCTATAATAACACTAATATTCCCTCTCTATAGTAACACTAATATCCCGCTTTATAATAACACTAATATTCCCGCTCTATAATAACACTAATATCCTTGCTCTATAATAACACTAATATTCCTGCTCTATAATAACACTAATATCCCTGCTCTATAATAACACTAATATTCCTGTCTCTATAGTAACACTAACATCCCTGCTCTGAAGTAACACTAATATTCCCGCTCTATAATAACACTAATATTCCTGTCTCTATAGTAACACTAACATCCCTGCTCTATAGTAACACTAATATTCCTGCTCTATAGTAACACTAATATCCCTGCTGTATAATAACACTAATATTCCCGCTCTATAATAACACTAATATTCCCGCTCTATAATAACACTAATATTTTCGCTCTATAATAACACTAATATTCCCGCTCTATAATAACACTAATATCCCTGCTCTATAATAACACTAATATTCCCGCTCTATAATAACACTAATATTCCCGCTCTATAATAACACTAATATTCCCGCTCTATAATAACACTAATATTCCCGCTCTATAATAACACTAACATCCCTGCTCTATAGTAACACTAACATCCCTGCTCTATAGTAACACTAACATCCCTGCTCTATAGTAACACTAATATCCCTGCTCTATAGTAACACTAATATCCCTGCTGTATAATAACAGTAATATTCCCGCTCTATAATAACACTAATATTCCTGTCTCTATAGTAACACTAACATCCCTGCTCTATAATAACACTAATATTCCCGCTCTATAATAACACTAATATTCCCTCTCTATAGTAACACTAATATCCCGCTTTATAATAACACTAATATTCCCGCTCTATAATAACACTAATATCCTTGCTCTATAATAACACTAATATTCCTGCTCTATAATAACACTAATATCCCTGCTCTATAATAACACTAATATTCCTGTCTCTATAGTAACACTAACATCCCTGCTCTGAAGTAACACTAATATTCCCGCTCTATAATAACACTAATATTCCTGTCTCTATAGTAACACTAACATCCCTGCTCTGAAGTAACACTAATATTCCCGCTCTATAATAACACTAATATTCCTGTCTCTATAGTAACACTAACATCCCTGCTCTATAGTAACACTAACATCCCTGCTCTATAGTAACACTAATATCCCTGCTCTATAATAACACTAATATCCCTGCTCTATAATAACACTAATATCCCCGCTCTATAATAACACTAATATTCCCGCTCTATAATAACACTAATATTCCTGTCTCTATAGTAACACTAATATTCCCGCTCTATAATAACACTAATATTCCTGCTCTATAATAACACTAATATTCCCGCTCTATAATAACACTAATATTCCCTCTCTATAGTAACACTAATATCCCTGCTCTATAATAACACTAATATTCCCGCTCTATAATAACACTAATATCCTTGCTCTATAATAACACTAATATTCCTGCTCTATAATAACTCTAATATTCCCGCTCTATAGTAACACTAATATCCCCGCTCTATAATAACACTAATATCCCCGCTCTATAGTAACACTAATATTCCCGCTCTATAATAACACTAATATTCCCGCTCTATAATAACACTAATATTCCCGCTCTATAATAACACTAATATTCCCGCTCTATAATAACACTAATATTCCCGCTCTATAATAACACTAATATTCCCGCTCTATAATAACACTAATATTCCCGCTCTATAATAACACTAATATTCCCGCTCTATAACACTAATATTCCCGCTCTATAATAACACTAATATTCCCGCTCTATAATAACACTAATATTCCCGCTCTATAATAACACTAATATCCCTGCTCTATAATAACACTAATATTCTCGCTCTATAATAACACTAATATTCCCGCTCTATAGTAACACTAATATTCCCGCTCTATAGTAACACTAATATTCTCGCTCTATAATAACACTAATATTCCCGCTCTATAATAACACTAATATCCCTGCTCTATAATAACACTAATATTCCCGCTCTATAATAACACTAATATTCCCGCTCTATAATAACACTAATATCCCTGCTCTATAATAACACTAATATTCCCGCTCTATAATAACACTAATATTCCCGCTCTATAATAACAGTAATATTCCTGTCTCTATAGTAACACTAACATCCCTGCTCTATAATAACACTAATATTCCCGCTCTATAATAACACTAATATTCCCTCTCTATAGTAACACTAATATCCCTGCTCTATAATAACACTAATATTCCCGCTCTATAATAACACTAATATTCCTGCTCTATAGTAACACTAATATCCCTGCTCTATAATAACACTAATATTCCCGCTCTATAATAACTCTAATATTCCCGCTGTATAGTAACACTAATATCCCCGCTCTATAATAACACTAATATTCCCGCTCTATAATAACACTAATATTCCTGTCTCTATAGTAACACTAACATCCCTGCTCTATAGTAACACTAATATTCCCGCTCTATAATAACACTAATATCCCTGCTCTATAGTAACACTAATATCCCTGCTCTATAATAACACTAATATTCCCGCTCTATAATAACTCTAATATTCCCGCTGTATAGTAACACTAATATCCCCGCTCTATAATAACACTAATATTCCCGCTCTATAGTAACACTAATATTCCCGCTCTATAATAACACTAATATTCCCGCTCTATAATAACACTAATATTCCCGCTCTATAATAACACTAATATTCCCGCTCTATAATAACACTAATATTCCCGCTCTATAATAACACTAATATTCCCGCTCTATAATAACACTAATATTCCCGCTCTATAATAACACTAATATTCCCGCTCTATAATAACACTAATATCCCCGCTCTATAATAACACTAATATTCTCGCTCTATAATAACACTAATATTCCCGCTCTATAGTAACACTAATATTCCCGCTCTATAGTAACACTAATATTCTCGCTCTATAATAACACTAATATTCCCGCTCTATAATAACACTAATATCCCTGCTCTATAATAACACTAATATTCCCGCTCTATAATAACACTAATATTCCCGCTCTATAATAACACTAATATTCCCGCTCTATAATAACACTAATATTCCCGCTCTATAGTAACACTAATATTCCTGCTCTATAGTAACACTAATATTCCTGCTCTATAGTAACACTAATATCCCTGCTCTATAATAACACTAATATTCTCGCTCTATAATAACACTAATATTCCCGCTCTATAGTAACACTAATATTCTCGCTCTATAATAACACTAATATTCCCGCTCTATAATAACACTAATATCCCTGCTCTATAATAACACTAATATTCCCGCTCTATAATAACACTAATATTCCCGCTCTATAATAACACTAATATCCCTGCTCTATAATAACACTAATATTCCCGCTCTATAATAACACTAATATTCCCTCTCTATAATAACACTAATATCCCTGCTCTATAATAACACTAATATTCCCGCTCTATAATAACACTAATATTCCCGCTCTATAATAACACTAATATCCCCGCTCTATAATAACACTAATATTCCCGCTCTATAATAACACTAATATTCCCTCTCTATAATAACACTAATATCCCTGCTCTATAATAACACTAATATTCCCGCTCTATAATAACACTAATATTCCCGCTCTATAGTAACACTAATATTCTCGCTCTATAATAACACTAATATTCCCGCTCTATAATAACACTAATATCCCTGCTCTATAATAACACTAATATTCCCGCTCTATAATAACACTAATATTCCCGCTCTATAATAACACTAATATTCCCGCTCTATAATAACACTAATATTCCCGCTCTATAATAACACTAATATTCCCGCTCTATAATAACACTAATATTCCCTCTCTATAATAACACTAATATCCCTGCTCTATAATAACACTAATATTCCCGCTCTATAATAACACTAATATTCCCGCTCTATAATAACACTAATATCCCCGCTCTATAATAACACTAATATTCCCGCTCTATAATAACACTAATATTCCCTCTCTATAATAACACTAATATCCCTGCTCTATAATAACACTAATATTCCCGCTCTATAATAACACTAATATTCCCTCTCTATAATAACACTAATATTCCCGCTCTATAATAACACTAATATTCCCGCTCTATAATAACACTAATCAAACAACAAAAGACAGAGAAAATTCACTCTTTCTTCACTGAATAACTTTTGTAACTATATTTGTAATGTATATTTTATTTATAAAGTGCAGTGTTATTTTACATTTGATTACAATTCCTGTAATCTGACCTAAAATGTATGCAACATCACAACCTTTATTTCCATCAAGAGCATCATCAGTCTTACACTGTCAACACAAGAGTCCAGCGCTCTAAAGTATCCAGCGCACCCGTGACATCACTGAACTCAAGCTCTGGACTCACAGGAGCCAATTCACGTGTGAAAGAGTGAGTGAGAGTGAGTGTGTGTGTGAGTGAGTGAGTGTGTGAGTGAGTGAGTGTGTGGGAGAGAGTGTGTGAGTGTGAGTGTGTGAGTGTGTGTGAGTGAGTGTGTGAGTGTGTGTGTGAGTGAGTGAGTGTGAGTGTGTGAGTGTGTGTGAGTGAGTGTGTGTGTGTGAGAGAGTGTGTGTGAGAGTGTGTGTGAGTGTGTGTCTGTGTGTGTGTGTGAGTGAGTGAGTGAGTGTGTGTGTGAGTGTGTGTGAGAGAGTGTGTGAGAGAGTGTGTGTGTGAGTGTGTGTGAGTGAGTGTGTGTGAAAGAGTGTGTGTGAGAGTGTGTGTGAGTGTGTGTGTGAGTGTGTGTGAGAGTGTGTGTGAGTGAGTGAGTGAGTGTGTGTGTGAGTGTGTGTGAGAGAGTGTGTGTGAGTGTGTGTGTGTGTGAGTGTGTGTGTGTGTGTGTGTGTGTGTCAGTGATGCGCGGGTCAATGTATAAACAAACCGCACCCGACCGACGTTTTCAACTAACCCGCCCGCAACTCGGAATCTCGCAAAAAAACGAAAACGAAAATATTGTACCCGACCCGCTTCCTGACCCGCATTTTTTTAAAAGTAGCTATAATGCTCATCGTAGCGTCTTAATATAACTTAATATTCTAATTTTGTCAAGAATTATAAAAAAAATCGTCAATATAAGATCATAATTTGTACTAAAATAGGCCTAGTCTAAATGTTTAGTTTTAAAAACAATTTTAAAAAGCTGGCTATGTCTATTTTGATGTTTCTGCGCAAGTTCAGCAGACAGTGAGGTTCGGGTTTGTTCCGATCAGAGCTCGTGAGCGGAGAGCGCATTTCTGAATATTCCGCTCCGCTCACGGTCGCTCGCCCAACCCAGATGGCCTGCTGGTTCGAAAATATGTGGAATAAGGGCTGCCTCCGACTATTTCTTTTTCTAGTCGACCAGTTGTTCATTTAAGCCATTCGTGGACAAATCGCCCCTTTATATTAAATTTACTTAATAGGCTAGCCTATAAGCGTAATGACCGCACGCATAAAGCTTGCCACAAAGAACCGGTTAAAGTAATGATTATGAATGTGTCTAAATTAGCAAGGAGACATTTAATTGTTTAGTAATAAACTGGTGTTTTCTGTGTCGCTGCAAAGATGAAGTTGACAATGCGGAGATTGCGGACTCGCCATGAACGCCAGAGAGAAATGCACATTTCATATGGATTAGCCTACATAATCAGAGTATCGCCTATTTATTTTGGTTTGAATATTTTCGTTTAAAAGTAGACATTTCAAGCTTTCTGTAATATATAGCCTATATTTATCAAATCTGTGAGGCACAAGCTGAGTTTCGGCGCCCTCCAGTTCACATGCAGTGATCGTACCGACTGTCACGGTTCATGAATTCACTGTTTTCTTCGTGTCTCGTGTATTTGTTGTTCTGTGTGTGTGGGTGTGTGTGAGTGGGCGTGGCTGCTCATTTCAGCTGATCAGCGCTCCACCTGATCTCATTCCCCTCACCAGCTGCTGCCAATTCATTTCATCTATATAGACTCATCGCACTCTCCTTTCTTTGTCAGATTGTTGTTTTGGTGTCTTCAGTGTGTATCGTCGTGTGCCATTCCAGTCGTGTTCCTGTTCCTGATCGTGTTCCTGTTCGGTGTTCTCGTGGTGTTCGTCGCGTTGGATGTTCACTTCACTGGATTCACCGTCACCTGTCTTCACCATCACGCTAACCATCAAGTCCCTGCGCCACCAGCCCACCCGTGTATTTTGCCTTGTGTCTACTGACCCTCAATAAAAGAGTACTTGCATATTTTCTTCCGCTTCATGAGTTATGACACCGGCGCCTTATTTTGTCTGCTATATATTTGCGTCTTATTTAATAAATACGGGCAATTGATTGATAAAACATTGATCAAAATTAAGATACAATTTATACAAAACGAAAATCTTTTAAAAAAGAGTTTTCTATAAAACAAAACTTAATGAAGTCGTCAAAATCATGTTTTACCAAAAACAGCGCCGTTGCTAGGAGGGCGCCAGCGCCTCTGCCTCTCAGCACCTCTGCCTCGCGAGTGGATGATAGCCCTGAAGACACCTATATATACCTTTAGTGGTAGTATACCTTTAGTTAAGTTATCGCAGCGCGCTAAGAGACAATGTTATCGCAGTCCAGGTATATGCATAATGGAGATTCCAATGCTCTCTTCTTTGGTCAGAATGGAGAGCGATCGCGGATTTACTTTAACAATGCAACACAATATTTAAAGAGCATCAAGCTATTAAAATCTATATTATGTATACGCACAGATAATATAACAGTAGGCTATATTAGTCAATATTTTTTTATTAGGTTAAGCAGTGATTGGATAACGTTTTTTTATTTATTTTTTTATTTAACGTTTTTAATTTAAGGCCCACCCACAATTGGTCTGGCTTATCCAAAACTGGAATCCTGGCGCTGTGCCTGGTTGGTCGTGCCAGTTTTGTGGTTATCAAATGTGTAAACAGCATCGCAAGAAGTAGCCTACACATGACAAAGCCAGCACTTTGGTCATCATCTTTCATTATTTCGGCAAATGTCTCCCACACTTTGCTCTTTCTATTTGTGTATTTGCGGAGCTTCCACTCCCCAGTCTTCACCTTTTCTCTTGCCGCCTCCATCTCTACCTGCAGACTGAGCTCGTGCGTCATCTTCGCGCCAGTTATTCAGCCAATAAAGTGTCAATTAAATTTAAAACGTATTCATAGAAAATTGTGTCTAGAACTATATAAATTACAAAGGCATAATTGGCATCTTTATTTCAAACGACCCGACCGACCGCGACCCGAATATCATTAAAAATATTTTTGGATGACTCGTAACCGCGGGTGACCGCAGGCACCCGCTCATTTCGGATCAACCCGCGCATCACTGGTGTGTGTGTGTGAGTGAGTGTGTGTGTGAGAGAGTGTGTGTGTGAGTGTGAGTGTGTGTGTGTGTGTGTGTGGGTGTGTGTGTGTGTGTGTGTGTGTGTGTGAGTGAGTGAGTGAGTTAGTTAGTGTGTGTGTGTGTGTGTGTGTGTGTGTGAGTGTGTGAGTGAGTGAGTGAGTGAGCAAGTGTGTGTGTGTGTAAGAGTGAGTGAGAGTGTG